>CM060386.1:30134407-30734407 GCA_030545235.1 Helianthus tuberosus | reverse complement strand
CGCCTATGAATCCTTTTGTATTCCATTTGTAATACTTATGATACTTTCATTCGGTTTGTAATATATTTTTAATTTAGACTTCCGCTGTGCATTGAACTGTGATTATTTGACTATGACAATATTAACTACGTCACGATACTCCCCACCGGGCCCACCGGTAATACGTAGAAATATCAAGGTGTGACATTTGTTGATCCAAATATAACGTCATCAACATATATCTGGACTAACAAAGTGTGACCTTTGTGTGTTTTGAGAAAAAGTGATGTGTCAATAGTCCCTTTTTGTGAAAACAGAATTGATTAAGAAGTTTGAGAGTGTTTCATACCAGGCTCTAGGAGCTTGCTTCAGACCATACATGGCTTTGTTTAATCTGTAAACATGATTTTGAAATTTTGGATCAACAAAGCCTTCTGGTTGATGCACATAAACTTCTTCCTCAATTCTACCATTCAGAAATGCAGATTTTACATCCATTTGATAAACTTTGAAATCTTTGGATGCAGCATATGCAAGAAAAATTCTTACTGCTTCTAATCTAGCTACTGGTGCGAAGGTTTCATCATAATCAATACCTTCTTGTTGACAATAACCTTTGACCACTAACCTTGCCTTATTCCTGGTGATTATGCCATTTTCATCTGATTTATTCCTGAATACCCATTTTGAGCCTATGACAGATTTGTTATTTGGCTCAGGCACCAGATCCCATACCTTGCTCTTTTCAAACTGATTAAGCTCTTCTTGCATAGCTTGAATCCAGTCTGAGTCATTCAGAGCTTCTTTGACAGACTTGGGTTCTATTTTGCTTAAAAACCAAGCAAATGCACACTCATGTGCTGTAGCAGATCTTGTTCTTACACCATCTGCTGGGTTGCCAATGATGTCAGAATGAACATGTCCTTTAATCCATCTTAACTTGTTGTGAAAAGTTGTTGGTTCGGATGGATTTGAAGTTTCCCCCTGAACAGTTGCCTCAGTTGTGTGTAGTGTATCAGAATTTTGGTGATCAGACATATTTTCATTGTTTTGATTCAAAATTTCTGATGCACTATTCATTTGTTCTGCAGGGTTAGTACATGAAATATCTATTGATTTGTTTGTGAGAGATTTATCATGTTCTAAGAATTCTTCTGTTATCATTTCAAAGAGATGTTCATAATTTTCTTGTTTGTCAGAAAAATTTCTTTCTTTCATGTATTCATCTGAAACCTCTGTTTCTGATGAGTCATCAAAAGAAACATACAAACTTTCTCTGATTGTCCTTGTGTTTAGAATAAAAATTCTATAAGCTTTTGAGGAAAATGAATAACCAAGAAAAATACCCTTTTCTGCTTTTTTGTCAAACTTCTCAAGGCTTTCAAAATCAATGAAAACAAAATATCTACAACCAAATGTATGTAAAAATTTTACACTTGGAATTCTTCCATTGATGATGTTGTAAGGTGTTTTGTTAAGCCTTTTGTTGATTATGGTTCTGTTTTGGGTAAAACAGGCATTTGCTATAGCTTCTGCCCAAAAATGAGTGGGCATTTTAGCATAAGCAAGCATTGTTCTGGCAGCTTCTACCAAGGTCCTATTTTTTCTTTCAACCACCTCATTCTGTTGAGGTGTTCTGGGAGCAAAAAAATCATGAGAGATTCCTTTACTTACAAGAAAGCTCTTAATTTTTGAATTCTTAAATTATGTCTCATTGTCTGATCTGATCCTTCTCACTGTTAGTTTTAACAGATTTTCAATCTTTCTGATAAAATTAATGATCAGATCAGGAGTTTCACTTTTCTTCCTTAAAAATTCTACCCATGTGTACCTGGAAAAATCATCTACTATTACTAGTATGTATTTCTTTCCAGAAAAACTTTCTGTACTTATGGGCCCACACAAATCCATATGTAAAAGTTCCAAATTTTATGTAATAGAAGACTCAGAAATTGACTTGTGTGAGCTTCTTTTGGATTTTCCCATTTCACATGCTTCACAAATTTTATCCTTCTTTGAGGATATCAAAGGTAATCCTTTTACCAGACCTTTGCTTGCTAATTTGCTAAGGTTTTTGAAATTTAAGTGGGCTAACCTCTTGTGCCACAGCCAACTACTACCCTTGTTGATTTTTGAAAATAAAGATAATTTTGGATGTTCATTTTCTTCTTTGAAATCAAAATAGTAAATTGATTGTCTTATCCTTTTTTCCACTTAAATAAATTTTATTATCATCCATACCTATTAACAAGCATTTTTCTGGTAAAAAGGTTACCTGAAAACCTTTATCACAGAATTGACCACAACTTAGCAGATTGTACTTTAAGCCTTCAACATAGGCTATTTTCTCTATGGTCAAACATCCATACCTTATGCATCCATATCCCATGATCCTCCCTTTTACTCCATTTCCAAAATTTACCATTTTACCCAGCTTTTGAACAAAGTTGTTGAGTAAGCTCCTATCCCCAGTCATGTGCTTGGAGCTTCCAGAATCGCAGTACCAGATCTGCTGCACATGATGGTCCTGAAATGGAAAAATTAGAGGGTTTTTTGTACCCAGACTTGCTTGGGTACTTTTTCTGATGAGATTTTAAACAGATTATTTTCTCTTGATGGCCTTTCATCAAAATATCTGTTATATGCTGAGCCATTAACAGATTTTTCATTTTTCTTTTGGAGATGGTGTTGAACAAGCTTCAGTATGTCAACACACATACATGATTCTTTATCAGAATTTTCTGATATTCTTTCTTGTGATGTAATGAGTGGATAATTTAGAAAAGATGAGTGAACTGCTTCTGGAATATTAAAAAAAAATTATTGCATTCACTTATTTTTGCTTTAAAGTTGGGTTTTTCGAAAGAGTGTTCAGAACAGGTTGATTTGCATGATTCAGAGTCAGATTCTGATAAAAATTTATCAGAAATCTGATGGGTTGCTTTTACAAAGACAGTGGGTTTACTTTCCCTTGATTTTACATATCCCAAACCCTCTCCTTTGTTCTTTGATGTGGACTCAATGAAGTTTATGAATTCTTTGGCTTGTTGAAAACCTCTTACATTAATTTCTTTATCATTAGTTTTCTTGTAAAGATATTTTCTTTCATTTTCTTAGAACTCAATTTTTGCTCTGTGATCTAAACTTTCTTCTATGAGTAATTGGTTTTCAAGTATGATTTTATTCATGGTCCTTTACAACTCATCAGATTTTTTACTATCTGATTGCTGTTTATCTTACAGATTTAGATAATCTAACATGAGCTTGTTTAGCTTGTGTTCAAGATCAAGATTATCTAAATTTACCTTTTGTCCTGAAGTTTCTGGTAGGTCACCAGAAAGTGCCATGAGGTAGAAATTTGCCATTTCTTCTTCTTCATCATCAGAAGAAACATCAGATATCCATGTATCTGTCCCTGCAATTAAACTGACTTATTGCTGCTTCTTTACTTCTTCTAGTTTCTTCTCATAATAAGCAACATCTTTCAGTTTCTTGGTCTTGCATTCTGATGCATAGTGACCTTTCTGCTTGCACTTGTAACACACAACTTCAGCCTTTCCCTTATCCTTAGATCTACCTTCTTCATTTGATCTTCCATCCATCCTCCCTCTGTCACTTCTCTGGTATCTTTGGCATCCTCCCCTCAACCTTTGCTCAAATGTTTTGGTGAGCAGTGCTATTGCTTCAGCAAAAGCTGAAAAATCTGATGATGTATCAGAAATTTCAAGATTTTGACTGTTTGAAGGTTGTGGATCATTGGTAGGTGGTGTTCTTTGTGAGTTTGAGATAAGAGCTAATGATCCCCCTCTTTGAATAGTTTCTTCAAATATTTCTTATTCTCTAGGGACCAAGATGCTGTATAAGTCATGAAGACTCATATTTCCTAGTTCTAAGGTTGAGGACAAAGTCATGGTTAGACTTCTCCATTCTCTAGTTAAAGCATCTAGAAATTTTATGTTTCTTTCATCATTTGATTTTCTTATTCCAAATTTCTTTAGCTCGTTCAAAAGTTTTGTAAATCTTTGATATGTTTCATTTAATCTTTCATTAGGCAAACTTTTGAACCTCTCATATGAGGAAACGTTGTTTGTTTTCTTGTTTCTTTTCATCCTTTCTCCTCCTTCACAAAGATTTTCCAACTGATCCCATATTTCCTTGGCTGATGCACATGCATCAACTTGTGAAAATATGTCATTAGGGATAGCCATTATTAAAAGGGACTTTGCCCTTTCATCCCCAGCCACCTTTTCCTCGTCTTCCTCACTCCAAAGTATTTCACATTTGGGAGCTCGGGAGGCAGGGATAGCAGGTGATTGGTCAGTTGCTGGAATAGCTGGTATTTCAGTCATTGGTATATGTGGACCCATTTCAATGGATTGAAACAGAGCTCGGTCATGACCATTAAGGAAATTGACCATCCTGATTTTCCATTGGGGGTATTCCTCTCTGACCAGAGTCGGAGGTTTGGACATAGAACCAATGTTAAAAGCATTATTCCAAGATTGAAAGCTGGCCATATTTAGAGAAAAAGAAGATGAGCAATTGATCGTTTGAAAATGATTTATTCAATCTGCTCTGATACCAATTGTTGGTCCTAGTTTGGACTTAAAAAAATTCTTTTCACGTAATATGGCAAGTGATTTCAGTAGATGTGAAAAAGATGTGCGGAAATGGAAATCAGACTTTCAAGAAACAAGGCCTACAGAATTATCAAGTTTATATCACTTTGAAACAAAATGGTTTACAAGGTGATTGTAAGATTATTAACTATTACTGACGAATACTTGAATTCTGAGGGTGAGAGGACAATGGAGTTTTGTAGTATATATTGAATGCTAGGCTTAACTCAACTCATGTTCTCTACTTGGTGAGCCTTCTATTTATAGAAGGCTGAATATATGAATAAACATTTGTTTATTCATATATTTTCCTACAAAAAGTAGCGCCTTGACATATTCATTGAATCCAACAATCAATTTGCCTTTGTCATCATGATATCCAATAATGTCAACTTGCTTCGGTTAGTGTGGCAAGATAGAGCTGATTTTTAGACAAGTGGGGTTTTCATCAGAATTTCTGATAAACCACTTCATCAGAAATTCTGGTGAACAAATCATCAGAAAATCTGATGATCAGAATCGTCAGAAATTGATGATATTTCATCAGAAATATCATCAGATCCATCAGAAATGACCTTCTCTGATAATCTTCTTCAGCTCTTGATCAACTTGTGATTCTTTGAAGTAGATGTTGCTGCTTTCAGTTGTCTTATCCGATCTTTTTCTTCTTGTTGTGATCTTCAAGACTGTTGTCTTCTTCATAGATCAAAGTTGAATATGATTTTCTTCAATACTTACAAATAAAGTTTCCTAACACGTAGCGCCTCTTGCGTGTACTGGTCATATGTCTAAGTGGAAAACGAAATAATTTGTTGAGGAGGGGAAACCAACCAGCGGCCTCCGTCCCTATAGTATGCATTTCATACTACATAGGCTTTGATCATCTGAAGTAGAGAAATTTATTTGTCGTATTTTTCTTCCTATATTATATTGTAGGGTGTTATAGTAACCATCTCGGTTAGTGTTCTATGGATAGAAACTTGAACAACTTAAGAATTTTGAATGGATAGTGATCACTAGCTTAGCCCGTAGAGTCCACCAGGATTTCCATGCACTACAAGTTGTTATTACGTGGGCCCCCGTAATAATAAATTATCTTGCATGGTCACCCTAGCATTCTCTCGTTTAGAGCAGACGATCAGTCAGAGAGAGGACATTATTGTCTATATACCTTCATCATAGGAGGGAACTTCGTGATAGTTCACGTGCCAACGTCCGTTGTCATTACTAGCAGAATGGCACGGCGTTAAATTAAATAAAAATAAAGAGAAGTTGTAAAGATAACAACTGGAGGGGCACCTTTAAGAAGAGTACTTAATATTCCTTGTCTGGACAAGTGTGTCATCAATCATGATTTGTATGAGCCACAGGGATCTCGTCCCACTAATGGAGTTGTTGTCCAAGGTTACCACCTCCGCCTCATCATCACTACCCAATTCAGGCATCTCAACATCCGCGAGAAAGCAGCCATCTTCCACGGGATCAATGCTTTATGGTCTCACTTAGGTACCACATTCGCCATAAGCTCCGCAATAGATGTGAGGTCGATATTCTCATGGAAGATGTATTGTATATAATATGTCATGTTTTGAAAATAGAGTATCATGTCTTGTGTAAAAGATGTCGTCTCTTAACCATGTTATGTGTGTCAAGGATGACAATGGAATTCGAAGTCGAAGGCATATTGTTCTTGCCAAGATATTTCATACAACACATATATAAATGATTTGTATATATAATCATATAAAATCCTATCTAACAAGGATTTCTATCGTATATAAGCTGAACTTGTAAATTGTTTATAATGCGTTAACTGATAATGTAATGTGTTGTAGGCACATAGTCTGTTAATGTAATGTGTCTATTTCTCATAGACTTCACCCATGGAAATGTCCTCACTTGATTTATGTGAAGTGATTTTTTTGTTGTAGTGGACCTTGAAAAATGTTTATGCAATGAAAACCTCTTGTTCTTGTATAAATTATTTTCGTGAGAGGTCCCTAGTGATTGTAGACTAGACTCGAGAAAGAACCCTGGTTCACTACAATCGATGCTCTGATACCAATCTATCACACCCGCTCGTAGCGGAAGCGCGAGGTGTGATCTGATCAGTTCTCATTGCATTACAATATAAGTGAACATACTAAATGAATAAAAACATGCTCCAATGCCATTTCTGCAATTGTTTCAAAAGAACACAACATAAGTTTAAATGTATCGGTTACAAACCATTAACTGAATGTAAAGTGTCATTGTTTAATACATTAAAATGCAAGTTCTAAATTGTTAAGGCTTTGACCACTATATCACCACAAAGAGGCGGTATATAACGGACAAACCCTTCAAATGGTGGCATGGAGTCTTGATACTTGTTTTCTTGTATGAAATCCCCGACATGGTCCACTAATTACCTGAAATAAATGTTAAGTTGAAAACATCAACAAAAGTTGGCTAGTTCATGCAGTTTAGTTGTATAAGATGTATCTGTAAAATGTGAGTTGTATAAAATGTATCTGTAAAATGTTAGTTGTATAAAATGTATTTGTAAGATGTGAGTTGTATAAAATGTATCTGTAAGATGTGGGTTGTATAAAATG
Source organism: Helianthus tuberosus (assembly GCA_030545235.1). Classification (NCBI taxonomy): domain Eukaryota; kingdom Viridiplantae; phylum Streptophyta; class Magnoliopsida; order Asterales; family Asteraceae; genus Helianthus; species Helianthus tuberosus. The sequence continues at coordinate 30,727,212 of CM060386.1, read as the reverse complement.
TATTTGTAAAGTGTGAGTTGTATAAGATGAAAACCAATATGTAAAGATGTAGTATGTAAAGCGTCAATGAAATCGTTGATCATTAATGTTTAGCAAGGACATTAATATGTTTGACGAATTAGGAAGCAATCCAAACCTAGACGATTTCGTGTCGACTACCATCGACTAGGACACAAACGCACTCTTCTGTATGGGTCCACGACCAAGAGTGGGGCTCGCCAAAACCCATTAGATCTAACCCTCTATACCTAGGTCTAAACTGGATTAATGGTGCTTAGATGTATGACCCTAAACGCACATGATCTAAGGTGTTTCATTCCATGACTTAACATACAATTGAACATGTATTTTCCTCGATAGTTGTAAAGTTGTAAAGCATTTAAAATGAATAGGGGACATGAACTCACATAATTGCATTCCGTAAACTGTATATAACTGTAACCTCACTGGCTGTTGTCTTGAATTGTATGACGACCTACAAAGGTCCTAGTTTTGTTAGACACTTCGGTCTTTGTATTGACTTATGTATAAGTCTTTTATCTTTAATATGTGTTAAGACTTGTATGTTTTTGTTATTCGTTGAACCGTGTCTTAGATGAATTAACCGATAACTGTTTAGTTGATGTGTGTAAAATGCAACATATAAATTACATCAAATGAGGCATAAAACTAACCCTTTTTTAGTACTAATGCTGGAAAAAGTGTGCTTTTGTCTTCCTTTTGTATTTTCAGGACCAAATGAGCTTAAATGAACAAAAGGAACAAATACGCAGCAAAAACTAACATAATTACAAATAGAAGGAATAAACGTGGCATGCCCGGCCCCTCGACAGCATCTTCCCAAGCAAAAACAAGAAAACAGAAGGCTGCCCACGACCCCATGCCCAGCGGACACGGGGGCGTGGTCAGGTGTCTGCAGAAAATGACAAAGCTACAAAAGCTTCTATTCCCAGCACGGGGGCGTGCCCAGCTCAGCACGGGGCGTGGTTAACACTAAGATTCGCAGAATCTTGCAAATCTTGATAGTACAGATACGCTTCTGCACACGGGACCATGCCTAGTGAACACGGGGGTGTGTGGAGCCTAATACAGACAATTGCAATTAATGAAGAAAGAGAAAAGAGATGGCCACGGGGCCGTGTCCAGTGGACACGGGGCCGTTTCCGGGCTTCTGTTCAGGCTATAAATAGGGGGTGCTTGGCTCACTTCAAAGGCATCCCTTGGCAAACCACCTCTCTCCCACTTCACCACCACTCCACCACTACTACAACACCCACATCCACCACCATCATCCATCATCCACCTTAGAGTGTGTGTAGTAGTCTCGGGATCCAAGATTGATCGTAAGAGTTCTTGTCAATCAAAGGTAGGGCTGGCAATTCTGACACGAACATGATAACATGACACGAACCTACATGAAGTTAACAGGTTTCATGTTTGACCTTAACAGGTTTCGTGTCTAAACAGGTTGACACGATAAGATCTGTTTAAATTTCGTGTCTAAACAGGTTAAAACTCGTTAACCTGTTAAGACCCGTTAGTAACCTGTTTATTGTATTAAATTAAAAAATCTATCAAATATGTGGGGTGGGTGGGAACATGTGGAGTCAGATATACCCAAAATTTTGAAATCCTTCCTTCACTTCACGCTCACCAAACCCTAAATTTCCTAATTCAAGTCACCGCTCACTTTCATCATCACTGGCGGCCATCTTTCATCATCACCGGCGGGCAGCGGCCATCTTTCATCATATTCCGGCGTCGTTCATCATATTCCGGCGTCGTTCTACCTTGTAAGAAACACAAATATTTTGTCTGTGAATGGTGTTGGTTATTGAAACAACATGATATGGTAGTTGATGTTGTTAGTGTTTGATATGACTGTGAATGTATTACTGTTAATTATGTTTTTTGTTAATCTTGATTCTAGTTATGTTTAGGTTATGGCTTTTCACTATGAATGTATTACTGTTAATTATGTTTTATAATTGTTTTGTGGTTGTACAAATCTCAAAAGTATAAGTATCAAAGACCCCATAAAAATTGACAATTAACTGCGATAACTTTTATTTAGATTTATTTCTTAAATTGTGTTTTGTTTTTTTGGATATAGTTGCTGATTCATTCAACATTATTTATTAAAGTCATGAGTGATTCACAAAATAATGTTATTATGTATATTTGTTTGTACTTTGTAGGTTCGAACCAAGTTAGTGTAGATGAGCTCACAGAAGATATAATGTCGCTTGACATTAGCCGTAAATCAGATACTTCAAATTCCGTGAACAATCCTAAGGTATCCACTCCAAATGCTTCAAGTAGTGTTGCTAGTTAAAAATCAGAGAACATCTCAAGGTACCCACTTCAAATGTTTCTAGAAATGTTGCTTGATAAAACTATATGAATGAGTTTATGTCAAATTGTCCATGCCTAATACGACTATAATTATTTGTGTGTAGGTTTAATTGTTTGGAATTGAAGATCTTGAGAAAGAAAGACACATGGGAACTTGAATGTTGAAACTATTTAGATGTTATGATTAGACTTTTATGGATTTTGCTTTAAGTTTGTTAAGACGTTATGTGTTTATGCATGTTTTATGACTTTTGTGAACCTTTGGCAACTAAATTTTCATTAAACAGGTTCCTTAATCACTAATTTCAAACAGGTCATGTTCGTGTCGTAACAGGTCGTGTTCATGTCTTAACAGGTCGTGTTCGTGTCTTAACAGGTCGTGTTTGTATCTTCAACAGGTCATATGATATGTTGGTAACATTTTCGTGTCTTAACAGGTCATTTCGTGTAACCTGTTTATTAACAGGTTTGATGTGCGCAAAATGCAACATATAAATTACATCAAATGTGGCATTAAACTAACCCTTTTTTAGTATTAATGTTGGAAAAAGTGTGTTTTTGTCTTCCTTTTGTATTTTCAGAATTAAATGAGCTCAAATGAACAAAAGAAGCAAAAAGGCAGCTAAATCTAACATAAATACAAGAAAAGGCATAAACGTGGCATGCCCGAACCCTCGACAACATCTTCACAAGCAAAACAAGAGAACAGAAGGCTGAACACACCCCGTGCTCAATGAGCACGGGGGCGTGCCCAAGTGTCTGCAGAAAAGACAAAGCTGTAGAAGCTTCTATCACCCACCACGGGGGCGTGCCCAGCGGACACGGGGCCGTGGTCAACTCTAGGATTCGAAGAATCTAAGGAAATCTTGATAGTACAGATACGCTTCTGCACACGGGGCCGTGCCCAGCGGACACGGGGGCGTGGTCAACTAATGCAGACAAACTGCATTTAATGAAGAAAGAGAAGACGGGTGGACACGGGGCCGTGCCCAATGGACACGGGGACGTGTCCGGGCATCTGTGCAGGCAATAAATAGGGGTGCTTGGCTCATTTGCAAACCATCCCTTGGCAAACCACCTCTCTCACACTTCACCCACACTCCACCACCACCACAACACCATCATCCACCACCATCATCCATCATCCATCATAGAGTGTGTGAGTAATCTCGGGATCCAAGATTGATCGTAAGAGTTCTTGACAATCAAAGGCCATGTTTGCCTAAGTCTCTTACATCACTTGGTGAACACAAGTGTCTAGTGTAATACTTTTTATTTTTAATCTTTTCGCACTTTTTATTTGGTTATGTATTAATGACTTTAATAACTAGTTTCTTATGTTGAAGGTGAGTCTTCCTTATCGTTTGTCTGTGGTGTCTTGGCATTATTTTACTGTCTATATAAAATAAAAGATTTTCACCATTCATATCTCCACGGTCTATATGGAGGTATGTTGGCTACCTGGTCGGGGGTTAAGGGAACGGTTTGGTAAGAGTCTTGCCTTGTTCAGTGTATAGATCCTGCAAGGACCTGGGTCAACTTTAGTAGGACCTCCTTCAATACCCACTGGTATTGGATGGCGGGGGTCCGAACTCCTTGACCCCCTCATATGTAAACTACTATTAAAACTTTAACCCGGCTACTTAGGATTGTATTCCTGCTGACTCAGACTACTTAGCCGAGGGTAACGTCACCTCCAGAAGAGGGGCCTACCACGATATGCATTAATAACTTAATTAATTATCTTTCAATAATCCAACCCTTTAGGATTGTATCCTTGCTGACTCAAACTACTGGGTTGAGGGTAACGTCACCTTCAGAAGAGGGGCCTACTACAATAACTAAGATAATCTCTTAAAAAGTGCAAAAGTGCGGAAATAATCAAAGGTTACACTAAACACGAGTCGGATCCAAGTGATTCATCATGTCTATCTGTTTTTTATTTTATTTTATTTTTCAGCACTTTAGTTAGTTTTATTTATTTCTAGTTTAAAACCTTTTTCTAAACTTTTGATTTGATTCGACGTTGAGGATAAACCAGTATTAAAAGCTCTTGTGTCCTTGGACGACCTCGGTATCTTACCAACACTATACTACGCTCACGATGGGTGCACTTGCCCATATGTGTGTTTAGTGTTAGTAAATATCGTGTTTTATAAATTTAAAACTTGGCTAAAAAGTGTTAAAGGGCTTAAAATATATATTAAAAATCTATAACACTACACGCACATCAAGTTTTTGGCGCCGTTGCCGGGGACACAAGGATTTTAAGAAATTTAGGAATCAACAGCCTAATCGTTTTTTCTTATTTATTTTTATTTTTTTAGGATTTTTTTTAATTTCCAGCTTCTACAGAACTCAGCACGGGGCGTGCGGCGTGCCCGCTGAACACGCCCCCGTGCCCAATCTTCGGTACTGGCAATCCTGTTTTAAGTCAGACAGTAAGCTGAACACGGGGCCGTGCCCACTCAACACGCCCCGTGCCCAAGTTTCAGTTACTGAAAACAGAACCGTAAGATCCCGACGGTTGGTAATTTCTGACACAAACATGAGTGATACTGATATTTTTTACTTTCGGCACTCTTATGGTACGTGGTGTCAAATATGTGGTGGCCCTCATAAAGATTTAGAATGTTATTTTCTAAATTATAAGCCCCATTATATAGACCCATTGTTTTCCTGTAGCCTTAAGAGGGGCGAAAGTAAAAATAATCCCTATCTCTCCCTCGAATGCTCCCAATCGAATCTTCTAGGAGAAATGCTTCTTGACGAATTATTTCAAATGGAGGATTTAATTCTTAATTGGGTAAAGGAACTTGAAGTGGATTCCATTAATTCACCTCAAGAAGATACCCAAGAAGAATTATTGGGATCGCATCCGAATAAAAACAACTTCGTTGTTCCCGAAATCACCTCTAACTCTAGCGAAGACTTGAGCGATAGTCGTCCCTGTGTCGATTGTGCCGTGAAGGACTCCCCATCGACTTCGTTCGATGCATACATAGACCTGAGCGATTCGGCATACACCTTCTTTCACGAGAGCCCGGGAAAGGGTTGGACTTATCCACCTACATATAGCATAGGAATCACCCTCACCGACAACCTCTTGCATTCTCGTCTTAGTCTAGAGAAATTAAGGTATCTCAGGCACTTTGGGGTTGTTCCATCCAGTTAGGAACCACCCGATCAGGATGAATTCCTTAAAAATACGGACAAAATGTGTCAGGATCTTGCCTCCACACGGGGCCGTGTCCAGCCGACATGGGGCCATGTGCAGCGTGCTGTCATTTTCTATAAATGCAGCAAGATTCCTGCACATTTGGACCACTCCAAAGACAAAGATCTGGTGGATCTTCACACATACCATCCTAGGTATATTCTAAAGAAGGTTCCCAACTACCATCTTGTCTTTTCCACTTTTATCCATTACCTTCTTCTTCAATTTTTCCTTAATACCTCCATTAGAGCTTGATATCTCCATAATTCCAAGCTTTATTGAGATGTTTGTTAGATTTTTATTCATGAAATCTTGTTAAAAATAAGTTCTACAACAGTGTTTTAAGTTGTTTCTGCTTAAAAACGTTTTAAAATCACGAAAACAAATAAAAACTCCAAGATTCCTTGTTCCAAAAATCTGCAGACATCTGACACGGGGCCGTGTTCATTGAGCACGGGGCCATGTCCGAGGTACTGTTTCCATAAAATTGAACTCTTTTCGGTATGGTTTCTCAGAATGGCGAGCAGAACTAGCGGAACATCTTTATCGCACTCTAGAAACAATTGACATGGGAGAAGGTCATCAACGGTTGAAGATTCTCTTGCAAACTACGTTTACGCTTTAAGAGAAGCTATTGATGAAGTGACGGGAGTGGAAGAAGCATCGGTCGACCGTATCAATCATTTGACGGTGGGACTAGAGGGATGTCTTCGAGAAGTCAACCTTTTGCACCAAAGGTTGAACATTCTCGCTTCTCCTCCTTTGGTGCCAATTATCACCCAAAGGGCATGGAATGTGGTACCGGAAGTCATCATACCGGCCGAATGGTACACCATACACTCGGAGCCCCCTCGAGACATACTACAAGGGGTTCCGGTTGGTGTCACTCCCCCTACGCAAGATGTTGAGGAAAACGAGCCCGGCTTCTTCCTCCCAAGAGAAATAGAAGAATGGCTTTAACCACATCTAGGGAATACCCCTCGGTCTAAAAGTTCTATGAGGCTTTTAAATACCAGAAAGCTATTTCCGGAATCTTGATTCTTATTAAAGTAGAACTCCATAGGATGATTTTATGTAAACTACTATTAAAACTTTAACCCGGCTACTTAGTACTGTATCCCTGCTGACTCAGACTACTTAGCCGAGGGTAACGTCACCTCCAGAAGAGGGGCCTACCACAATATGCATTAATAACTTAATTAATTATCTTTCAATAATCCAACCCTTTAGGATTGTATCCTTGCTGACTCAAACTACTGGGTTGAGGGTAACGTCACCTTCAGAAGAGGGGCCTACTACAATAACTAAGATAATCTCTTAAAAAGTGCAAAAGTGCGGAAATAATCAAAGGTTACACTAAACACGAGTCGGATCCAAGTGATTCATCTTGTCTATCTGTTTTTTATTTTATTTTATTTTTCAGCACTTTAGTTAGTTTTATTTATTTCTAGTTTAAAACTTTTTTTCTAAACTTTTGATTTGATTAGACGTTGAGGATAAACCAATATTAAAAGCTCTTGTGTCCTTGGACGACCTCGGTATCTTACCAACACTATACTACGCTCACGATGGGTGCACTTGCCCATATGTGTGTTTAGTGTTAGTAAATATCGTGTTTTATAAATTTAAAACTTGGCTAAAAAGTGTTAAAGGGCTTAAAATATATATTAAAAATCTATAACACTACATGCACATCAAGTTTTTGGCGCCGTTGCCGCGGACACAAGGATTTTAAGAAATTTAGGAATCAACGGCCTAATCATTTTTTCTTGTTTATTTTTATTTTTTAAGGATTTTTTATTAATTTCCAGCTTATGCAGAACTCAGCACGGGGCATGCCCGCTGAACACGCCCCCATGCTCAATCTTTGGTACTGGCAATCCTGTTTTAAGTCAGACAGTAAGCTGAACACGGGTCCGTGCCCACTCAACACGCCCCGTGCCCAAGTTTCAGTTACTGAAAACAGAACCGTAAGATCCCGATGGTTGGTAATTTATGACACAAACATGAGTGATACTGATATTTTTTACTTTCGGCACTCTTATGGTACGTGGTGTCAAATATGTGGTGGCCCTCATAAAGATTTTGAATGTTATTTTCTAAATTATAAGCCCCATTATATAGACCCATTGTTTTCCTGTAGCCTTAAGAGGGGAGAAAGTAAAAATAATCCCTATCTCTCCCTCGAATGCTCCCAATCGAATCTTCTAGGAGAAATGCTTCTTGACGAATTATTTCAAATGGAGGATTTAATTCTTAATTAGGTAAAGGAACTTGAAATGGATTCTATTAATTCACCTCAAGAAGATACCCAAGAAGAATCATTGGGATCGCATTCGAATAAAAACAACTTCGTTGTCCCGAAATCACCTCTAACTCTAGCGAAGACTTGAGCGATAGTCGTCCCTGTGTCGATTGTGCCGTGAAGGACTCCCCATCGACTTCGTTCGATACATACATAGACCTGAGTGATTCGGCATACACCTTCTTTAACGAGATCCCGGGAAAGGGTTGGACTTGTCCACCTACATATAGCATAGGAACCACCATCACCGACAACCTCTTGCGTTCTCGTCTTAGTCTAGAGCAATTAAGGTATCTCAGGCACTTTGGGGTTGTTCCATCCAGTAAGGAACCACCCGATCAGGATGAATTCCTTAAAAATAGAAGAAACTTCATAAACAGCCTCTAGACACGGGGCCGTGTCCAGGTCAGCACGCCCCCGTGTCCACCCAAAGATTCCCGTCTGATTTCGTGTCAGAATACGGACAAAATGTGTCAGGATCTTGCCTGCACACGGGGCCGTGTCCAGCCGACATGGGGCCGTGTGCAGCGTGCTATCATTTTCTATAAATGCAGCAAGATTCCTGCACATTTGGACCACTCCAAAGACAAAGGTCTGGTGGATCTTCACACATACCATCCTAGGTATATTCTAAAGAAGGTTCCCAACTACCATCTTGTCTTTTCCACTTTTATCCATTACCTTCTTCTTCAATTTTTCCTTAATACCTCCATTAGAGCTTGAAATCTCCATAATTCCAAGCTTTATTGAGATGTTTGTTAGATTTTTATTCAAGAAATCTTGTTAAAAATAAGTTCTACCACAATGTTTTAAGTTGTTTCTGCTTAAAAACGTTTTAAAATCACGAAAACAAATTAAAACTCTAAGGGGCTGTTTGGTAGCCTCTGAATGGTCATTAAGAGGCTACCTCTTAATGGAACCATTAAGAATTTTACCAATGAGAAGGTTGAAGAATGTGACATGTGATGATTTACCATTTAGAGGTTACCTCTTAACCATTCAGACTTGAGGTTACCTCTTATTCATTCAGATGCTTTAAACCATTAAGAGGTAGCATCTGAATGGTCATGAAGAGGCTACCAAACAGCCCCTAAGATTCCTTGTTCCAAAAATCTGTAGACATCTGAACACGGGGCCGTGTTCATTGAGCACGGGGCCGTGTCCGAGGTACTGTTTCCATAAAATTGAACTCTTTTCGGTATGTTTTCTCAAAATGGCGTGCAGAACTAGCGGAACATCTTCATCGCACTCCAGAAACAATCGACAAGGGAGAAGGTCATCAACGATTGAAGATTCTCTTGTAAACTACGTTTACGCTTTAAGAGAAGCTATTGATGAAATGACGGGAGTGGAAGAAGCATTGGTCGACCGTATCAATCATTTGACGGTGGGACTAGAGGGATGTCTTTGAGAAGTCAACCTTTTGCACCAAAGGTTGAACATTCTCGCTTCTCCTCCATTGGTGCCAATTATCACCCAAAGGGCATGGAATGTGGTACCGGAAGTCATCATACCGGCCGAATGGTACACCATACACTCGGAGCCCCCTCGAGACATACTACAAAGGGTTCCGGTTGGTGTCACTCCCCCTACGCAAGATGTTGAGGAAAACGAGCCCGGCTTCTTCCTCCCAAGAGAAATAGAAGAATTGCTTTAACCACATCTAGGGAATACCCCTCGGTCTAAAAGTTCTACGAGGCTTTTAAATACCGGAAAGCTATTTCCGGAATCTTGATTCTTATTAAAGTAGAACTCCTTAGGATGATTTTATGTACCATTTGACCCATCTATCTTAGGACCTTTAGTTTTTATTTTTCTGCCTTGTCTTTAAATTCTCTAGGACCTTATGAATAATCTGAATGAATGATGGTTTTAATTAATTTGGAGTTTGGATGGTGATGTAATGGGAAAAACACACTTGGGATGGTGAAGGATACCAAGGGAAACTTGCACCAGCACCCCATGCACAAAAACAGAGCCTCCCGCCGATTTTTCTTCATTACAGCAAGTTCAGTACGGGGTCATGCTCAGCCAACACATCCTGTGCTCAACCATCTGCAGAAAAATGTCCAGTTCAGGTACCTGGACACGGAGCGTGCTCACTGAACACGCCCCCATGTCCATCCTTCTGTTACTTTACTTTCTTTTCTGTTACTGGCGATCTGAACACGGGGCCGTGCCGGGACACCACGGGGCCGTGTCCAGACGCCCAGTAACATAAAATTTTGCTTTTTCACATCTTTTTACACATTCAATCAACCTAAAAACTTATTTTTGGGACACATTGATGACAATGTGTAATTTAAGTGTGGGGGGATGCTAAAACCTTGAATTTTGCAAGTCCTAATTACAAGTCTTACACAAAACTCTATTGGAACCGCTAAACACCCCAATTTTTTTCAAAAATTTTCTTCATTTTTTACTTGTCTAGGTTTAATTTGGGAATTTCAAATTCTAAAAAGGCGATATTTTTACAAATTTACAACCGATAGCGTTGTGATAAAAAGAACCGACATAAGAAAATTATGAAACGGCATGACAAATCTATTTAAAATTTGATTATATATACTTGATCACATGAAAACCCATTCCCAAAAAAAGTGAGTTTTGAGCCTTTATTGAGCATACAAATACACATCTTTAAACTAAATGCTCATTTTTCATTTCTTGTGTGAATAGCCGCTTGGTTCTTACGACTCTAGAACTTGCCACAACGATACATTTCCGGTCCTTATCAACTTAAACCCGAGTAAGTAAATGATGGAGGCATTAGGACTAACTTTTTTCTACACCATTATTTTTCTTTTTTTTTTTACCACCGACCCAAAATCCCCCTAGTTAACCCCTTTGAGCCTAAACCTTTTCATTTCTTAACCCAAAACAAACACACTTTTACCCACCAAAACCCTTTTTCATTTTAAACCATTTATTTTAGTAACAAAGCTCTGTTTTTCTTATTACTTCTTCTTCAAAAAAAAATTATGATGAAGCCAAAAGAAATAAACAAACAAGTTTATCAAAAAGAACTTTGTTTGAAGAATTGCTTCATCAAAATAAAAAGTTACAAAATATTAAAAAGTCTTACGAAAACCGACGCTTTTTACGCCTTTCGCCCTTTTCTACAAACCACTAACCCAACCACCTACCTTTAACCCAAGCCTAACCCTTCCCCCAAAGTCCTCTTGATATTTACAAAGGTATAAAGTTAAAAAGGAGGAGGATTGATTGCTTGGCAAGCTTATGGTAGAAGTAAGTTCCATGCCGCTCTCGAGAGTTTTCACAAAAATACACCTTCGGACGAGTGTTGAGTGATCCCCCGTGAGGTATGTGAACTTGTATATAAATGGAATTTTAAAAAGGCATGTTATGCCCTAATAAGTAATTTATCTTATGTAATGTTTTAAATAAATCATGACGAATAGGATTGTAAATAAATAAAAATAAAACTTAATCAAGAATCTTGGAAATCCCGACACTCTATGACAAGCCCAAAAACCTTCTCTTCTACCCGTTCCATTTGGGAGTGTAAAGCCACATTATAAAGAGTTTTGCTTGAGGATAAGCAAAGATTCAAGTGTGGGGGTATTTTATGTGCGCAAAATGCAACTTATATATTACATCAAATGTGGCATTAAACTAACCCTTTTTTAGTACTAATGTTGGAAAAAGTCTGTTTTTGTCTTCGTTTTGTATTTTCAGGATTAAATGAGCTCAAATGAACAAAAGAAGCAAAAAGGCAGCTAAATCTAACATAAATACAAGAAAAGGAATAAACGTGGCATGCCCGACCCCTCGATAGCATCTTCCCAAGCAAAACTGTTGGTGCATATGTCTGTTGACTTCGTCTTTTATCGAGTCATGTGTCTAGATTGGACAGAATGGAGCACGGTAGGCTAGATAATGGGGTTTTAGAGGTATTGGACCAGTTCGCACGAATTGGCATAGGCCAATTCATACGAAATGACCATTGTCCATTTCGCACGAAATGGATCATGTCCATTCCATGCGAATTGGCCACCCTTATATATAGCTGAGCTTTGTTATTCATTTGTAACTTTCTGATTCTGGAGCAGAGGTGCTGCCGAAGTGTCTCCAGACCGTGTAAAGCTGTGAAATCAATACAAGAGACATTATAAGTGATTCTGAGTGTAAATCAAGCTGATACAACATCAATACGTCTGTTTTCGCCTTTCGTATTGATCTAGAACTCTTTTGATCGACTCATATAGGTCGTACAATGATCCTACAAGTGGTATTAGAGCTCAGGAGGAAGAGTTCTTACCATTTCAGCTCGATTTCATCCAAAATTTCTGATTTCTACTCACTTTCTTCACGATTTTTCAAAATTAATGGAGATTTTACAGTTAAAATGGACTGATTTTCACATATTACAAGCGAAACATAGTTTTAATCAATCCTTGAAAGAATCAGACCTAAAATCGGCCTAAAACTTGATCAATTTTGGCAAAAACCAACCGATTGTGTGACATCATCATCAATTCGCACGAACTGGACAAGTCCATTTCGCACGAATTGGATTCATTTCACATGTGTTGATCTCAGTTCGCTTGAAAAGATTCCATTTCGCACGGTTTGGACACAGTAGACTTCCAATTCGCACGGATTGGACATTGTTGCCCCAGTTCGCTTGAAATTATTTCCAATTCGTATGAATTGGGCCCAGGTCACTTGAAACAGTACATCAGAGATCCATTTCGCACGAGTTGAACCTCCATTTTGCACCAAATCGTCCAGGTCGCATCAATTCAGCTCATTTCGTTTGAAAGTGTTTCCATTTCATACGGATTGGTCAATTAGACACCAGGTCGCTTAAAATTAGATCCAGTTCGTTTGAAAGACTGTTTGTGTGAATTTTTCAAAACCGAATCATGGAAAACGAATTCTACAATGCATTTGCTACTGCCCCGGGTACTCCTGTTACCGTTGCTCAGAGTGTAACAATGGAAAATGAAACTGGAACATTGCAGAAACCTCCGAAACTGATGGGCATTGAAGAATATCATAGTTGGAAAGAACGTTTCGAGAATTGGGTTCAAGCAAATCATCTAAGGTCTTGGGAATGTATTGAAACTAATTATAATAGACCACTTTCTGGTTTGGGAGTTGCAAATATTATCTCGGAATTTTCAGATCAAGAGAGAGATATGTACAAGGCAGAAAAAATGATGGTCAGTTTGCTTCAACAAGCTGTGAAAGAAGATATTTTCATATTACTTCAACATGATGGTAGTGCACGTTCAATTTGGGATGCACTTCGCACAAAATTCGAAGGAAGTGCAGAAATGATCAAGAGTAAAAAATCATTATTGAAGAAGGAATTTGAATTGTTTTCAAGTGTGCCAGGTGAAACTACAAAGACTCTCATTGAGAGATATTGTCATCTAGTGCGTTCAATGTCTCGATTGGAGATTACTAAAACTCCAGAGGAATGGGTTGAGAAATTAGCTGATGCTTTACCTCAAAAAGAATGGGTACATATCTCATGATTTTGAGGAATACCGGAGAGTATAGTAGATTGTCGATTGCACAATTCATTGAGAAACTTGAGGGATAAGATCTTGAACAACAAAAGATTGCTAGAATGAACAATTCAAGCGGTCAACAAGAAATCAAGATGTACTACAAAAGTAATGTTCAAAATGTTGAAGCTAGTCCAAAGATCCAAACTGCTTTCAGCACAGAAAACTCATCTGGATCAGTCAATCAAAGTTCATTCAATTCCAGTGGATTTTCTTCATATCCGAGTGTTAATCCAAGTGTTAAAAGTTCAAACAATGGTAATGGTCATGTACTACAATGCAACATCGCATTGCATCTTCAGAATGGTCAGAATTTTTCTGAAGAAGTCGCAAAAGGTCATAGGGCATTACTTGTTACCGTGTTGGATTGATATGAGAGCTTGGTTGCGGGAAGGATCGGAAATCCTATGTTGACAAAAGAGGATTACGATCAGATTGATGCTGAGGAGATGGAGCTGATGGATATTAAGTGGTGTTTAGCGAGTGTGTTGAGGAGAATTGAGAAATTTAAGCAGATTACAGGAAGAGATGACTTTCGTGATGCTAATGTTTCTACTTTAGGTTTTGATAAATCTAAAGTTACTTGTTTTTGATGCAGGGAAAAAGGACATTTCAGGAGGGAATGTATCAATCGAGAAACAGGTGGAGCTCAGAATCCGTTCGGCAACAATGATTATTATCGGAAAGCAATTTATCATCAAGTCTCTCAGCAGCCGCATCAACAACAACCATCATCATCTAATGCTAATCAGATTGAAGATGGAAAGAAGAAAGCTTATCTAGTGAATCAAGATGATGAAAGAGTGCCAGAAGGTTTTAGCTGGGATAAATACATTCTGGCTGATTCAAAGTTTAGAGCATTCATTGCACAAATAGTTCAAGAACCAGAGTTGATGAAAGAGTGGATGGATGTGTTTGCAGATGATGATAAAAGCCAAGATGGAGAGTCTGTCTCTTCAGTGAATAGTTCAGAAAAGACACAAGTATTTGATCAATCATCGACTGATAGTAGCGATGATGAGGAAGAAATTAATCAAATTAACATTGGCAAAACTCATCTATCTCGTGAAAGTTTCAAATTTTATTTTGCAGATAAATTGGAGAAACTAAAGGAGAAGCGAGCAGCAAAAGATCAGAAAAAGGTAAAATGCAAGAATGTTGCTCAGGAAGAGAAGTCTGAACAAAGTGAAGAAATTAAAGTTGCTGAGAAGGTGGTTGAAATTGAAAAGATTGTAGAAGTCGCTAAACCTTGTCTAAAATGTTTGGAACCTTGCAAACACTGTGAAGAGAAAGATAAGAAGTTTAGTGAGCTTGACAAGATGAAAGAGAAATTGTTGTTTGATGTCAAGTATGTGAAAGAGTCGTATGATGTGTTAACCAGAACGGTGAATAGTTTGGAAAAGACAAACTCTGAAAGAGAAAATACTTTGACAATGATGAATGCAGTGATGATGTCTAAGCAGAAAGAAATCAATCACTATATTGAAGAATGTGCAAAGTTGAAGCAGGAGTTGGAAACTGAAAAGACTGAAAATGAAAGAATCAGACGATTGCTGCAAAGTTATTCAAGTTCTGATTACATGATTGATAAAATTTATCCGACTGTTGCAGGTTTTGAAGCCTTTCAAGACAAGAATTCAGAAGATATGGATACTGGTAAGAAGCAAAGTGAAAATTATAAAAAGTGTATGGCTACGATCTGGGAAGGTTATTCTCCTAGAAAACCAAATGAAGAACAAGTCAAAAAGGCAGTCAATATAAAGTTAAAGTCTGAAACAACTGATGAGTTACCAGAAAACATTGACGTCACATTCACATCGTCTGACACTGACCATGAGTCTGAGTTAATAAAGAAAGTGGTCGATCAGGTGTTGGATAAAGATGAGGAGTCAGAGTCAAAGTCTGAATCTGAAAGTTCGAGTTCGTCGGTCAACAGTTCAAAATCATCGGTCAAAAGGGTTTATAATAAAGAATTTCTGTTATCAAAAAATAATTTGAATGACAAAACATTCAAAGTAGCATATACTTTGAATAATTCAGACAAATTATTTTCTGATGAGGAATTTCCAATAAGAAGTGTTCAAATTGAAAAGATTAAAAAGGTTTTCAAATTAATAGAAATTAATATTTCTGAAATAAAAGATGTGAATCTTAATGAAAAACCTAAAAAGTACACTTCAAGAGTTCAACAAAGATTGAACAAGAAAAAAGGTTACAGTTCTGGTTCTGGTTTTCAAAAGAAACCAAACCATAACAGTAATTTCAAAAAGAAAGGTTTAGGTTTTATTCCACCCGAAAATCATAAAAATGAGAAAATTTATAAAACAAAAACAGTGTTTGTTTCAGGGACACGTTCTGAGGAAGAAGAAAAGAGCTCTTTCTGGAAGCAATCGAACAAAGCATTCTTCGCAGAAAAACAGAAACATGAGAAGAATGGAGTTCATCAGAGAAAGGAGACAATAACCTGTTATAGATGCCAAGAAGTTGGTCACATTGCCTGGAACTGTCCAAAGGCAACCAACACAAAACAGGAAGTTGTTTCTAAACTCAAAGAAAAAGTTGTTGATAAAACTGAACCACCTACTGAAAAATTCAGAGTGTTTAAAAACTCAACATATGAAGTTGGTGAGAGTTCTAAACGGTTTTACAAAAGAAGGGTGAATCTTAACAACCAAACGTGGGTTGTTAAGAAATCTAATGTGAAATCTGGCGATGAATCTGACTCGTCAAAGTCAGAGGAGCCACAAGTTGAGTTAAAACAAGAATATTCAGTACCGCCAATGGATGACGTAAGCTTTCCACCATTGCAGACTGAAAATTTTAAACAAAAGGTTGGAAAGGTAGAGATTTCGAATCAATTCTATTCTGAAAAGAAAGAATTTGATGTCGAAAAGGCGTTTAATGGCAAAGTGAAAAATATTTTTGGAAAGATGGTTGAGGGAAAGGCCAAAGGGGTAGAGGAATTTTATGAATCAAAAAGAAATGTTTAAACCCCGAGTGAAATTGAAAAGGTCACACCCAAAGCTGGTCAGGCTTGGGTGTCAGTATTCCATATGTAAAAATCCTGACTTGTCGGAGCTCCCAAGTTGGTAATCGTGGAGCAGGAATCGGCATCTTTCTTGAGAAATTCACATCTGTGAAATTTCGATCTACAAGTGGTATTATCATTCTTGAAAATTGTCAAATTTCGATTTACAAGTGATATTGTTGATAAGTTCCTGATTGTGAACCTACAAGTGGTTAATCAAGGTCATTAAGTTGAACTTGATTTAACTTTCATACAAGTGATTGAGAAAACAATGTGATGAAACCCCGATCTTACAATTGATTTCAACAAAACTAATTTTCTGGAAAAACCATTTTAATTAAAACAAACTTGAGTGTTTTGAAATCATAATGGGAAAATAGTTTGTTGACAGGGGGAGTTCTGATTATTTATGCCAAGTGGATGGAGATTTGAAGCAATTCGCAATAGTTCATTTTATAATGATTGTTTGTCACTTTATCATGTCCATTCCATGCGAATTGGCCATCCCTATATATAGCTGAGCTTTGTCATTCATTTGTAACTTTCTGATTCCGGAGCAGAGGTGCTGCCGAAGTGTCTCCAGACCGTGTAAAGATGTGAAATCAATACAAGAGACATTATAAGTGATTCTGAGCGTAAATCAAGCTGATACAACATCGATACGTCTGTTTCCGCCTTTCGTATTGATCTAGAAATCTTTTGATCGACTGGTATAGGTCGTACAACGATCCTACAAAAACAAGAGAACAGAAGGCTGAACACGCCCCGTGCTCAATGAGCACGGGGGCGTGCCCAAGTGTCTGCAGAAAAGACAAAGCTGTAGAAGCTTCTATCACCCACCACGGGGGCGTGCCCAGCGGACACGGGGCCGTGGTCAACTAATGTAGACAAACTGCATTTAATGAAGAAAGAGAATACGGGTGGACAAGGGGCGTGCCCAATGGACACGGGGCCATGTCCGGGCTTCTGTGCAGGCTATAAATAGGGGTGCTTGGCTCATGTGCAAACCATCCCTTGGCAAACCACCTCACTCACACTTCACCCACACTCCACCACCACCACAACACCATCATCCACCACCATCATCCATCATCCATCATAGAGTGTGTTAGTAGTCTCGGGATCCAAAATTGATCGTAAGAGTTCTTGACAATCAAAGGCCATGTTTGCCTAAGTCTCTTACATCACTTGGTGAACACAAGTGTCTAGTGTAATACTTTTTATTTTTAATCTTTTCGCACTTTTTATTTGGTTATATATTAATGACTTTAATAACTAGTTTCTTATGTTGAAGGTGAGTCTTCCTTATCATTTGTCCGTGGTGTCTTGGCATTATTTTACTGTCTATATAAAATAAAATATTTTCACCATTCATATCTCCACGGTCTATATGGAGGTATGTTGGCTACCTGGTCGGAGGTTAAGGGAACGGTTTGGTAAGAGTCTTTCCTTGTTCAGTGTATAGATCCTGCAAGGACCTGGGTCAACTTTAGTAGGACCTCCTTCAATACCCACTGGTATTGGATGGCGGGGGTCCGAACTCCTTGACCCCCTCATATGTAACTACTATTAAAACTTTAACCCGGCTACTTAGGACTGTATCCCTGCTGACTCAGACTACTTAGCCGAGGGTAACGTCACCTCCAGAAGAGGGGCCTACCACAATATGCATTAATAACTTAATTAATTATCTTTCAATAATCCAACCCTTTAGGATTGTATCCTTGCTGACTCAAACTACTAGGTTGAGGGTAACGTCACCTTCAGAAGAGGGGCCAACTACAATAACTAAGATAATCTCTTAAAAAGTGCAAAAGTGCGGAAATAATCAAAGGTTACACTAAACACGAGTCGGATCCAAGTGATTCATCTTGTCTATCTGTTTTTTATTTTATTTTTCAGCACTTTAGTTAGTTTTATTTATTTCTAGTTTAAAACCTTTTTCTAAACTTTTGATTTCATTAGACGTTGAGGATAAACCGGTATTAAAAGCTCTTGTGTCCTTGGATGACCTCGGTATCTTACCAACACTATACTACGCTCACGATGGGTGCACTTGCCCATATGTGTGTTTAGTGTTAGTAAATATCGTGTTTTATAAATTTAAAACTTGGCTAAAAAGTGTTAAAGGGCTTAAAATATATATTAAAAATCTATAACACTACACGCACATCAAGGTTCGTGTTCGTGTTTGTAATATCTGACACGATAAGATTCCGTGTCGTGTTCGTGTTTACAGGTTTCATGTTCGTGTCTTATCGTGTTCGTGTCTTAACAGATCGGGTTGACCCGATATGCCAGTCCTAATCAAAGGCCATATTTGGCTAAGTCTCTTACATCACTTGGTGAAGATAAGCATTTAGTGTAATACTTTTGATTTTTAATTTTTCGCACTTTTTATTTGGTTTTGTATTAATGACTTTAATAACTAGTTTCTTATGTTGAAGGTGAAACTTCCTTATCTTATGTTGAAGGTGAAACTTCCTTATCTCTACGGTCTATATAGAGAGATGTTGGCTACCTGGTCGGGGGTTAAGGGAATGGTTTGGTAAGGTTCTTGCCTTGTTCAGTGTATAGATCTTGCAAGGACCTGGGTTAAGCTTACTAGGACCTCCTTCAATACCCATGGGTATTGGATGACGGGGGTGCGAATGGCTTGATCCCCTCATATGTAAACTACTATTAATACATTAACCCGGCTACTTGGGATTGTATCCCTGCTGACTCAAACCACTTAGCCGAGGGTAACGTCGCCTTCAAAAGAGGGGCCTACCACTTTACGCATTAATAACTTAATTAGTTATCTTTCAATATTCCGACCCTTTGGGATTGTATCCTTGCTGACTCAAACCACTGGGTTGAGGGTAACGTCACCTTCAAAAGAGGGGCCTACTACTATAACTAAGATAATCTCTTAAAAAGGGCAAAAGTGCGGAAATCATCAAAGGTTACACTAAAGGCGAGTCGGATCCAAGTAATTCATCTTGTCTATCTGTTTTTATTTTTATTTTATTTTTCAGCATTTTAGTTTTTATTTTCATATTTAAAACCTTTTCTAAAAATATTGATTTGATTAGACGTTGAGGGTAAACCGGTATTAAAATCTCTTGTGTCCTTGGACGACCTCGGTATCTTACCAATGCTATACCACGCTCACGATGGGTGCACTTGCCCATGTGTGTGTTTAGTGTTAGTAGAATATCGTGTTTTATAAATTTAAAACTTGACTAATGTGTTAAAAAGGGCTTAAAATATAGATAAAAACGTATTACACCCGACACCACCAAGTTTTTTGGCGCCGTTGCCGGGGACACAAGGATTTTAAGAAAGCTTAAAATCGATGGCCTAATTAGTTTTTCAAAACCATTTTAAAATTGCGCGCACATTTTTACATTTTTAGTTAGTTTTTGCATTACAGTAGTCTGAACACGGGGTCGTGCTCACTGAACACGCCCCCGTGCTACATAAAATTTTATAAAACTCCTAGATACAGAGTCTGAACACGGGGCCGTGTTCGCTGAACACGCCCCCATGCTGCACAAAACCAGTCACATTTTTCAAAAACGCCCAGATACAGGATCTGACCACGGGCCGTGCTCATTAAACACGGGGCCGTGCTCAGCCTCAGTTTCCGTTTTTATTTTTGTTTTCTGGTCCCGGGACTCTGTTGTGGTCTGCTGAGTGATTCTTATGGACCAATACTCAGGAGATTACAACTACCACTATGAGGAGGATGATTATATTAAAGAGTATTGTACCATTTGTGGTAATCCTCATTCGGTGCAATATTGTGACCTCTTTGAGCCATCCCCTTCGTACACATACAATGAGGAGCCCAGGTACGAGCCATCCACTTCATACACATACTATGAAGAGCCAAGGTATGAACCTTCTCCCTCATACTCATATCTTGATGAACCAAGGTATGAGCCTTCATACTCATACTTTGAGGAACCAAGGTATAAGCCTTCATATACTTATTATGAGGAACCATGGCGTGAACAACCCACCTCATATGAGTATTATGAAGAACCAAGTTACGACCCTTATCCATCATATACTTACAAAGAGGAACAATGGTATGAACCATCAACCTCATATGAGTATTATGAGGAACCAATGATCGAACTTCCGAATTCAAGCTTTGAGGATCCTTATTCTATCTCTCTTGTAGCCGAAAAGATAATAGAACACCTTAAAACTATCGAGCGCTATATAAAAGAAGCCCGCGCAAGGGAAGAGGAATCCCGCGCAAGGGAAGAATTAACATGTAATAAAGAAGTAATAGTTAAAGAGGTAAAAATGGAAGAACAAGTAAGTGAAGAACCGACACATAAGTTAAACAACGAAAAGGTGAGTCCGATAACGTTAAAATTCAAGAAGAGTCTAATTTTCAAGAAATTAATCTCTTGTCACCTTCTTTCGAAAATCATTATTTAGTACCTACTCATGCTAAGTTTTTAAAAGAGTTAAACACTAACACTAAAATTGACGAAATGGCAAGCATTAAGTTAACAAATGATCAAACTACGCTAATAAAAGATGATCCATTTGAAATTAACATTACACCGGTTCCATGTTTCTTTCAAAATTCCTTTATTAGTAATATTACAATTGATAAGGATCTTTGTGTTAATATAATGCCAAACTACATTTTCGAAAAATTAAGTATTGGTGATTTTTCTCCACTTCAAATACCCATTTTTCTATCTAATAGAAAAACAATAAAATCAATGGGAGTAGTTGAAGATGTGTTAGTACAAGCAAATCAAATGGTAATCCCAACCGACTTTGTCATCCTTGATGATGCTCCGCTAGTGTTGGGACGACCTTTTGTAAAAACCCACGAAGCTTTGAAAAATCGGAAGCACAACAATCTACCCATTCAATTATGGGCATTCAAAAGAAGTGTCGATCTTGAGCGTTCAATGAAATATCCAATCGGCAATAATGACCCCCTAATTGAAGATGAAGATGAGCCACCCGATACAGGAGAAGAAACCGACCACTTTGTTGAAGAAGAGGTCGCCACTGAACAAACCTTTTTGGTTCTTGATCAACATGAGCAACCAAATAAGGAGTCTCCGAAAGACCCACCACTTGAGCTCAAAGAACTTCCAAAAGGTTTGGAATATGCTTTTCTCGACAAAGAGGGTAAGTTACCTGTAATTATTTCATCAAAATTAACTAACGTAGAAAAAGAAAAATTAATCACACTTTTGAAAAAACACAAAAACTTGGAAGCTTGTAGATATTAAAGGAATAAGCCCTTCCATGTGCAAGCACAAAATTTTAATGAATAATGACTATAAATCGGTAATACAACCACAACGTAGAGTAAATCCAAACGTTCAAGAAGTGGTTAAAAATGAAGTCATCAAATTACTTGACGCTGGATTCATTTACCCAATTTCCGATAGTCCTTGGGTAAGTCCCGTCCAAGTAGTTCCTAAGAAAGGAGGTATGACGGTGGTCACTAACAAAAAAAATGAATTAATACCAACGAGAACCGTCACAGGATGGAGAGTATGTATAGATTGTCGTCGATTAAATGAGGCAACAAGGAAAGATCACTTTCCATTACCTTTTAATGATCAAATGTTAGAAAGATTATCCGGTCATAAATTTTATTGTTTCTTAGATGGTTTTTCAGGTTACTTTCAAATACCGATAGCACCCAAAGACCAAGAAAAGACAACATTCACATGTCCCTATGGAACTTTTGCTTATCGACACATGCCTTTTGGTCTATGTAATGCCCCCGCAACTTTTCAACGTTGCATGGTGGCCATCTTCCATGATATGATAGAAAAGACTATGGAAGTCTTCATGGATGACTTTTCTATCTTTGGAGATTCATATGACCAATGCCTCGATAACCTTGAACGAATGCTATCCCGATGTGAGGAAACTAACTGCCATTTCAAGGTAACGGAGGGGATAGTACTCGGTCATAAAATCTCAAGCGAAGGAATGGAGGTTGATCGAGCTAAAATAGACACTATTTCTCGATTACCATCCCCATCCTCCGTTAGAGCCATCTGAAGTTTCTTAGGGCATGCCGAATTTTACAGATGATTTATCAAAGACTTTTATAAAATCTCAAGACCTTTAACAAAATTACCATCCCCATCCTCCGTTAGAGCCATCTGAAGTTTCTTTGCCGACGTAAAGCATTATTTTTGAGAAGATCCTTATCTTTTCAAAATATGTGCCAACCAACTTATCCGCTGATGCGTACATGGTAGTGAAGCAAGAAGAATTCTCCGCCATTGTCGTGAAGGTCTATACGGAGGACATCATGGTGCCGCAAGTACCGCACGAAATGTATTTGATTGAGGATTTTATTGGCCAACCATTTACAAAGACGCCCAAAGTCTTATCAAGACATGTGATGCTTGCCAACGATCAAGTAATATTTCTTCCAAAAACGAAATGCCACAAAATGACATTCTTGTTTGTGAAATTTTTGATGTGTGGGGACTCGACTTTATGGGACCCTTCCCACCATCAAAAGAAAACAAATATATACTTGTGGCAGTAGATTATTTGTCGAAATGGGCCGAGGTCAAAGCCCTTCCAACAAATGATGGAAGAGTTGTGGTAGGATTCCTGAAACGATTATTTTCTTGTTTTGGAACTCCAAAAGAATTAATAAGTGATAGGGGTACCCATTTTTGTAACCATCAACTTGAATTTTTTTTAACAAGGTATGGGGTCTATCACCGGATCTCAACAGCATATCACCCTCAAACAAAAGGACAAGCCGAAGTGACTAATCGAGGTTTAAAAAAAATACTTGAGAAAACCGTAGGATTAAATAAAAAGGAATGGGCCGATAAATTAGACGACGCTTTATGGGCTTTTTGAACTGCTATATAAAACAACAATAGGTACCACCCCATATAAGCTTGTCTATGGAAAAAGTTGTCATTTGCCAGTAGAAATCGCACACAAAGCCTACTGGGCAATTAAAAACGTAAACTTAGACATAGAAATTGCCGGTAAAAATCGATTTTGTCAATTAAATGAATTAGATGAATTAAGGAATCATGCATACTCTAACTCCGAAATTTATAAGGAAAAAATGAAAAATTTGCATGATAAACACATTAAACCTAATGAATTTCGGGTAGGAGATCAAGTTCTATTGTTTAATTCATGACTTCGATTATCTCCCGGTAAATTAAAGTCTAGGTGGTTGGGTCCTTTTTCTATCACCCATATTTTTCCACACGGTGCAATCGAAATTAAATCTCGGAATGGAATTCCATTCAAAGTCAATGGCCAAAGGCTAAAGCTTTATCAAGGATTCATTGAGGATGAAGAGGAGGAGATCTCGCTACAAGCGGCCGACGAATAAACGAAGGATTAGGCATCGACATCATATCTTGACTTACGCAATTGTGTTTTTGCAGTTTTCAGTTTCCTCTTTTTAGGCCGGATAAGTAACAAATGTCGGGAAGGCCTCTAAATCGGTAAGATTTCTTAAACCAAGGTTTTGGGAAACAGGTCACTCACATGTGCACTATATAGAAAAAATAACAATAATAAATAAAAATATATTTTATCCGCCCACGGGGCCATGTCCAGCTGGACACGGGGCCGTGTTCGCGTAACTGACGGGGATAAAACCCCTTTTCTTTTCATTTCTTCACATCAACACGACCCGTTTCCCCGAAAACACTCTGGTTCCACCACGAATCTCTGCAGATTTTCAAGTTCTTCCAACGTTCAACAACGTCAAGGTATGATTCTATCATCATAGTTAGTTAGATTAGTCATTTGCAAGTAGTTTAACATCGAAAATTTGAGGAAAAATCTAGGGTTCTTCAACTTGAACTGAATTAAACCTCAAATTTTTGCTTAGATATGTTAGTAGTAGTGTAGTTGCATGTTATAGGAAGTAAATCAACTTGAATTGTTTGTAGATTTGCCCGATTTCAAACAAAAACCTCAAACCCTTGTTTTTGAACCGAAAAAGATGAAATTGAAGGGGTAAATGGTTTGTTTTTGGAAAAGCGACACTTGGGGTTTCATTTTCGGGGAAAACCGCCCCTATTGAACCAAAAATTTTCAAGTTTTTGAAACTGGGTCTAAAAATGAGATTTTTGGGAAACAGACGCCTGAGCACAGGGCCGTGCTCAGCGAACACGGGGGGCGTGTCCAGCAAGCTTTCCTTCGAGCACGGGGCGTGGCCAGTGGCCACGGGACCGTGTTCAGCTTGCTGTTTTTAGTTTTCTTCGAAAATTTATTGTTTCGTGCTAATTGATTTGTGTTTCCTTTCAGATGGACAAGAAGTTCACACGCTTCAACCAGAGTGAATGGGCTGCTCAAGCCCGATTTGAAGTTCTTCAAACGAGGCCCGAGGAAAACCCACGACAAGTATGCCTAGATACCCTGGAAGCAGAAGGACAGATTGACCGCTTCAACAACCTAGTTAATGGTCCACTTAGGGCGGCCCTCTGCACTAGACTCCATTCGGTCCACGAATATAACATGGAGTTCTATAGCACTTTTGCTCTCAAAGCTAAAGCAGAGCCGTTCGATGAAGAAGGGGTTGAGTTTCGTTGTGCTGGAAATGTACTCTCAATCTATATTGCATAATTTGGGTCCATTATTGGGTTATTTGCTGAAGAAGATGCCGGAGACGAGGAAAACACGGGTGGTCTCCGTGAAATTCCAAAAAACCTGCGTCAAACGGCCTGGTCTCAAATTAGGGATGGAGCATGCAATCCAAGTCAAACCAAAAGCTCACAATTGCGGGACCCTCTATACCGTTACATTCATAGGGTCCTTAGCAACTCCTTCAACCAAAGGCAAGTCAACCTAAGGGATCTGTTGGTCTTATACTGCATCCACAACCATGTGCCTCTCGATGTTCCATACCTGCTTCTCCGCAACATGCACCTGAACCAACTAGCAAATCCCTCGACCCCTATCTTTTTTTGGAGGTTGGATCTACCGCCTTTTAAGAACTTCATGCAAAGGATGCCAAGGTCCTTCAAGAAGGGCCCATGGTCGGGCAAAGTGGACCTCGTCATATGCCGCTCAATGGGAATCATCAATGAAGCAGGTGACGGGACGGTTCGATTTCAAACGGTTCAAGGACATGTTTGGAACCCACAAGAGGCTCTCGTCCTTCACGCCCCGCAAATCTGTCCTCCTCCCCAGTATTAGTATCATGGTGATGTGGGCCAATCATCCTCTCAAGAGGGTGGTTTTCCTAACTTTCAAAGCTTACATGATCTTTTGCAGGAAAACCTTTTGTGCACTCGCAACACCTACAACATGGCCAGCAACACCTACACCTGGGTCGGAGCAATCGAGAGGAACATCTCCGACAAACAAGATGACATCAGCAACATCCGGGAGTACATGGCGAATCAAGGAGGAGATGGCGAGGATGAAGACATGGATTGAGGCAGAGGCGTTGAAGGTGATGTGAGACGGTTGGAGCTCTTACCAGGTTAACCCCCCTTTTATCTCAAAAACAATTATCTGGCCTGCGTGCCAATGTTGAACAATTTACTTTCCGTTAACACTTTTTTTTCTTTCCTGCATTTTTTTTTAGTTTGTGATGTGGATGTTAAACTTGTGGTATGTTAGGATGTTTGTTATTTGTGTGGTATGTTATTTAAGCAAAACATGTACCTAGGAGGCTTGGAAGCACTAAGTATTAGTGCTACATAAGCCCGGAAACCAGAACCGCAAGCCAAAAACCTGTTTGAAAAAATTGCAGATTGTCAACACGGGGTCGTGCCCAGCCAGCACGCCCCGTGTCCAACGCCCTGTACCTGCGGATTATCTGTAATCTGCCTGCCATGGGGCTGTGTCCACCAGGCACGCCCCCGTGGCCACCTTCTCTAAGTTTTCGTTACTGACACTCTGACCACGGGGCCGTGCTCACCTAGCACGAGGCCATGCCCAGATGCCCAGTAACACCAAAACCTTGTTTTTAACACCTTTTTACACATTCAATCAACCTAAAAACATATATTTGGGACACATTGAGGACAATGTGTAATTTAAGTGTGGGGGGATGCTAAACCTTGAATTTTGCAAGTCCTAATAGCAAGCCTTACACAAAACTCTATTGGAACCGCTAATCACCCCAATTTTTTTCAAAAAACTTTTCATTTTTTTACTTGTCTTGGTTTAATTTGGGTATAACAAGTTCAAAAAAAGGTTATATTTTTACAAATTTACAACCGATAGCGTCGTGATAAAAAGAACCAACATAAGAAAATTATGAAACGGCATGACAAATGTAGTTAAAATTTGATTATATATACTTGATCACATTGTAAACCCATTCCCACAAAAAGTGAGTTTTGAGTCTTTATTGAGCATACAAGTATACATCTTTAAATTAAATGCTCATTTTTCGTTTCTTGTGTGAATAGCCGCTTTGTTCTTACGACTCTAGAACTTGCCATGACAATACACTCCCGGTCCTTACCAACTTAAACCCAAGTAAGTAAATGATAGAGGCATTAGGACTAACCCATTTTTCTTTCAACACCATTATTTTTCATTTTCTTTTCCACCTACCCAAAAATCCCCCTAGATAGCCCCTTTAAGCCTAAACCTTTTCATTTCTAAACCCACAAAACAAACACCCTTCACCCACCAAAACCCTTTTCTTTTAAACCCCTTATTTTAGTAAAATGCTCGGTTTTCTTGTGACATTTCCTTAACAAAAAAAATGAAAAATGAAGTCTAGCAACAAATAAACAAATTCCTCAAAGAAACTTTGTTTGAAAATGCTAAGTTTGGATAAAAGTCACAAAAACAAAAAGTTTTGCGATCACCGACGCTTTTTACGCTTTTAGCCCTTTTTACTAACCACTAACCCAAAGCCACCTACCTTTAACCCAAGCCTAACCCTTCCCCAAGTCCTCTTGATATTTACAAAGGTTTATAGTTAAAAAGGAGGACGAAGCATATGGTAGAAGTAAGTTCCATGCCTGTCTCGAGTGTTTCACAAAAATGCATCTTCGGCCGAGTGTTGAGTGATCTCCCATTAGGTATGTGAACTTGTATATAAATGGAATTTTAAAAAGGCATGTTATGCCCAAATAAGTAATTTCTCTTATGAAACATTCTAAATAAATCATAACAAATAGGTTTGTAAATAAAAATAAAAATAAAACCCAATAAAGATCTTGGATTCCCGACACTCAAGACAAGCCCAAAACTTCTCTTCTACCCATTCCATTTGGGTGTGTAAGCCACAAAATAAAGAGTTTTGCTGAGGACAAGCTAAGATTCAAGTGTGGGGGTATTTGATGTGTGTAAAATGCAACATATAAATTACATCAAATTAGGCATAAAACTAACCCTTTTTTAGTACTAATGTTGGAAAAAGTGTGTTTTTGTCTTCCTTTTGTCTTTTCAGGACCAAATGAGCTTAAATGAACAAAAGGAAAAAATACGCAGCAAAAACTAACATAATTACAAAGAGAAGGAATAAACGTGGCATGCCCGACCCCTCGACAGCATCTTCCCAAGCAAAAACAAGAAAACAGAAGGTTGCCCACGGCCCCGTGCCCAGCGGACACGGGGGCGTGGTCAGGTGTCTGCAGAAAATGACAAAGCTATAGAAGCTTCTATTCCCAGCACGGGGGCGTGCCCAGCTCAACACGAGGTGTGGTCAATGCTAAGATTCGCAGAATCTTGCAAATCTTGATAGTACAGATACGCTTCTGCACATGGGGTCTTGACAGTTTTTCCTCCTTCGATCTCTGCATATCACATGTTGTAATGTTATTCGAATTATGTTCTTGATGTTTCGGATGTCCAACATAGTGGTATCATAGCATCAGGAAACGATCCTAGGGATTTCGAAACGCTGCGCAAACCGGAATATCAAGAACATCCAAAATACGGTTGTGGTTTGTCTGTTACACGGGACGAATCAGATTTAAAGAAGAGCGACATATGCAGGAAGCCGATTAACATAAAATATCTCTTTCTTAAGAAGAAGAAGAAGAAGAAGAGAAGATACATGTTCAAGAAACAGGGGACGAATCAGATTCAAAGAGATCGAAGGAAGAGATAGGAAAACAAGGTAATAAAATCAGTTTTTATTGATCACTCGTATGGTAAAGAAATCAGATATGCAGGGAATTTAGATCAAACGATCAACCAAAAGTCAATCTATCAGAAAAGAATTAAGAATTTATGAAAGCGGCCCAGAATTAGTGTCAAAAAAAAAAAGAATGAAACAGAGGAAATCATCGCAGAATTACGACCCAGAATTACGAAACGGGATTAATTTGATTCATATATGACACCGAGTTCATACTCTCATATATGGAAAAAGGAATTAATCGGATTCATATATGACACCGAGTTTATACTCTCATATATGAATGGAGATAATAAGAACGAAACAACAAAGAGACAAGAGCGATGATGGGAAATCGATAAAGATCGATCGATATTATGCGATTCCGGGCACATCCGGATGAAGAAGGAAAACAGGGGATATGAAGACGGACAAGAATCCAATCCCGATCGCACGACTCCGTGATCATGAATGTTTGCAAGAATGAAGCAAGAAACGATGCCATGCAAACGTTGTTCCGATGAAGTGAATGAAAGACGAAGATCGGAAAGGGTTGAAGACGGCTATGGTATGGGCCGTAGTATTCACGCAGACGGGGTATCATTCAAGAGTACCATAAGGGGAAAAGATGAAATACCAAGTATGAAATTCGCAACACGTGCGGATGATGAAGAAGGACAGATCTGATACCGAAGAGGTCTCTGATAGAAGAGATAAATGCAGGAACAGAAGTGACGATGAAGATGGTAACAATAGGAGAAGAAGAGACACCCGGAATGTTGGCGGAAGCCGATATCGTAATAAGAACAGAACAATGGCGCCAAGGAATAATAAGAACAAGATGATCGATGAGGCTGAATGTTCGGCTGCAGCAAACAAGAGAAAGAGGAGTGAAAATCTGCATGGTGTGAAGGGGTTTACGTTCAGAAATCCAGTCACAAATGATAATATAATTCGGCCACAATGTAATTTGCCACAAGCAACGTTATCGGGACCGGTTTCGGCACCAGTTTACATAATCTCCACCTATGGATCGGGAAGAAACAAAAGAATGAAGGCTTCAACTGAATCCTAAACTAGTTACATAAAAGTCTAGTTTAAGGGAGGGTGTTGGAATTATAAACTATACTTTTATAATTCTATTATGTATTAAGTAATTATTATGGGTCAAATTATGGGTCAACCGAATGATATAACTGCCATGACAAACGGTAGTCCCGGCGGTTAAGTTTAAGACTATATATACACATATATGTAATTAGATTATGTACTTTTTGGTTGTATCTTATTTCTGTAATCAATAAAACAGTTTTTCTTCCTTCGATCTCTGCATAACACATGTTGTAATGTTATTCGAATTATGTTCTTGATGTTTCGGATGTCCAACAAGACAGGCGCTCAGCGTTGGTTGGGTGTGGTGTGAGCCTCTTTGTACTTTTTGATTATTTATGTGTCCGCTCGTTGGCTGCGTCATGTGTTCATGAGTTTTTTCCTAAACTAGTGTTGATGGGAAAATTATTTACCAAAATGGTGTTTCCTTGAAAACTATTTACCAAAATAGTGTTCTTTGTTTCTTTTTTATTTTTCTTTTCTTTTCAACCAACTTACTAAACTTTATTTATATTTTATTAAATTAATCAAATATCTATTTATTTATACTTTAATTAGTTATATTTTTTCAATCAATCTAATATTTTTGTATTTTTTTTTATTTTTCCCATTAAACTTTTTATACTTTTTCAGCAATAATCTTTTCTAAGCAACACTAGCCTTTTAAGTGAATCAACAATCAATACCATATATTAATTTGTAGTAAATAACCATTAACTAAACAAACAGAAGTCAAAAATAAAAGAAGCTTGTAATTAGGCAAGAACAAAAGGTAATCCGCCAAGAATCAGGAGGCCATCGACCAAGAGCAGAAGGTATTCACAACGGGTATAAATTATTATGATGTTATTTAATAAAACATAGTGTTAGGAATTTATATATATATATATATATATATATATATATATATATAGGGCAAGGCTAGGTAGAAAACCCTATATATATGAAATACCTTAGAAAACCCAACCTCCCGACATTTTTTTTTTTTGAAAAAATTAACACATGTAATATACATGTTTTTAAGAGTTTTGTGCCAAAAAAATCAAAAAAGCGCCGAGGGGATCTTTTTAAAAAAAAAAAAAAAATTTCAGCAAATTCTGTCATTTTTGGCTAACACATGTTAGTCGACCGGACATGGCTGAAATTTGTTTATTTTTTTAAAAAAAATCCCTTCGGCGCTTTTTTGTTTTTTTTGGACCAAAACACTCTAAAACATGTATATTACATGTGTAATTTTTTTCAAAAAAAAAAAATGTCGGGAAGTGGGGTAAAAATGGGTTCCCATTTGGGTTTCCAGAGTTTTCTAAGAATTTGAGGGTTTTTTATCTATCTTTATCCTATATATATATATATATATATATATATATATACCAGGTTGTCCGATGATGAAATTCTCGGTCGTCTCAAGGTTGTTGCTGATGCTGAAAAGGTAATTATTTTCCCTACTGCAAAAAATAAAATAATAAATTTTTGTCCAATAGTTTGTTTTATCGATGCGGATAATGTTATTTATTTGCGTTAATAATAGGGTTGTATACGTTCTTCATGTCTTTTATAATCGTCATAGATGCGTAATTCGTTAATGTTTTATAACTGATGTAGGTGCCTTATGTCCCAGAAGGGCTTGAAGCGATTATTTTTACTGCTGATGGTGATATGCGACAAGCGTTGAATAATTTACAAGCCACTTATGCTGGATTTCGATTTGTCAACCAAGAAAATGTGTTTAAGGTCACAAACTCTTTCCTGCTTTTTGAACTTTACACAATCATATACTGTAGATGAAGAATACCTCTGATAAATTGCATTTTGTGTCACATAAATTATGTTATTTGTTTGGGTTTTCAGGTGTGCGACCAGCCTCATCCTTTGCATGTGAGGAATATGGTTCGCAATGTGATTGAGGGAAGATTTGATGAGGCTTGTTCTGGTCTAAAGCAGCTGTATGACCTGGGCTATTCTCCAACTGATATCATCACAACCCTTTTCAGAATCATAAAGAATTATGATATGGCAGAGTACCTGAAACTGGAATTCATGAAGGTAACAAGAATAGATATATACATATTATCCAGATCAATTTCATTAACATGAGTAATAATGTGAAAAATGGGTTACTTGTCAGGTTAGCATTGCATAATCCTTTTAATTTGTTTTTGTTGTGGTTATATATATAATATATATCATGACTTCTACTTGTTGAAAGGCCATCTTGGCCTGTTGAACATGCTAAATGCTTACGTGGACACCACAAGTACTAGAAGTATTATAGTTATAGTAAAGTCAAAAAAGTTATTGGGATATATCCATTGGAAAATATGGACAGAGACTGAATGATGTGATCTGACCCATGACTAGGCCTCGCAAACTGGGCGGGTCAGGCGGGCTCAAGTCACGGGTCACAACAAGTTTGGGTCAATACGGGTTAGGAGCAAAATGAGTTCGGGTTAATACGGGTAAAATGAGTTCGGGTCAAAACGAGTTTGGACCAAAACGAGTTTGGACCAAAATAAGTTCAGGTCAAAACGGGTTTGGAGCAAAATGAGTTCAAGTCAAAACGGGTTGTTTTCTTAAAAAAAAAAACTATGAATCTGAAGCCGAGTTTGTCTTGAGTAATGGTTTTAATTTGACATTATTTGCAGCCATCATCGAAGGTGTTTAAGGATATGTTACGCGATTTAGATAATAGGAGAGATAATCCAGATGGAGCTGATCACGGTTTTATTGGAGGTATATATAGAGTGTGCCTATTGGCACACTAAAGTGCCTATTGGCACACCAAACCCTAGCAAAATTAGGGTTTATCTACGTTGCGTATTGGTCTATATGCAGCGTAACGCTGCGTATAGATCAATACGCTGCGTAGATAGACTATAGATCTCAGTGCCTGATAACCAATCATTGCACAGAAAACAATGTTTATATACGCTGCGTATTGGTCAATACGCAGCGTATATAAAACAGCTACTAATTTGGGGTCATTTTGGTAGGTTTGAAGTGTCAAATTTTTGCCAGGTTTGTATACGCTGCGTATTGACCTATACGCAGCGTATATAAACCTGGCAAAAATTTGACACTTCAAACCTACCAAAATGACCCCAAATTTGCAGCTGTTTTATATACGCTGCGTAGCGGGTAACAAGTACGTAACCATACGTCTTTCCCGTTTCTTGTACCCAATTCTTCAAATCAGTTAGAGACATGAAACGCTAAAAAAAAGTTACGTTAATATTTGGTCATTTTATGAAACTCATACTTTAGGGACTAATATGGTCATTATTGAAACTATTTTAACTGAATGTTTTAGCCAGGTTAACTTTCATATAAAGATTTCTTCTTTAAACACTAACTCAGTTAGCATACTTAACTGAACAGTACAGGGACCATTTTTGTCAATTTTCGAAACTTCAGGGACCATTTTTGTAAATCCTGGAAACATCAGGGACCATTTTTGTAAATTTATGAAACTTCAGGGACCGTTTATGTCAATTTTCGAAACTTCAGGGACCATTTGTGTAAAAATTGAAACTTCGGGGACCAAAGTGTAAATATATCAAAAATCTGTAAAAAAGGGGGGCTTCTTTAAAGAACCGGCCCTTGCAAGGATCGAACTCGTGACCTATCGTTTATAACCGCAACGTCTTAACCAGTTTATCCTCCGTCTCGGAGCTGGTAGAATATGAAACTTAATCCTTATATACACTAGTTAGGTTATACGCTGCGTATTGACCTATACACAGCGTATATGAACACTTTATATACGCTGCGTATAGGTCAATACGCAGCGTATATAACCTTCTGAATTTTATATGCACAGAATATGTTAAATAACCTGTTAAATAACCTGTTATATATAAACTTCCAGAACTTTATCTATACAACAGAACATGTTATATAACCAGCCAGAATTTTATATGTACACCACAGTATATATATAACCTTTCAGAATATACAAGAGTTTGATATATACAAGAAAAGTTTGTGCATACATAACAAAATGATAAAATACTACTGCTGCTGCTGCTCCTCCTGCTGCTGATGTTGATCCCATTCTGCATCCGTAATGAAGGGTAGTGGAGGTAACCCGTCATGCTGTCGCTGCTGCTGCAGCGCCGCAGCCACCCACTCCAACAGATAATTGTTCCTTTCAGCTAACCGAAGCTGCCGCTGATGTGATGGGTCAGGACCGGGCCAAACATGGCGTGGGAACTGAGGCGCCCCTGGTGGTCCACGCGGAGGTGGTGGCTGCGGAATGACGACGGCCGGCTCATGCGGCTCCGGCGGCTCCGGATCGCGCGGGGGATAATACGGAGGGAACTGTTCCGGCAGCTGTTCAAGCTGATATTGCGTGCCGTCCGGCTTCTTAAACCGTTTCCCGTCTCGGAAGTCTTTGGTAACGTGCATTCCGGATATAACGTTCTTCCCCATCCGCTTCGGCTGTGCCGGCGGGCCTACATTGTCGCGGTCAGTCTCCGGATGATAGCCCAACGAAAGGGCTATCCTAGTCACGTAGGCGCCGCCGAATAACTGTCCGCGCTCCTGTCGATGATGCGCGGAGGCGAAGTATTGCGCCAACCCGTAGGCGAGAGCGCACGGCCTCTTGTATAAGAGGCAATATAAGAAAAATAAATCACCACTTGTGCACCACTCTCGGCTTTTGTTTCGAGCAGTGATCGAAGTGGAAATCATTTTGTGCAAATACCTGCACAAAAGGAAACCAGTCAGTAAATAATAATCAGACGACATCGACTAAGATCGTCGTTAAATTATATTTTTTTTATTATTTAGTCTACGTCGTCCGTAAGGCGCGTACGGGCCTAACGAGCGTCGAAACTAAGTTCGTCGTTAAAGTATAAAACGACGAACTTAGTTTCGACGCTCGTTAGAGACCTACGCGCCTTACAGTTCGACTTCGACTAAATAATTAAAAAAAATTATGTTTAAAAAAATAAATCTGTTTAAAAAAGAGTCTTAAAAAATTATGTTTAAAAAAGCAGTTTTATGTTAAAAAAAACAATTTAAGTTTAAAAAAAAATTCTATTTAAAAAAAAAACAGTTTACTGTCGACGCTCGTTAGGGACCTACGCGCCTTACGGTTCGACTTCGACTAAATAATAAAAAAATATATATTTTAACGACGAACTTAGTTTCGACGCTCGTTAGGCCCGTACGCGCCTTACGAGCGTCAAAACTAAGATCTTCGTTAAATTATATTTTTTTATTATTTAGTCTACGTCGTCCATAAGGCGCGTAGGTCCCTAACGAGCGTTGAAATAAGTTCGTCGTTAAAATATAAAACGACGAACTTAGTTTCGACGCTCGTTAGGGACCTACGCGCCTTACGGTTCGACTTCGACTAAATAATAAAAAGAGTAAATTTCAAATTTCGTCCTTTATGTATGTCTAAAATATCAAAGTATGTCCTTTGTCTTTAATATCTTCAAGAAACATACTTAATGTTTGCAAATCCAATCAGGTTATGTCCTTTAGTCATAACCTAGTTTGTTTTCCCAGTTAATTCAGGTCATGTGAGAAGCACATGAGGGTATATTGGTCATTTTACCCTAAATACTAAAAAAATTATAAAAAATTCAGATATCTCTCTCTCTCTCTGAACGCAGATATCTCTCTCTCTCTCTCTCTGAACACTCAGCCAATTCATCATCATCATCTTGAAACATAAATCATCCACACTACTACACAACAGATCTTTATTTCATCATCATCTGCACACTCAGCCAATTCATATCTAAACAAAACAACACACAAAATCAAAAACCCAAATCAAGATAAGTCTTGCATCTCTGAACACAAAATCAAAAACCCAAAAACCCAAGAAAAGTAACAGATCCCCGATCTGCAGTCGAGATGAAGGACCATGAGACAAACTTACCGGAGCTGTAATTGTTGTCGGGATCTCTCTCTCTCTCTCTCTTTCACCGATTTTCTCTCTCTTCCCCTTCCTTTCTCCGTCTCCCTCTGATCTCGTCGCTGTCGTTCGCCATACGCCACCACTAAACGGTGGTGGTTGACCGTTTAATTCTGTAACAGGGAGGGGTATGGGGTGTCACCGGAGTGAAGATCTCCGGTTGCCGGATCGTTCAGAGAGAGGGATGAGGGGTGGTACGATGGTGTTCAAGGAGAAGTAGGGGTGTGGTGGGGTGGTTGATGTCGTTGGACCGGGTATACCGGCACCGGATTGGAGAGAGGTGAAGGGCGGTGCGGCTGAGGAGGATCTGATTCTCCAGTTTCTAGAGCCCCGAAATCAAGATACCCCGAAATCTGATTCTCCACTTCAACCCCTTTACCAAAAAAACCATCTTTTAACAAATACAAATTCCCCAAATCAAAGGAGGTGAAAGGCGGTGCGGCCGGCGGAGAGGTGAAGGGCGGTGCGGCCGGAGAGGAGGCGGCGGCGTACGGCGGAGAGGCAATGTGTTTTTTGGGTGTTTTGAAGTGGGTTTTTTAGAGAGAGAAAGTGTAGAGAGAGGAGAGAGAGAGTAAGGCGGTGGTGGCGGTGTTGGGTAGGTGGCGGTGGCAGTGGCGGAAGGTGTGTGGTAGTGGTAGGGTGGGTGGTGGTGGTGAGAAGAACTAGAGAGAGAGAGCTAAGGGAGAGAGAGAGAAAGAGAGTACTGAGATAGATTTTAATATCATTAAATAGATGGTAAAATGTCCAAAATACCCTTATGTAGGATACACTTTGTCTGATTTAACCATGAAAAGTAACTGGATTAGGACTAAAGGACGTAACATGTAAGGATTTGCAAACATTAAGTATGTTTCTTGAAGATATTAAAGACAAAGGACATACTTTGATATTTTAGACATACATAAAGGACGAAATTTGAAATTTACTCTAATAAAAAATATATATATTTTAACGACAAACTTAGTTTCGACGCTCGTTAGTCGACGTCGTCCGTAAGGCGCGTACGGGCCTAACGAGCGTCGAAACTAAGTTCGTCGTTAAAAAATATATATTTTTTATTATTTAGTCGAAGTCGAACCGTAAGGCGCGTAGGTCCCTAACGAGCGTCGAAACTAAGATCGAAGTTTTATATTTTAACGACGATCTCAGTTTCGACGCTCGTTAGAGACCTACGCGCCTTACGGTTCGACTTCGACTAAATAATAAAAAAATATATATTTTAACGACGAACTTAGTTTCGACGCTCGTTAGGCCCGTAAGCGCCTTACGAGCGTCAAAACATTTCTTTATCGTCGTTAAATTATATTTTTTTATTATTTAGTCCATGTCGAACCGTAAGTCGCGTAGGACTCTAACGAGCGTCGAAATAAGTTCGTCGTTAAAATATAAAACGACGAACTTAGTTTCGACGCTCGTTAGGGACCTACGCGCCTTACGGTTCGACTTCGACAAAATAATTAAAAAAATTCTGTTTAAAAAAATTCTGTTAAAAAAAATTCTGTTTAAAAAAACAGTTTTCTGTTAAAAAAAACAATTTAAGTTTAAAAAAAATTTCTATTTAAAAAAAACAGTTTTCTGTCGACCCTCATTAGGGACCTACGCGCCTTACGGTTCGAATTCGATTAAATAATAAAAAAAAAATATTTTAACGACGAACTTAGTTTCGACGCTCGTTAGGCCCGTACGCGCCTTACGA
Source organism: Helianthus tuberosus (assembly GCA_030545235.1). Lineage (NCBI taxonomy): Eukaryota > Viridiplantae > Streptophyta > Magnoliopsida > Asterales > Asteraceae > Helianthus > Helianthus tuberosus. Next base: position 30,689,959 of record CM060386.1, on the reverse strand, counting down.
GCGTCAAAACTAAGATCTTCGTTAAATTATATTTTTTTTATTATTTAGTCTACGTCGTCCGTAAGGCGCGTAGGTCCCTAACGAGCGTTGAAATAAGTTCGTCGTTAAAATATAAAACGACGAACTTAGTTTCGACGCTCGTTAGGTACCTACGCGCCTTACGGTTCGACTTCGACTAAATAATAAAAAAATATATATATTTTAACGACGAACTTAGTTTCGACGCTCGTTAGGCCCGTACGCGCCTTACGGACGACGTCAACTAAATAATAACGTCGTCCGTAAGGCGCGTACGGGCCTAACGAGCGTCGAAACTAAGTTCGTCGTTAAAATATATATATTTTTTTATTATTTAGTCGAAGTCGAACCGTAAGGCGCGTAGGTCCCTAACGAGCGTCGAAACTAAGATCGAAGTTTTATATTTTAACGACGATCTCAGTTTCGACGCTCGTTAGAGACCTACGCGCCTTACGGTTCGACTTCGACTAAATAATAAAAAAATATATATTTTAACGACGAACTTAGTTTCGACGCTCGTTTGGCCCGTACGCGCCTTACGAGCGTCAAAACATTTCTTTATCGTCGTTAAATTATATTTTTTTATTATTTAGTCCATGTCGAACCGTAAGTCGCGTAGGTCCCTAACGAGCGTCGAAATAAGTTCGTCGTTAAAATATAAAACGACGAACTTAGTTTCGACGCTCGTTAGGGACCTACGCGCCTTACGGTTCGACTTCGACTAAATAATAAAAAAAAATTAACGCCGAACTTAGTTTCGACGCTCGTTAGGACCGTACGCGCGTTACGAGCGTCAAAACTAAGATCGTCAAAAGAAAATCTGCCTAAAAAAATATTTTGTTTAAAAAAATCTGTTAAAAAAAATTCTGTTTAAAAAAAAACAGTTTTCTGTTTAGAAAAAAAAACAATTTAGGTTTAAAAAAATATATTTTCTATTTAAATAATAATAACTATTATTAAAATAATAATAACTAACGTACCTGTGGAGCGGATCCTTAATGGTCGTAACCCTCCCCTTGGATTGTTGGTGGTCCCACTAACCGATGTCCGCGATCAGAGCCCAAAACCCTAAAAGCGTGGGTTTATCAACAATTACCAACCCCTGTTTACACGAATGTTTATTAAACGTTAAATTAATATTAAATCTTAAATTTTATATATTAAAATAATAATAATAACAATACAAAATTTGTGTTAAACGTACCGTCCTATATAGATCCGTAGCGATCTCAGCCTCCGTATACAAACTGCTATGCACCGCAAACTCTGCAAGTGACATAGAACGCGCCTGGCCAGCCATGCGAAACGAAACCTCGGCCGGGGGAGGGGGCTGCGCGGGGTCCACAGCCTCATTTGGCCGACGAGGATGAAACTCGAACGACGACAGGAACTCGATCAGTATCTCCCTGTAGCTCGACGTAAACGCTAGCTCAAACAGTCGATCCCACGGTGAATCACGGGGAACAAACTCCCGCGCCCAATCTTCCGCCGCGAGCTCCCGGAGGGTTTTCCAAGAAACCGCAAAATGGGCACCGACGTGCATCTTCTGAAGCTTGTCGCAACGGAGAGCAGCGTCGGACTCCGGAGGAACCTCCAAATACGGGTGATTCAGGAGAGGATCCGCCGGTGGACGCTTCTGCTTTTGCGGCTGCTCCGGATTAATTTCTTCTAATTCCATTTCAGCATCCATCTTTCTCGTCCTGAAAACCAAAAAGATTATTAGATAAACCAACGAGTGTTTACTGTATTTTAATATAAAATAGTTTTCTGCGATTTCGCAGCCGTTTGCCGCTGCGTTTGCAGCCGTTTAAACACCCGTTTGCGGCTGCGTTTCACAGGCATTTCGCAAACGGCTGCGAAATCGCTGCCGTTTGCGGCCACATTTGCAGCCGTAAACGGGCGTTTAAACGGCTGCAAACACAGCCGCAAACGGCTGCGAAATCACTGCCGTTTGGGGTTGCGTTTGTGTAATACCCCAAAAACGGGTTTGGTAAATTAGAACCCGGTTAATATAAAGAAGTGAGTTTTAGTCTCTTATATAATTAAAATGAAACTTGAGGGACCAAAACCGTTAAGTGGGGAAACATGATTTTTATAAAATAAACTTAAAACACCACACACACACATAGTGTGTGTGTGTGTGTCGACATCCAGGAAGAAGAAACAAGGTTCAAACCCTAGTTTCACAAAAGTCCTCAAATTGGAAGGGTAAATGAAGTCTAAATCCATAACCGAGTACGGATTAACGATCACCTTCTCAATGGGATCCTAAGGTATGTTTTAAAAGTTAGATTGGTGATCTTTCACGAAGTGGGTTATGATGTAAATTGCGAAATTGTATGAAATTGATAATGGGTATGTGTTAGAATCATCATATATAACATGGATTATGCATGGTTTAGGTTAATTTGATGTTTAATGGTGAAACCCATTTCTAGTAGTAATGTTATGAAGATGATGATGTTGCATGTGTTAAATCAAGTATGGTTTTGATGTATATGAAGTTGAATATTGTGGATTATTGTTAATGACCTTGATTTAGGATGAAAGTTATATGAGGTTAGTGGGAATTTGATGATCTTGATATGAACTAGTAAGAAGATGCAAAGAATGCTTGTACTTTATGCTTAGGAAGTAGTATGCACACCAAGTGTATGATAAAATGTCTAAGTGAAGTTAAGATGTGAGATTTTAGGAAGTGACTTGACATATATGAATGATGTATGATAATGATGTAATTAGTGGTATACTAACTTAAAGAGTGTGCTTTAGATGGAACTAGTACAAGAATTCGGGTTGAATGTATGTGTTGTCAAGATTATGCATTGGAGGCTTGTACATTATTGTAGGATCGAATTCGGACCTAAACGAGTCGCGTAGAAGAGTCTATCTCATTTTGAATGGCGGAAACATACAAAATGAGTACAATTCAGCGAGAATTCAATTTAAACTGTTGATTCTATTAATCTGAATGACGTTTACAAGCAAATCAACACTTCGGCAGCACTTCGTGGCTCACCGGAAGAACACACCTACAACTACGTGTGTGGATCGCTCATATGATCTATTTATAGGAGGTCTGGTCCGCTCGTAAGACATGACAAAAGAGCGATCCAGAAACTGACATATAAGCGGACCTCAATCTAGATGACACATGAGCGGACCTCAATCTAGATGACACATGAGCGAATCTCACTAATTGACATAAAAGCGATCCAGAATATTATCACATGACCGAACTCAATCTTCACATTCTAAATCTTTTGTCTTTTGTGATGATGATGTCATTGTGACATCACTTTGATGATGTCATGATGACATCATGCTTGAACGTCTTCGCAACGAACACGAAACACGACTGAAGACGTAGACGACAGACGGATGCACCAACAAACTCCCCCTCGGATGTTGACGGAGTCTTCAGTGTTGAGTCTTTGCATCTTTAGTCTTTATCAGTCTTTCTTAGCATATACCAGGATCTTCTCTTTGGCTCTAACCTCGTCAGACTCCCCCTCTCATCATGATGGGATCACTGTCTGGAATTAGCTATCACCTTGAGATCAATTCCTGGCTTTATCTCTGTTTAAGCTCATCTCCTGCACAAATTTTCTTACCACCACATAAGTTTTTACTTAAGTCAATAAGAAAAACTTACAAGTAATAGTTACATCAAGTTCAAATTAATGACCCTGATTAACTAATCTCAACTTCTTTTTCAAAATAAATTCTTTCATTTAAGCACTTACTCCCAACCCTGTTCATCATGTTCAGCACTTGAAATTTTGAATATCAGCTTTTCAACATCAGTTGTCGAAAATCTTTTTGAACTTTTCAAAATGATGGGAACATGAATGCAATCACAGAAATTAACTGCAGAAATAAGATATGTACAGACACTATTTTTGTGAGTTTGCGAAAGAGGATCATATCAGTTTTTGTTACCAATCACTAGCACCGTTAAGCTTTAAACATTTTAAGCTCTAAACGATTCACATTGATTGACGATATTTTTGTCCTCTTAAGCTCAAACTAAAAACTTTCAATCTGCTTACCGATACGTTAAGGTATATTTAGATAGCAATAAATTCTTATGGACCCCACGATCTTAGCATATCCCCTCATCATGCAATACACTAACTCAAGCAATGCCTTTAAACTTTTATCAACTGTGATTTGTGCGAAAATAAAGCAGAATGTTTAAACATTAACAATCAGGTCGATACTTCCGTATACGCAGAGAAAGTCCAATGTTTAAACAAAATAAGAAAAAATAAAACAAGTTGAAGTTGTTTAGGCTTTAACCACCAGGTCGATACTCCCGTATACGCAGAGGTGATCCAAAGCTTAAACGAAACACCAAAGAAAATAAAGCAGAACGTTTAGGCAACAACATCCAGATCGATACTCACGTATACGCAGAGGATGTCCGATGCTTAAACAAAATAAAGAAATAAAACAAGTTTAAATCTTTGCAAAATGAAATGCACAATCACAGCGACTTTTCAGCAAAGTTGTGAAAGTTCACAAACTTAACCAGTTTTATGTCTTTCGACAATCAGCGATTACTGAGTAGGCACACAATCAAGAAGGACAAAACTAAGTACTATGCTTTTGACCATGTTTCCCACTAGAACTAGGCTTTTTCATTTAAGTTTGTATCGTTTTCGCAAATCTACTAGTCTAGCTGAGCCTATCGTCACATCGTTAGTGAGACCGTTTATCACATTTAGACTTTTCATTTCTTTAGCATGCTGTGATAGTCCACTGATTTTCTATCATTTCCTCTTGTTTCAGCAAAACTCATTTTTAAATTTTTCAAAGTTTTTGACATTTTCAAATTTTCTAATTTTTTAAAAATTTTTACTCCCCCTAAAATCAAAATATGTTTCAATTTTGATTTTCTGGGAAAATTTGAAACAAACTGTACAAACTTGACAACATGATGAGAATCACTTCAATTCTCCATCCACTTGGCATAAACAATCAGAACTCCCCCTCACAACAAAACATTTTCCCATAGTGATTTCAAAATACTTAAGTTTGTTTTAATCAAAATGGTTTTTCCGGAAAATAAGTTTTGTGTGTCATTTTACAAATTCGGGGATCTTTCATCACTTTGTTTTCTTTCAACCACTTGTAAAAACTAACATTTGTAAGATTAATCCACAAACATCACTTGTAGAAAATCAAGTACAACTTAATGTCCCTGATTTACCACTTGTAAGTCGAAATATCACATTTGTGAATTTCTCAAGAAATGTGCCGATTCATGTTCCACGCTTACCAACCTGGGAACTCCGGCAAGTCAGGTTTTTCATTTAAACAGATTCACCCAAGCCTGACGGTCCTTGGGTGATTTTGAATTCTTGTTCAACAATGGTGGAAAATTTTCATCATCCATTGTTAAACCTGAATTCTCCAATTTTACCTCAACCAATGGCTCCTCTGGCTTTGACGAACCAGAATCATTGCCTGCACATGGCTTGTCTGACTTCGACATGTCAGATTCATCGCCTGAAGGTGGCTTGTCTGACTTTGACACATCAGATTCATCGCCGACCATTTTCTTCTTCTTCTTTTCTTCTTTCGTCCTCAAATTTGTATCCGATGAATTCGTCTTGCTTGACTTTGCCATCGAGGAAGTCGATTCATCAGAACTCTTATTTTTACCAACAGATGAACCCGAGGACAAGATCTTCTCGAGATACTCTCTCGCCTTCTTTCTCTTCTTCCTCAGTCTGTCTTTTTGCCCCTGAGAAAGCTTCACTTTCGTTTCTTGAACTTTAGGTTCTTGAACCTTCTGTTCTTTGGGCTTAACATTGACTGATTTCTTTGCCATTTTCTGAGAATTAACCCTCAAACTTTCATTTGATCTCCTTGGGCAATCTCTGGCAATGTGACCTATGATGTTGCAGTTAAAGCATCTCCTCGTCTCATAACTCCAACCTTGGCAGTTAACAGCAATGTGTCCTTGATAACCACATCGGTAACACACTCTGTTATCGTACCAGTCACCATTTTTACACCAAATGCTCAGATCAAAACACTGTTTGGCTTGGTGATATCCATCTCTCCTCTTGTAAGCTGGATTTGGCTTTGAAGCACTGTGGTCCGACCTGCACCACTTATTACCAACAATTTTAGAGTTTTCATTTTTCGATTTTTGTAATTTTTCATTGCGATTGGATGATCGATCTGATGAGCTTTTATTATCTTTTTGAACATTTTTCTCATTTTTAATTTTTTGTTTCTGTTCCACTTTCTTCTTCAAAGGTTTTTGCTTAGAGCATTCTCCCTTTTCAGTCGATTGCAGAACAGTTTCTTGAAATTTTTCTTTTAATTTCAAAAACAATTTTTGTTTTTCACTTTTATCTTTTTCATCATCAGATTTCTCATCACAATCTTCAACTTTGACATTGTCAAAGTTTGTGACATTGTCACTTATTGGAACAGAATTGATTGGTTTTGGACAGGGGAACTCAGATGAAGTCACAAAACCTTTCAATTTCTTTTCAAGTTCATCAATTTTGTTCCTTGAATTCTCAGCTTCAATTTCAAGCTGAGATATTCGTTCAAGATGAACCTTGATTGTTTTTCGAGCACATTCAGCTTCTTTTTCAAGTCGAATAATCGTCTGAAGATGAGAATTTATAATTTTTTGCTTTTCAATGTTGTTTTGACTAAAAACATTTCTTCCATCTTCAAGAATCTTTATCTGACTTTGAAATTCTTTTTCAATTCTTGATTTTTCATTTTCAAAGCTCTCAATTTTATCTTCAAAAAATTTTTCTTTTTCTTTCAAAACCTTGTTTTCTAATGTCAAACTGTTCAAATTACTTAACAGTTTGTCATTTTCTGATTTCAACCTCTCACAATTTTCCTTCATTTCAAGAATCTGTTTATCAGCAGATTTCTTTTCATTCTTCATCACTAAAATCTCTTCAGTTTGTTCCTCTTCCACTTGGACACCTTTACTCTTGCTCTTCTTTAGTATTGATTTTACACTTTGACTTTTCTTCTTCTCAGCATTGATCACCATCTGTTCTTCAATCTTTTTAATGAGTGGACAAATTGTCAGTTGGGAAAATTCTCCAGAAATCTTCAAGTTTAAGATATAATTTTCCCATTCTTCTTGAGGTAAAGCACTAACAAATTTTTCAACCCATTCTTCTGATTCCTTTTTAATACCCGTCTCAGACATTGAGCGAACAAGATGTCTATACCTCTCAATGATACTCTTTGTACTTTCTCCTGGACAACCTGAAAATGAATCAAATTCTTTATTTAATACATTTATTCTATCAAATGTTTCTTGAGTCATATTAAAGAAATTGATATTCATGATTCAGAATTGAAGAATTTCTCAAACAAGCTTTCACACGAACTGATTCACTTAGTCAAATCACCCAAAAACTCCCAACACAATCTGAAATACTTCCAAACTGTTTTAACCAACTTCAATGGGTCAAGACTTGAATCAAACAACACAATGATTGGGCCGAAAACGATAATGAACCTTGGGCCGTACTACAAGTCTTTATCCAAACTTTGAGCTTTAACAACTTAGTGAATCGATGATAATCAAAAATATTTCTTGGGCCGTCAATATGTAATTTGGATCGAGAATAGTGGACTGACACACTTACATGAATTGATTAAACACTATTGAATTCACTATATCCACTAAGCCAACATATTAAGTAACTCTTCAATTAGATTGGTAAATGCTCTGACAATCAACTATATTATCACATGAATGCTATCAAATTGATTAAGGTGAACTCGTGAATTCTGATCTTTTATAGTCCCAATACTTTTTCACATGCAAACCGATTTATGAAACAATGGCTGACAACACTTATATCTAGAACATGCAGATTGTAATGATTTCAAACGGTTCACACTATTCAATGAATTTTCGATAACATCACATGCTATTCTGATTATTCGACACAACCTGACATCTTTGTTTAATGTTTCACAATACTCAATGAACAATCATGTGAATTCCTAAGTGTCACTATGAGCGGTCCTCAAATGTCACTAAGAGCGGACCAGGTTGACCAGATGAGCGGACCAGAAGATGTCCGGATAAGCGAACCAGATGATGTCCAGATAAGCGGACCAGATAGGTAATTTGGAGCGGACCAGCCTGCTGATGTCACTTTTTACGAGTTCATATGAGCGATACCTCAAAAATCTGATGTTTTAGGTCGATTCAAGCTTTGAAACTTTCAAGGATTGATTAAAACATGTTTACACACAATATATGTGAATTTTGGCCGATTTTGACCGTAAAAAGTTTTGTTTTTCGGAAAAGAAAAGTGTAGAAACAGAAATCGCTGCTGAATTGTATAAAACTCTTCTCCACTGGCTCTGATACCAATTGTAGGATCGAATTCGGACCTAAACGAGTCGCGTAGAAGAGTCTATCTCATTTTGAATGGCGGAAACATACAAAATGAGTACAATTCAGCGAGAATTCAATTTAAACTGTTGATTCTATTAATCTGAATGACGTTTACAAGCAAATCAACACTTCGGCAGCACTTCGTGGCTCACCGGAAGAACACACCTACAACTACGTGTGTGGATCGCTCATATGATCTATTTATAGGAGGTCTGGTCCGCTCGTAAGACATGACAAAAGAGCGATCCAGAAACTGACATATAAGCGGACCTCAATCTAGATGACACATGAGCGGACCTCAATCTAGATGACACATGAGCGAATCTCACTAATTGACATAAAAGCGATCCAGAATATTATCACATGACCGAACTCAATCTTCACATTCTAAATCTTTTGTCTTTTGTGATGATGATGTCATTGTGACATCACTTTGATGATGTCATGATGACATCATGCTTGAACGTCTTCGCAACGAACACGAAACACGACTGAAGACGTAGACGACAGACGGATGCACCAACAATTATGCTTGAATGGACGATGCTCGCCATGTGTTTCTATTAATCACTTAATTGCGATTAAGAAGTGAATGTATATTAAATGTATAACATATGACCATACTAGTAAAGGGTGATGTTATGAAATACGTTGAGTTGTCTAACTTAGCTATGTGATTGTCAAATGTAGAATCATGAAAGCATAAGTATGTGTATATTGTGTATGTGAATAGGCGATCATGTAGTTGTTTGTGTCATACAACATTATGTATGAAATGAATATCATGTCATTAATATGGTCCACTATATCAACATGAATGCGTGTTCATAAGTTGGGAGTTATATGCTAAAAGGTTGACTTTCTGAAAGTCAACCGAGAATTTATAACATGGTTAGGTATTTTGACACAAATATAAGAATCGAGAGATCATGGGATACGTGTTAGACCAATTATGTGTTACGTGTGATAACGAATTTAGATTTCGAAGATATTGAACTATGTGATTGACGAGTCATGTCATATGCGTGTTAGTGAAAGTCAAATAGATAAAAGTTGGAAAATATGTGTTAATATGAATAAGCATGAATACTAACATAATCATGGCATGACGGCATGAAAGAATAGGAACCACACTAGCACGGACCAGGCATGGAAGGCTAACGGGTCAAGATGAGGCAAGGAAGATGTTACGAACGCGGAGGCACAAGGTAAGTGATTTCCGTAATCACTTCTTAGTTGTTTACGTAAGGATATGTGTTAGTTAATTAAAGTATGATGATTGAGGGCAATTGAGGATGGATGGTATGAAATCGATGATTTTCGCTAAGAAGATATAACGGGTCAAAGATGGGGTTTGTCGTTATATCGGGAAGAAGAGTATGAAAGGGATACGGTATGATAACCGGGTAATGGGGATTGGGTGTGTAAACCCCAAGTATGAAACTCCGGACAATGTAAAGGTATCATGGTAATAATGTTTATGCAAGTTTTGGGCTAAAACAAATGAGTTGTGTGATGAAAACAAGAATGGGTAAAATTGTCCGAAGTTTGAAAATATAGGCGTAAACGCATAAGTTAGGAATTTCCTTAACCCGGATATGGGATTTTAAGTTTATATGTTAGAATGTGAATTTACAAGCATGTAGGAAGAAACGAGAGGATAAACGGGTAAACGGTTCAAAAGTTACGTGCGTTTTAGTGCGTACGAGCGACGAAACGGATCTGCAGAAAAGTGACTTTTCTAGAGGCCGTCGCCGACGGGCTCCCACCCCGTCGCCGACGGGCTCCCAAAAATCACTTTTTGGCCGACGGCCTAACTGACTGGATACGGAACAAAACGGGCGACGGGCATTTTTCGAGGGCGTCGCCGACGGTCATGGGACCCGTCGGCGACGGGTTGTCTAGCCCACTTCTTCGTTTTTCTTTATATTGCACTTCCGAACGATCCGTAACGCATTCCGGTATGTCGTTTTTCGACAAGATGATTGTTTAAGCGTGGTATGTAAGAAGCATGTATGTATATAGATGTGTATGTATGAATGTGTAAAGATATGTACGAGTGTATGCATGTATGTAATGATGTAGGAAAGGTTTGTATGTATGTAGATGTGTATGTATGTATGTGTAAAGATGTGTACAAGTGTATGCATGCATGTAATGATGTAGGAAAGGTTTGTATGTATGTAGATGTGTATGTATGAATGTGTAAAGATATGTACGAGTGTATGCATGTATGTAATGATGTAGGAAAGGTTTGTATGTATGTAGATGTGTATGTATGTATGTGTAAAGATATGTACGAGTGTCATGTATGTAATGATGTAGGAAAGGTTCGTATATATGTAGATGTGCATGTATGTATGTATGTATAAAGGCATGTATGAGTGTATGCATGTATGTAAAGTTGTAGGAAAGATTTGTACGTATGTAGATATGTATGTATGTATGTAAGTACGTATGTAAGCATGATTTAGAGACAATGAGGATTAACGTTATTAATGGTGTACCTTGAGAATGAACAGTAATGCAGGTACATTATTGAAGCCTCACCAGGAAATGGATATGCAGATGAAATGCTTAAAGCTTAAAAGATAACGAAGTGTGTAGTGTACGCGAATGAATTTTGTTTATTTAATGTGTGCTAATGTTATGAATGTATGTGGTGAATGCAGGTTGTACCGATAATGAGCGATTATCACGAGGATTAGAGATCGAAGACCGAGTCACTAGAGAGATTGTACGGGGACGTTGAATGTAAAATGTAGTAAACATAAGCTATGTTTTTAATTAGTAATTAAGAGGATGACGGATTTATGAATAAGAATTATGTTAAAGTTAAATTTTAAATAAGTTGAGGTATTTATAATGAAAGAAACTTTATGGTTAGTATTTCCGCTGCGACTTTTGCCATGTACGAATATGGGTGTAACAAGTTGGTATCAGAGCCCTGGTTTGAGAGAATCAAGTGTAAGAAGGTAAGTGCTTGAACTCAAACCTGTGTGCTCTTGTGATAAGAAACCCGTACAATCCAAGACTCGGTCAAGATCCAAAGGTAAAAGAGAATGTAAGTATGTACTTATGTATACGCATAAAGAAACTGACGGTTTTGTATATGCAAGGTAAGTATAAGCGTTTGAAGAGGAGGATCCGCGAGTGCGGTCAAGTACCGACACCAAGGCATGAAATAAGATAAAGTTGAACCCAGGTACGTAAATTCAATATGTCGGTATATGAAATGGTAAAATGCATTAAGGGAAGAAAAATGCTAAATGAAGGACCATGATGGTATAGTAAACATGTTTTGAAAAATGATACACGTGCCGAAACCTAATTCTTCGGACATAAGGTGACAATTACACGAAGACACGAAACTAGTATGTGGATTGTGTACCTGGCCAGTACACGTGAAGCATATGACGTTCGTGGGACCGTGATAATTAATACAGGTATGTCCGTTAGAATTAAGTAGTAGGTGGACGTGAGGGTGAAGAGAAATGTAAGACTCTCAAGAATGAGAGTATGAAATGCTATGTTAGAATCCGCGAGACGGATTCGAAATATGAAATGCTATGCTAGAATCCGCGAGACGGATTCGAAACATGAAATGCTATGATAGAATCCGCGAGACGGATTCGAAACATGAAATGCTATGCTGGAATCCGCGAGACGGATTCGAAACATGAAATGCTATGCTGGAATCCGCGAGACGGATTCGAAACATGAAATGCTATGCTAGAATCCGCGAGACGGATTCGAAACATGAAATGCTATGCTAGAATCCGCGAGACGGATTCGAAACATGAAAGAAGTTAAAGTATAAATGAAATGTTTGAAACCGTTAGATGGATTCAAAACATAGGAGGTACGAAAGGTATGAATGATTTGTTCGAATCCGCGAAACAGATTTAAGATATAAAAGACGGAACTAGTCTATATAAGAAGAAGTCGATAGCTTGACCATGTGTGTGTCAAACAAGTCATATAAGTAAATGTAAAGCAAATGAACAAAAGAATGATGGGAATGAAAATATACGAATGCGTAAGTAACGAAGGGATATGTATGGTACAAATAACTAAAGAAATGTAGAACGATGTTAACTATGAAGGTAAGCACGTAGGTGCGACTATGAAAAGGTAGTTTTGTTGTGATAACAAGACAAGGGTTAAATGTTATGCAATGCGTCTATAGAATGGAATCATAAAGGATGAGATGAAAGTACTAAATCCGTTATAAACAGATCATATGAGTGCAAGCATTATTATAAGTTTGAATAAGTATGTATATTAACCTATTATTAACGGGTCAAAGGAAATGAGAATGTAAGCATGATTTAGAGACAATGAGGGTTAACGTTATTAATGGTGTACCTTGAGAATGAACAGTAATGCAGGTACATTATTGAAGCCTCACCAGGAAATGGATATGCAGATGAAATGCTTAAAGCTTAAAAGATAACGAAGTGTGTAGTGTACGCGAATGAATTTTGTTTATTTAATGTGTGCTAATGTTATGAATGTATGTGGTGAATGCAGGTTGTACCGATAATGAGCGATTATCACGAGGATTAGAGATCGAAGACCGAGTCACTAGAGAGATTGTACGGGGACGTTGAATGTAAAATGTAGTAAACATAAGCTATGTTTTTAATTAGTAATTAAGAGGATGACGGATTTATGAATAAGAATTATGTTAAAGTTAAATTTTAAATAAGTTGAGGTATTTATAATGAAAGAAACTTTATGGTTAGTATTTCCGCTGCGACTTTTGCCATGTACGAATATGGGTGTAACAGTCTGCAGCCGTTTAAACGCCCGTGCCCAAATAACAAAGCTAACAAGTCAAACAAAGATCAGAATTCACATGAAACACTAATGATTTAAATCTTTCTTTTTTATTGAATAACAATATCGATCAACAACTTCAACTATTCAGACACAGACGTTACTGTACCAAAAAGAAATGAAAATGCATGTGGACAAAAAAATATGGATATCTTGCATGGTATACACCAATAGTAAAGTCAAACAAAGATCAGAATTCACAGAATTCACATGAAACACTAATAATTTTTACATAGTTATTATTTTAAACTAAGCACTTGCTACATGTTTGTACAAACATATTTGACAAGATATACACCAATAGTAAAGTTTTATTTTGGGTCTTTTCCACATAAATTTTAGTACAATCAAGCACTATGTGTCGACAATGTTGGCTTATGTTGAAAATATATCATATTGTCAACTTACTTCAAGAGGAGAATGTGTGAAAATATAATGTTGACAAAGGCGCATATAGTTAGAAAGGCATGCTCATTGGATTAAACACGCACGTGTTGTCCAATGATAAGTCGAGCGTAGTAACGAAAAGAAGGGTGAGGTTCAAGGATACATTAGAATCCTATCAACACGAATAACAATCAGATAAGCAAACACGAATAACAATCAGCAACACTTAACATGATTCAGCCTAGACTTCAAATTCAAACAACACCTATCAAAAACTCAAACCTGATTTATCGGAATTCCTGAATCAAATCAGATCTGAAACATGACTCGACATGTGATGAGTTCATATAGAATACATAAATCACTAACACAGTTCAAAACAAATAGATAATCATTCAAAACAGTTTGTAATTTAGGAAAGTTCAATAAAAAATCATCGAATCGCATCAAATCAGTCACGTTTTCACTGTAAACAGTTTAGAGAGTTCAGTGGCTAAACCCTAACAAGTCAAACAAATCAACACTAATCAAAGCTTAACCAAACCCTAATTTACGAAAGTTCAATCACTAACCAAACCCTAACTTACCTAAAAAACATCTAATTTACGGATAAAATACAAAAAAAAATCAAAATTACTTAAATAGGTTGAGTAAATACCTGTTTTATACTTCGAATTCGTGTCGTATACGGTCGATTTTGTCAGTCGCCTTCGTATGCTCTCTTCTTTGTGTGTTTTTGAGATTTGGGGAAGAACAGAGCTGCGTAGGTATTTCCCTGATTTAAATCAGTACCTCTACGCAGCGTAGAGAGCCCTACGAAGCGTATAAGAATAATAAGTTTACCATTTTACCCTTCTGTTTGGGGCAATACGAGGCTGACAATAAGGGTAAAAAGGTCATTTACCATCCCTATATAAGCTGCGTATGGATCTCTACGTTGCGTATTATCATCATTATTATTATTATTATTATTGTTATTATTATTATTATTATTATTATTGTTATTATTATTCTTATTATTGTTATTGTTATTGTTCTTGAAATTTACAGACGCTGCGTAGAGCTCCATACGCAGCGTATACAAAGGTTGTAAAATGACTTTTTTACCCTTACAATTAGCCTCGTATTGCCCCAAACACAAGGGCAAAATAGTAATTTAACATATATAGGTTTTGAAATTTTGGTTTGGGGGGAAATTGTCCGCCTTTTACATACGCTGCGTATGGATCCATACGCTGCGTATAACAATGCTCATTTTACTGTTTTGCCCTTGTGTTAAGGCAATACGAAGCCAAAAACAGGGGCTTTTTTGTCCTTTGCACTACATACGCTGCGTAGGGATCCCTACGCAACGTATATAAAGTTCCATTTTTTTAATTTTTTTTTTTTGTGTTTTCCTTTGATAAATAATACAAAAACTATGAATTATAAAAATTAAAAATGATACAAACTTTATAAATTAAAAAAATTCTACAATTTACAAAATACAAGTTTCCGGTTAATCTTCGATAACATTTATACTCGGTTCTCTGTCTTTGTCTGAGTCTGCTTTAGGATTGATTAACTCGTAGTAGTGCTGTAACCGTGGTCTATACATTTCTTCCCACCGTTCCGCAGCTATTGATCGATGTGTCGACCACAACGGGGTCGCTAAAGGCATGGGGTAGTCTCCTTCCAACTTAGCATGTATGAAGTGTCCCCCGTCAACATGTACGAGCGTTATTGTTTGAGGTCGTGGATCTAGTGGGGCATCCGTTAATGGGAAGATGGTAGTGCTCCATTCGATGCTTAGCACGTAGAGGACAATATTATACCTTTGCGCTACGAGAAGCCCTACCTGGGGCATTTCCATCCAGTGACTTGGACCGCACGCTTTCAATGAATGCCATTCGATGCTCTTACGTATTCGTTTAAAGTCTCCTTTGTTATATGTTTCGAATACATGCTTCCAACGCGCCTCGTTATGGTCAATCTCCAGTAGTAAATCTCTTCGAATATTGGGCCATGCGTGTTCCGTAAAACCTAACCCGACAGCCACAGACCTGTACCCACAATGACCGTCTGGGGTCACATCTTGTATACGCGATATGTAAGAGTGAAACTCTGATGGAATTTGATCCTTAAACCTCTCAATGCTTAACAAGTGCTCATCCCCCTTCATTAATGGAAAACCCTTATCATCCCGCGTCTCCTTCTTTTTATAACTCGTTGAACTGTTTCGTTGCATTTTAGGTTTTTCAGACTTTATAACCGAACCAGTTCCACGAGAGCCCTCTGACGGTACGTATGAGCTATGTCAGGGTAAATCGTACCTATGTTTGGGGGAAGCGGTATATACGTTGCTGTCCTCGCCATAGGAGTTGTATCTCGCAGCTTCGTCTAACCTCGCAGCTTCATCTAGCCTTTCTTGTACTTTCTTTGATGTAGGCCGACCGCGAGTATTTTGCTGGACGATCGGTGGTTTCTTGGTTGACGATTTCGGGGTGAAGACCGCTTTTATCTTTGAAAGCAAACTCTTTTGCTGAACGGGGGACTGCGCCTCTAAATGTTGCCGCACATTATTTAGCTCTGCTACAACATCGACCTCCTCGTCTACCAGTTTACACGGGAGCAAGTCAAGCTTACGCCAGAATACATCTATGTCGTCGAGTTGTATCATACGCCCTGCACAGTTAAGTTAATACGGTGTGAGAAACAGCTAAATCGTACAAAATAACAAAAGGTTTGTAGTTTTAATATTTTTTACCTGTACGTTTGTAGTTTTCCAGCTTACAAGCACACGGCAATCCATAGCTAAGCCACATATGGCAACCACATGATTCGTTAAGTTTCCGCAACACCTCCATCTTCCTCAGTAGCTCTTTTGCCAGCAAATCAAGTGCTTCATGGGAAACCTTTCCACGAAGGTTGTCCAACAGTCGGTGTCTGTGGTGGTTCATCGTTTTTTCGATGCTCTCAGTGAAACTTTTTTGTATTTCATCGTACTGAGTTTCAACTATATCAATGACGCATCTTGCTATTCGCTCCAATGAACTCCCGCGCGTAACGTATCTTTTTAAATTTGCGTGCTGGCTCTCAACTCTGTTGGTGGTGCGCTGACCAAAGTTGCGACACTTATCGGTCCACGCATAAACGAACATTTCTTTATAGTCTTTGAGCCAGTTTTCGTAGACGTAATCATAGACACCTGCAAAAATAAAATAATGAAATGTAAAAGCGTGTGTAAAATATAATAGATTGGGTGAGTCGTTTGTTGAAGGAACACTTACTTTCTCGGTTGGCAACCACGAGTCGGTTATACATTTTCTCCAAGTTGTACTTGTACATGGGCTCTGATGAAGATTCGCACAATCTCCGCCAGTACGACATAAATTTCCCCCAATCTTCTTTATTGAACCCTTTCTTGCACTTTTTAGCTATATTTTGTTGGATGTGAAAGTGGAAGCCTGGTTGCGTTCGAGAATACTTTAGAACACGCGTTAATTAGGGCAAGCTCCCTATCCATGACTATCACACGCGGCATCATACATTCATGCAATATTGACTTGATCCGCTCAAGCACCCACACGTAGTTACCCCTTCGTTCTTTACAAATAACGGCATGTGCGATACAAAAAGACTTGTTGGTCGACGTCATACCCACAACCTGGACAAATGGCATGTTGTAGAGGTTTGTTTTGTAGGTCGCGTCGATCAACATCACGTGCGGGAATGCACGCCACATAGTGATTGAATAAGGATGAACAAAGAAAATCTCTGTTACGACATCTGTTTTGGGTTCCTGTCGGGTGTCGTAAATGAATCGGTGGTCATGCAGCAGGCTTTCCAGTGCCTGCATAGGAGTCTTTCCGCCCATTATTGTCGCTCTAATTTTTTGTACCGCATTTTGCACGTCTTTCTGAACATGCAGGCTGTCGGGGAACTGCTTTCTTAGGGTTTGAAATATGATACGTGGCTCCATGTTTTGAGCAGTTAGCTGCTCCACTAGCTTGTATTCGGCTTTAGTAAATCTTCGCACAAAAGCGTGGCCCAACAGACTCGTCGTAGGTTCGTGGTTATGGTTCGCACAGTCCACTTTTAACTCCCACGTGTCATTCGTCACGTCCCGGATGGCGAGTAATGAAAATGGGCAACCGATTTTTTTGCTACCAGCTTTCCTAACTGTTGCTTTACTACGGTGCTCACCACTACGGTCGCACACAAGCCATACCATCCCAGTAGTACCGCCAATATTTTTTGATCGGCGGGTAACAATTACGTAACCATACTCCTTTCCCGTTTCTTGTACCCAATTCTTCAAATCAGTTAGAGACATGAAACGCTAAAAAAAAGTTACGTGAATAATTAAATTGAAATATTGTTTTTAACAATAATAATAATAATAATTATAATTATAATTATAATATTTTTAACAACAACAACAACAACAACAATAATAATAATAATAATAATAATAATAATAATAATAACATTAATAATAATAATAATAACAATTATAATTATAGTATTCTAATAATAATAACAATAATAATAATAATTATAATAATAATAATAATAACATTAATAATAATAATAATTATAATTATAATATTTTTAAAAATAATAATAATAATAATAATAATAACAATAATAATAATAATAACATTAATAATAATAATAACAATTATAATTATAGTATTCTAACAATAATAACAATAATAATAATAATTATAATTATAATATTTTTAACAATAATAATAATAATTATAATTATAATATTTTTAACAATAATAATAATAATAATAACAATAATAATAATAATTATAATTATAATATTTTTAACAATAATAATAATAATAATAACAATAACAATAATAATAATAATAATAATAATAATAATAATAATAATAATAATAATAATAATAACAATTATAATTATAGTATTTTAACAATAATAACAATAATAATAATAATTATAATTATAATATTTTTAACAACAATAATAATAATAATATATATAATTATAATTATAATATTTTTAACAATAATAATAATAATTCTTTTAATATGATACCTCATTTATTTGAAACGGATTGCCCGGGGTAGATGGTTCATAAAGTGATGTATTACGGGGCTCATAACCATATCCACCATGTTCTTCGTATCCACCATAGCCTCCGTATCCACCTTCACCCCCAGATCTATCGTATCCACTGTATCCACATTCACCACCGTATCCACTGTAACCACCATCACCCCCATATCTATCGTATCCACTGTATCCACCTTCACCCCCGTATCCACCGTATCCACCTTCACCCCCGTATCCATCTTCACCCCCGTATCCACCGTAACATCCGTATCCACCTTCACCCCCGTATACCCCGTAACCCGGATACGATTGCTGCGTCGGGTAATATGGTTCATCAACAGGTGCATTTTCAGCACCGTATCCACTTTGTTGCACGTACGGAGATTCATACTCGTATCCGTAATCCGGATACACTTGATGCGCCGGGTAATTTGGTTCATCAACAGGTGGAGTGGGAGTCTTGTTCAAGTCTGACAATTGTGTTTTTTGATCAACAGGGACTCCAGACACAACCTCCTCCTCCTCATTGGCATCATTTGCTCCCCATGTGTCGTTAGAATAGCGATTACCGAAATAATTCTCGTTCCAAAATGATGACATTTTACCAAGATTGAACAAGATGTTTACTGAAGAAGAAGATGAAAAAGAAAGCAGAGGAGATGAACTCGAAGTGAACAGAGATGCATGGATAAATAGAATTTCAAATTTACTTAAATACGCAGCGTATAGCTCTCTACTCCCCGTATTACTTTATTCACGTGCCTAGACAACATCGTATCAGTGTCAAATCAGTCTGACATATACGCTACGTATTGGTCAATACGCAGCGTATACTGTTAACCCTATACGCTGCGTATTGGTCAATACGCAGCGTAGATCTGACTGATTTGACATGGTACTAGGTTTGACTGTCTGGTCGTGTACCTGCCCCTTACATACGCTGCGTAGAGGTCAATACGCAGCGTATAGGGTAACCCTATACGCTGCGTATTGACCTCTACGCAGCGTATGTAAACCCTAAGTGTGTAGATAGCCTGCCAAGGTGTGCAAATAGTGAGGGCCTATATATATCTATCTGCAAGCTGCATTTTTTTTCTTGCATTAAATGAATTATGATCTGAAGCCGAGTTCGCCTTGAGTAATGAATTAATTTGACATTATTTGCAGCCATCATCGAAGGTGTTTATGGATATGTTACGCGATTTAGATAATAGGAGAGATAATCCAGATGGAGGTGATCAAGGTTTCATTGGAGGTTACTTTCCTGATCTTCTTATGCAGCCCATGTTTCATCCACCCTCTGATGGAACCAAACTTGATGGTACATTCAGACTTCCTTTGGGTTACCAAATGGATGCTTCTTATTATTGTAAATCATTCAAACATGCTTGTACCTTTGTAGTACTATAGCTATGCTTCTTTTGACTCTAAAGAACATTCAATTTTGTTGTTTTTTGAATTTTGATTGTATTGCAGATCTAAGATTAAGGTGGAGTGTACCATGTGGACCAAACAGTGTGATCACATTTCCTAGTGCATCATGGTTAAAGCCTATGTATTGGTGGTCATGGCCCGTGTTACCGCTAGGCATCCAATGGCATGAACAACGGCGAGAAACTATAGGGTATAGCATGTACATTATTTTTACAATATTATAGTATTTGTTATTCATGTTATATTCAACATAATTAGTAATGTTTTCGGTTCAACATTTTTTATTCGTCACAGGTACGATTCAGAGATGCCTTTTGTGCTAATCCAAACTATGATCTACTTATGCATTATAGCGGTCACGCGCTTGGCTCGTCCAACTCTAACAAAGTTATGCTATCGCGGTGCAAACAAGAATGTAACCATAATCCAAACAAGCCTTAAAGCTATAGCCATATTATCCATCATCATATCATATATGCCTATTTCAAGAGACTGTTGAAATAGACAGCTGCACTATTTGGACTTGTGCATTTATTCTTCATATTTTTCATTTGAACACGCTGGCAAGATAATTTTTTATGATTGTTGAGCCATGACAATGTATCATAAATAATATTTTTTTATGATTGTTGAGCCCTGACTATGTTTTATGTTAGGTATCCCAACGCCCCCAAAGTTCTTATTTAATAAGCATTCAAAAATAGCAAAAGACACGAAAAAAAATGATTTTAGAAAAAGTGTCTCACATGAGTAGCTTGTTGATTGGTTCATAGCCTAAAATAAAACTAATGGAATTTGTCGACTCCGCTGGAACTCGCTGGTTGCCCACTAGTATGTGTATATATATATATATTATGAATATCAACCTATATTACTCAACACTTCTTATCTTTATCCTCAAGCCCGTACTTTGAGGAAATTACCGCAGACCCTTTTCGACTTACAACTCACCTAACTAGCTACTTTTGGACTCGAGATAAGAAACTCAGCGTGTCGGACCAGACTGACAAGACCTTGTAAGGTTAGTGTTCTGTTGTTGAGAGATCCGCGCAAAGTCGGCAGTCAACAGTGTATACTAAACAAACCTTAGAAAGGGATGGCAGGAGCGCTATGGCTCTGATACCAGAAGTGGGGGGAGTTGGGGTCTGATTTATATAAAACCAGTAAAAGCTTTGGGGAAGGCTAGGCTGACAAACATAAAAAAAGGGTGTTGAACATAAAAGACTCAAGGGTTTGGACTCAGAAGGACAAAGGACTCAGAAGAACTAAGAAGGACTCAAGACTCTGCTCAGATCGACTCAAGACTCTTTACTAGACTCTAAATTTTAGAGTGAGAAAGTAGAGAGAGGATAGAGAGAAATATAGAAGAAGATTTTATTTCTTTCCAAGGATGATTTACAAGTGAGGGGGAGTCTTCCTTTTATAGACCAAGGAGAGGCTTGATTACATCATCCATGACATCACTCCTAATAATACATAGAAAATATCCAGGAAAATAACAAGAAACATGACATAAGCGCTTACATCACTTTAAGAGTGATTTAAGCTTTATTTAATCCTAAGCACACCGTTACCACTTTAAGAGTGATAAACCTTTATTTAGTCCTAAGTACACCATTATTAAAGCTTAATTAGTCTTCTTCTTCATCTGGATCTTCTGCTGGATCTAAGCCAGAATCTTTATCATAGTCCCACACAGCTAATTCATCATTTGTGAGCATGGTGATCCCCTTGGTAATATGCGTTTGGATATATTCCCTGTGAGCATCATTCCATATTTTCGAGTGTGGGTCTTCGTTTTCCCATGCATTTACACCTTCAACGACATCTTTGGGTATCTCTTCTGATTTGAAACCGTTTGCGGCAGCTAAGCATTTCCGGATGCTCATCCATTCTCATTCATGAAAGAGCTTAAATGAGAAGGTAGCAGGGTTATGTTTGACCCAAGCATGGATAAAAGACAAAGGGGAATGGTAAATGGCCGCTTTTCCGTCTTGGGGAATTTATGTAGGCGTGAGATAACATCTGGGTCTTCTGAACACGATGACGCAATACTTTTTGCTTCCTGCAGCTGCAGCCATTTGTCCAGTCCATTGATGGGCCGGGAGAAACCATTGCAGGAGGGTGAGAGTATGCTTTTGTTCCTTGGATAATTGACCGAACTGGCAATCAATTAGGTATTGCAGTAGTTTGGCGGTGTTGAAGGACATGGCAATGGTAAATGCTTCAAACAAGTACCAGAAGAAACATAGTGCCTCTTTTGGTAGTTTGTACAGATCTCGTATATGGAAGACATTCATGAAAGGATAATTTGGGTGGAAGACTAGACCTTTCATGAACAGGCCATGGCGTTTCAGAGTGATGGTGAGGAAAGTCTTGTAATTCAAGACTGACCGGTCTTTGAGGGCTTGATCTGCTATTACTTCAACGATTTCTTCTGGGATCTTCTTCTTTTTAAACTCTTGATCAAGGGGAATGGTTCCTTCTGGGTATAGGAGTTAGCAGCTTCCATCATGAAAATTGTTGGTAAGATGTCTTGGTGGGAGTGGTGATGCTGAACCATGTTTGAACCCATGTATTTATAGGCCTTTGGTCTGGACAAAAAATCTGCAAGAATATTGTCCTTGCCCTTGATATGCTTAACAGTAAACGTCCATTGGGAGAACCAATTTGCCCATCGTAATAATTGTGGTTCTGGAAGCATCTTTCTTTTGAATTCAAACATTTTTGGAAAAGAGGACATGTCCATCTCAATTAAAAAATTGTAGCCGACTAGATGGAATTGAAATTTCTCGATTCCTTTCTTCACAGCTAAGATTTCTTTGTACGTGGAGTGATAATGATTTTCCGACTCTTTGAACGTGCCACTTTTGTATCCACTTATTTTCCTGACACCTTCATCATCTTCTGTAATTAGCACCGCTGCCCAATGCTCATCACTGGCATCTGTCTGTAAGATTCTTTTGTCGGTTGTTGCAGGAATCTTTAAAGGAGGCATCACATCAGCAAGTTGCTTTATCCCCTTTACAGCTTGCGTTTGTTTTTCGGACCATGCTGGTGGATTATTTTTTAACATGGGGAACAAGTGTCCTGTATGATTAGACAATCTTGGCAGAAAATCTGCCATATAATTGACCAATCCAAGGAACTGTTGCACTTCTTTTTGTGACGTCAGCTTGTCTGGGAAACGATGGAGTTCCTGGGCGATGTGTGGTTGTGGCTGGTACATGCCATCGGTGATTTTCATGCCCAAAAAATCAATGGTCGTGACTCCTATCACCATTTTCTTTTCTTAAAGCATGATTCCATATTGTTTCACGATATCATGAAATTTTTCAAGCAACACGACATGTGAATCTTCATCTTCAGAAAATAGAAGAATATCATCGATGTATATCAGGGCATTATCAAGGATTGGTGCAAAGATTCGCACCATTGCCTTTTAAAACGGACGGAGCGTTTTTTAAGCCAAAGGGCATCACCTTCCATTGATAATGGTGGTTTGGGATGCAGAAAGCCGTCTTTGGCCTGTCTTCTGGCTTGATTCCCAGTTGCCAAAACCCTGCATTTAGATCAAATTTTGATAAGACTTTTGTGTTTACCAGTGATTGGAAAAGGGACTTCTTCTGAGATAGGGGAAATTTATCATCGGCTAAGAAGTGGTTTAGCGGTTGATAATTTATCACCAGTCGTAGTTTTCCCCGGACTTGTTCACTTCTTTTATTCACATAAAATGCTTCACATGCCCATTGAGACGTTGTCGGCTCAATCAAGTCTTGTTTTAACAGCTCTTGGCATTCTTGTATGGCGAGCTGGGTATGATCAGGATTCATTCCTGGGTGACTGGCTTTTGTCGGGTTTATGCCTTCATTCTGCTTAAAAGGTAGAGAGACAAAGAAAGATGGGTTTAGCCATAATGGTGATTTGTGTTTTATGAG
Source organism: Helianthus tuberosus (assembly GCA_030545235.1). Classification (NCBI taxonomy): domain Eukaryota; kingdom Viridiplantae; phylum Streptophyta; class Magnoliopsida; order Asterales; family Asteraceae; genus Helianthus; species Helianthus tuberosus. Next base: position 30,665,859 of record CM060386.1, on the reverse strand, counting down.
AAACTCTGTATGGCTAGAGGCACAGGATGACTTGATTATTTGAGCTTTTATGGTGTCAAGAGAAGTGGGAGAGACCATGTAGAGTCTTGGGAAGGAAACCCACGGGTTTGTGAATTTCTTGTATCTGAGACCTTCTTCTCCATATCTTAAGTCTCTTAATCGATATAGTATATCGAAACCAAGTAGCAGGTCTTTTCCATGAGAGTCTGACCCCAAGAATCTGTGTTTGACTGTGCATGACGGAAATAGCCTTAAGTACACTGGAGTACTTATCTTGTCTATTATGAAGGGTTCTCCATTGACTGTGTAAAACGTCTGGTTATAGGGCCTCCAGTATTCTTCTGGGAGAATCGCAGGATTCAACAGGGAGGCTGATGATCCTGTATCAAAGAATGCAATGACCGGGATGGGCTTTGCATATGTGCTTGTAAGGAGATGAACCTTTGCGATTGGTGTCGGTGCTCTCTTGTGTCTTCTTTGGCAGGAGGAGTCTTTGATCATGCAGATTTGCTTGGTCTTGGCATGCAGACTGGGCATTTTTATTTTTTTCTTCGAGATCCTTACGTAGCAAACTCTTTTCTTTTGTGAGATCTTTACGTAGCGAACTCTTTTCTTTTGTGTTTTCTCCGTGTCACACCGTTTTCTTTTCCCCAGAATTGTCTCTCGGTCAGGATTTGTCCTTTGATCTGGTTCTGGATTAGGCAGGTTAACCATAACCCTTTCTTCATTCGTTTTATCTTTGTCTTCTTGGCCCAAATATTTTAAAAAGGAAGAGGTATGAATTTCTTCTATGAGTGGAAGAACTTCTGGAGCCTTTGATGAGGCCATGATGGGGCTATCATCATGGTTCTCTTTTGCTTCCTTCTTCGGGTAAGGTGTTTTCTTAACACCTCTGATGGTTTTGCCTTTTGAAATATTTTTGGCTTTTATCTCCGCTTGGTCTTTTGACCAGAGGCTTAAGGATGGGGAGGTTTGAGCAAATGGCGATGTTGAAAATTGAGGATCAAAGGATGTCTGCATAAATGGTGTTGTTAGCAGTCTCCATGTGTCATCAGCATAGGTGGAAACCTTTTGCTGCTTGTGTTGTCTTTTAAGGTCTGCAAGTTGTGCCTTGAGGAATTTCATTTCAGCTTCTTTTTCCTGAAGACCTTGTGGAATTTGCGGCCCTGGGGAGTTGTGTACTAGCTGGAGGAGTTCATGATGCAGCTCAAGGATTTTGGCTTTGATCTCATAGATAATACTTTCCAGTTCTTGGACTCTGCTTGTTAGATCTTCATGAGCCTTTGTAATGTTGTTTTGTTGAGCTAGGATGGTGTTGAGAGCCTTGTTTTGGGCAACAGCGTTTTCACTTTGCCAATTCAGGGTGGCTTCAGCAGTTGTTACTGATTCAGGAACACCAGTTGCACCAACAGTTGTCGGGTTCTTGATTTTCCAGCAATGTTTGGTTTTTTGTTGGGTGTTTTCGAAAGAGGTTAGGGGTGGGAATTCAACTTGGTATTCTGAGGAGGAAGGAGTTGGAGGTGTTGTTCCGAGCATAAAGCATTCATCAAACTGGGTTGATGGACATCTCGGCTTAGATGGTTGTGTTTGTCTGGGTTTTGGTTTCGAATCACCATACAGGACATAGTAGTCAAACTTTCCTGATGGTTCTCCAAGCAGACCAACATTTGGATCTCCAGCTTCATATATTTTCTTTAGGGCATTTTGGGATCCCTTTTTCTTTTTGTTTTTGATTTCCTCCTTATACTCAAGTTCATATGCGTCGTCCAGGCATTCCTGGCAATCGCATACATCGAACGGGAAGTGTGGTTCCTCTGCCGGTTGCATCATGCATATCGTATAGAATATCTATCTTCGATCTTGTTTTGCAAATCGAACCTCAACTTGTCCATCTTGATGGCGGACAAAGTCAGAGGTTGTGGTTGTCTGAACCGGTGCTTGGTGGATCTGTTCGTAATTGGTTATCCATTTTTCAGGTAGGAGCTTTGTAAGCTCTTCTCTGGATAACTGTTTGGGAACATATGTGCAGGTTGGTGTGGCGTTGGAGTCGATGTCTATGAGTAGAGCATCGCTAGAGTTATCCTGCGATCTGGGAACCATGATGTCCAAAGAGTGGTTTTGGACACGATATGCCATCTGGTAATGAAACGTGGCCTGAAAGGTATTGACCTGTGGCGTACTACCGATTTGGATCTGGGCTTTCAAGGCTGTTAGCAGCGAAGGATCATTGAGTGGCATATTGAAATTGGGATAGAAGGTGACGAAGACGGTTCCGGCGTTTAACGTAGTCTGGATGGTACCTATGCAGGCATGCTGGTACTCCACGAATCTAGTATCGACTAGAGCGATACAAGAGAACGCAGGTAGTCCTTTTCTTCCATGGAAGGTTAGGGCTAGTTTTATGGCACCGAAGTGGATATGGGTATATCCTTGGGATAGACAAATCCTTGGAAGATCTGAGGGAAGAGCGAGAGGGACGAGGTGTTCAGAGGTTGTTGCTGGGAGTTGGTGTGAATCAAACTTGGAGGTTTGCACAAACTCTTTAACAACTGGGTTTGACACAGAACTGACTAGTTGTTTTACTTTTTTGGAGAGGGAATTATGGGGTTTTCTTAAGACACTATAAGGGTTAACTAAAGGCATACTAGTAATAGGGATTTTAGACTCATCAGAGATATAAGAGATCTCATATAACTGATCAATCTTTGACGCAAACGACCGACGGAAACTAGAATTTGAACGGGAAAGACCCTGATCTGGATTCATATCTGGGTTTAGACTTCTAACACTTCTTATCTTTATCCTCAAGCCCGTACTTTGAGGAAATTACCGCGGACCCTTTCCGACTTACAACTCACCTAACTAGCTACTTTTGGACTCGAGATAAGAAACTCAGCGTGTCGGACCAGACTGACAAGACCTTTTAAGGTTAGTGTTTTGTTGTTGAGAGATCCGCGCAAAGTCGGCAGTCAATAATGCATACTAAACAAACCTTAGAAAGGGATGGCAGGAGCGCTATGGCTCTGATACCAGAAGAACTAAGGACTCAAACTAAAAACAAAAGCCTTAATTAGTTTCCTCAAAGTACGGAAACTAATTAAGATCCATGTCGTACAGGAGCGCTAAACTTGAACATACTTGCTTGCCATTAAATAGGCAACATCCATGATAAACAAAAGCCTTTTGTTTTAGAATGGATCTTACAACTGGATTCTTGCTTAGACATTCAGTGTTTTATATCAAGAATGGGAACATCTTAATGATCATCAAATTCATTTTTTGAGGAAATTATCTGGATTCATAAGGGTTTGGACTTAGAAGGACGAAGGACTCAGAAGAACTAAGAAGGACTCAAGACTCTGCTCAGATCGACTCAAGACTCTTTACTAGACTCTAAATTTTATAGTGAGAAAGTAGAGAGAGGATAGAGAGAAATATAGAAGAAGATTTTATTTCTTTCCAATGATGATTTACAAGTGAGGGGGAACCTTCCTTTTATAGACCAAGGAGAGGCTTGATTACATCATCCATGACATCACACCTAATAATACATAAAATATCTAGGAAAATAACAAAAAACATGACATAAGCGCTTACATCACTTTAAGAGTGATTAAAGCTTTATTTAATCCTAAGCACACCGTTACCACTTTAAGAGTGATAAAACTTTATTTAGTCCTAAGCACACCATTAGCACACTTAATAATATCCATAGCCCGTTTTAATTTGGTTTTGCTGAGTCGCGAATCTCGATAGTAAACGGGAGCGTATCTTTGTTGTATGGTTCGTTCTCTTGGGCAGGATCTGACATCGAGCTCTTTCTAGGGCCAGTTGGTTGGACGATCATGGGAGGGTGTGTGAATGCACGAATATTATTGAAATATTCTATGACCGTGTTTTCCCATTCAATCGTCTGAGGATCTTCTTGCTTCCACGGGTGTTCTCCATTCAGTATTTTTGGTGGCAGATCTTCGACTTTTACCTGGTTTGCCTTTGTGAGATTGGTGCGGGTTTCCATCCAAGCATCCCGGTAGTTAATCTTGTAGTAGTATCCTGCAGGATTTATATCATACCACCCTGAAGGATTCATATCCCACCTGAACTTGGGAGGTTCTGCAGGGTTTAGACCATAACTCTTCTTTTTGAAATGGCTCGGTTTGTGGAACAGAATCATGCAGTGTTTTTTAGGAGAGTCCCTCATGAGTTGGTCTCATACATGGATTGGGAGGAACCATTCAAGGAACTTGGCAAAGTTTTCCTTTTCTCCTGATAAGCAGCCTAACTGGTAGTCTAAAAGATAGGCTAACAGTTTGTTGGAGTTAAAGGCCATGGCTATGACGAATGACTCTGTCAGGTACCACAGGAAGGCAAGGCCTTCTTTTGATAACCTGTGCACATTTTTTAGTCTGAAAACATTTAGGAAGGGATAATCTGGGAAGAATTTATCACCGTCCATTAATGGGCCTTGTGTCTTGAAGGTGAGAGTGAGGAGGTTTTTGTAGTTCAGGAGGGATTCATCGGTGATGGCGTGTTTATTGACCACCTCGATGATTTCTTCAGGGACCTCTTTCTTTTGGAGCTTTTGGATGAGGGTGGTAGTATCTGGGGTTTCTGAAGGGTTCATGACTGCTTCTTTTGGAGTGAAGGTGTTTGGGTTGTGGGAGTTCCCATTCCTGCTTGCCTTTAAAAAGGCAATGTCATCTGGCAGGAAATCTTTAAGGATCCTTTCTTTATTTTCTTCAACTGTTGTGCAGGATTCTTGAAGATTAGCTATCTCCTGTAATGATGGGTTTCTGGGTAACTTCTTCTGTTTACTCCCTGTTGCTGGCTCCGTGTGATTGGTTTCACGTTTTTCACGCCCTGAGGGTTTTCCTGTTTCCTTTTTGACCCATATGACCTCTTTTGTCTTTTTGCCTTTCTTCCTTAGTAAGCTTCCTTTGTGACCACTCGTTATTTCTTCATGTGGACTTGACTCTTCATCTTTGCTTTTCTGACTGATTCCTTTTTCCGTTATGGCAGGAATCTGCTTTTGCTTTTGCTTTGCGACTTCTTTTGCTTTTGTGAGCTGAGCTGGAAGATTCTTTTTGGGTGATAGGGTACAATTTTCTTTGAATTGTTCGGACAGAGAATCTTCCACGTGATCCTTCAGGCTAGGATACTGATACTGTTTGTTGTTTTGTGACTTTTGGATTTTCTGGAACATTGCCGCAGTTAGTGACTGGTCGCCGGGGTCGCCATAATCATCTTGAGGACCTTCTTCCATCATGTAGATCCGTAGTGGCTCTTCTTCAGATTCAGATGTTTCACTTGTTTCTGATTCTTCACTGGAGCTATAGGAAATGGTGCATATTATTCTTTTCCCTGGCTCGTCATCTAAGGAATACAGGGATTCAATATCAGAAACATCTACTGGTTCTATCTTGTTGATGGCTTCAAGAAGGGCTTGGGTCTTTCTTTTGTCTTTGCAATCTTTTGCAAAGTGACCTTCTTTGTTACAGAAATAGCACCGATTTGTGTTCCGACCTCTTTTTGCTTTTTTGTTCAAGAACTTCTACCTTCTTTGAGAGTTGTGTTTACCTGTCTTTGAATAGTAATCGCCGGATCTCTTAAAATGGACGAATCTGGATTTTTTGTGAGGCTTCATACAACTGCATGACGAATCATCTTTGCATTTTATCTTTAAGTGTTTGTCATTGCACGCAGACCCGAGTCATCTTCCAGTTTTTTCGAACTCAACCAAAAACTGTTTTTGGTTGCATAACTTTGTCAAAGCATTCATGATGAGTTGGTAAAGCCCACCAAGGGAAGCTTGAGCAACCGTCATATTTTTGGCTTCTAAGGCTCTGTAAGCCTCATTTGAGAGAGACTCATTTGAGAGAGACTCTGGGAAGGAGTTCAGGAACACTTGTTTAAGATTTACGTCATCAATTCCTTGAAGACAGTAAAATCTTTCAGACATTCTGTTGTAATGCCTTTCGAGGTCTTTTGGACGAAAAGAGCAACATTTCATTTTTAGGAACTCTTCTCGGGCTCGGATTGTATGATCTAAGGGATTTCCAATGAATTCATAATAGATCGTGTTTATGAATTCTTCTGGGGTTTTGCTGTTTAGAATATTTGTCTGTCTGTATTCACCAAGACTTATGTACCAATCTCGAAGTCGTCCTTGGCATCTTGCCAAGAAACGTTTGACAACCATGTCGATACTATAGTACTGGAGCTCTGCTGTGCACCAGGTCAGCATTTCAATGCTTCGATCTCGCCATTTTGCTGGGAGAATGTCATCAAAGGTGAACTGTTGCTTTGAATCCGTGGTTGGAGGAGCCCTTTCGTTTGTCTGAGGTGACGTTTGGGAGGCTTCATCGTCAATGTCAGAGACATAGACCCTTTCAGTGTTATCTTCATTCATGAATAGATGTTCAAATTCATCTGTTGGGGGTACCTCTTCATAGAATTGGGAGGTGGAGCTTTCCTTAGAGACTGATAATGTGTCATCATGTGTTAGAGGAGCTATCACCGGAGCTACCATCGGCACGCTTTCTTTGCTGCTTGTTTTAGTCAAGGCTTGCAAGAACGAGGAGATGCCATTTTCTTCTGTAGGTAGTTTATCAGGAGCTTTTGTGGAGGTCATCATCATGACATTATCACTCATATGATGTTTACTTCCTGATGGCCCTTTTCCTCTGCTTGAGGATGCTGCTTTGTTAGTACTTTCAGAGGATGTGCTTCTTGTCGGCGAAGCCTTTCTAGCCTTGATCTTTGCTTGTTCCTTTTCCAGAGGTTTAGGGATGGGGAGTTATGTAGGAATGACGATGCTGGCAGTGGTTGAGGGTCAAAGGATGTTCACACAAATGGTGTTGTTGGTAGTCTGCATGGATCATCAGCATAGATGGAAACGCTTTGCTGTTTGTGTTGTCTCTCAAGGTCTGCAAGCTGTGCCTTGAGTAATTTCATTCCAGCTTCTTTTTGCTGAATACCTTGTGGAATTTGTGGCCCTGGGGAGTTATGCACTAGCTGGAGGAGTTCATGATGTAGCTCAAGGATCTTGGCTTTGATCTCATAGATAATACTTTCCAGTTCTTGGACTCTGCTTGTTAGATCTTCATGAGCCTTTGTGATGTTTTGTTGAGCTAGGATGGTGTTGAGGGCCCTGTTTTGGGCAACAGCATTTTCACTTTGCCAATTCAGGGTGACTTCAGCAGCTATTACTGATTCAGGAACACCGGTTGCACCAACGGTTGTTGGGTTCTTGATTTTCCAGCTATGCTTGGTTTTTTGTTGGGTGTTTTCGAAAGAGGTTACGGGTGGGAATTCAACTTGGTATTCTGAGGAGGAAGGAGTTGGAGGTGTTGTTCCGAGCATAAAGCATTCATCAAACTGGGTTGATGGATGTCTCGGCTTAGATGGTTGTGTCTGTCTGGGTTTTGGTTTCGAATCACCATACAGGACATAGTAGTCAAACTTTCCTGATGGTTCTCCAAGCAGACCAACATTTGGATCTCCAGCTTCATATCTTTTCTTTAGGGCACTTTGGGATCCCCTTTTCTTTTTGCTTTTGGTTTCCTCCTTGTACTCAAGTTCATATGCATTATCCAGGCATTCCTGGCAATCGCATACATCGAACGGGAAGTGTGGTTCTTCTGCCGGTTGCATCATGCATATCGTAGAGAAAATCTCTCTTCGATCTTGTTTTGCAAACCGAACCTCAACTTGTCCATCTTGATGGCGGACAAAGCCCGGGGTTGTGGTTGTCTGAACCGGTGCTTGGTGGATCTGTTCGTAATTGGTTATCCATTTTTCAGGTAGAAGCTTTGTAAGTTCTTCTCTGGATAACTGTTTGGGAACATATGTGCAGGTTGGTGTGGCGTTGGAGTCGATGTCTATGAGTAGAGCATCGTTAGAGTTATCCTACGATCCGAGAACCATGATGTCCAAAGAGTGGTTTTGGACACGATATGCCATCTGGTAATGAAACGTGGCCTGAAAGGTATAGACCTGTGGCGTACCACCGATCTGGATCTGGGCTTTCAAGGCTGTTAGCAACGAAGGATCATTGAGTGGCATATTGAAATTTGGATAGAAGGTGACGAAGACAGTTCCGGCGTTGGATGGTACCGTTGCAAGCATGCTGGTATTCCACAAATCTATTATCGACTAGGGCGATACGAGAGAACTCAGGTAGTCCTTTTCTTCCATGGAAAGTTAGGGCTAGTCTTATGGCACCGAAGTGGATATGGGTATATCCTTGGGATAGACAGATCCTTGGAAGATCTGAGGGAAGAGCGAGAAGGACGAGGTGTTCAGAGGTTGTTGCTGGGAGTTGGTGTGAATCAAACTTGGAGGTTTGCACAAACTCTTTAACAACTGGGTTTGACGCAGAACTGACTAGTTGTTTTACTTTTTTAAAGAGGGAATTGTGGGGTTTTTTGAAGACACTATAAGGGTTAACTAAAGGCATACTAGTAATAGGGATTTTAGACTCATCAGAGATATAAGAGATCTCATATAACTGATCAATCTTTGACGCAGACGACCGACGGAAACTAGAATTTGAACGGGAAAGACCCTGATCTGGATTCATATCTGGGTTTAGACTTCTAACACTTCTTATCTTTATCCTCAAGCCCGTACTTTGAGGAAATTACCGCGGACCCTTTCCGACTTACAACTCACCTAACTAGCTAATCTGAAGGACTCAGTTTTAGAACTTGAATGGGAACATCTTAATGATCATCAAAATAAGATGTTCCCGCAATCCAGATGATATAAAACAATGAATCCAGATAAAACAATGTTCAAGTTTAGAAGATCCATGTCGTACAGGAGCGCTATAGTTTCAAGATGTCAACATCCATGATAAACAAAAGCCTTTTGTGAAAAAACAAAACAAACAGCCAAAGAAAAAACAAAACAAACAGCCAAAGAAGTGAAGAGCTATAATTAGTTTCTTTTGAAAAATCTCAAACTAAAAACACCCATTTGTAACTCACAATCTTTGCCATGTCAGTTACACTACAAATTTCTTGTCTTGTCTAAAATAAGATCAAGAACGTCATCTGACCGTGCGATATCATTTCGGGCTTTATCATTTTAGGATTATTTTTTTCCCTGGGTGGTTTAATTGTTTTAAATGAATTGATAGATAGCATGTCATTTCGATCATAATGAGAATGTTAATCCGGCTTTAGCAATTAGCATGTCATTTTTCCATCATAATGATTAATGAGCATGTTAATTCTGCTAACAGCCTCCCCAACATCCCCTCTGCTCTGTCGAATGGCAGGAAGTTGAGAATAGAAATCAAAGTTCTGGTTTGCTCAAACAATAATCTGGTTTGCTCAATCTTCTTGAGTAATCGAGCTTTCCCGACGTCCACATATACATAACCAATTTTTTTTAAACATCTCATTGCTACAAATTTTGTCACCATGGCCACTATCAAACCCATTATCATGTCTTCCACAGTTAAAAATATCCCAGTGTCAAAAATTTGGAATATTACTCCATTTAGTAAAGATGAATGATATGAAGAGTTTACTAGAAAACTGGGTATTTGCGACCGCATTTACTGTCGCAAATCAATCGCAATTGCCCTATTGTGACCGTTTTGTAACTAAACAAACGGTCGGAAAAACACAAGTCGCAATTGCCCTATTGCAACCAAGTTGCGATTGCTACAATACTTCTGCGATCAGTATTTGTGACCAAAAGAGTGGTCGCAAATTTTGCGAGTGTTTCTTTGATTTTGTGAGAGGGTCTTGTTGCGACTGGTTTTGCGACCGCTTCCTTTTTAAAATTTGCAACTGTTTGGCGACCTCCTGCTTTCTACAAACTTCCGACCTTTTTGCGGTCGCAAAATGGATTTTTAGCCGTTTTTCATTTTAAACCTTCTAACAATGTTTTATATTTTTAGAATCCATGCATTTATCAAATTTTCAAAATTATATAAAACATTTCACTTATAATTTGCAAATTAACACATCAATGACCCATGTTATCTAGGGGTGCAAATGAGCCGAGCGGCTCGCGAGCTACTTGAGATCGGCTCGAGAAAAAGCTCGAAACGAGCCGAGCCTTATCGATCCCGAGCCGAGTTTGAGCCTAAAATAAAGCTCGTTTGTTTATCGAGCCCGAGCTCGAGCCACACATGTGAAGCTCATTAGGCTCGTCGAGCCTTATCGAGCCTTAGTGTAAACGAGCCGAGTCGAACCGAGCTTATTTAAACTTGTTTACAAGCCGACCTCGAACCTAAAAATAAGCTTATTTAGTAAACAAGCCCGAGCTTCACTTATCGAGCTCACGAGCCTAAAAAGTCTATTATTTATATTATTTTTATTTAATATATTAATTAATAGATAATAAATGAGCCGAGCTCGAGCTTGAGAAAATACCAACGAGCCGAGTTCGAGCTTTGAAAACAAAGCTCGAATCGAGCCCGAGCTCTCATAAGTTAATCGAGCTCGGGCTAGGCTCGGCTCGGCTCGTTTGCACCCCAAATGTTATCCTAACATAATACATACAATAATTGACATTTCGAGACCTAACTTTTAAATTGCTTCAATGTTTGCCATCCAAGTTACGAAACTCAGCTTGTGAGCTGGGATTGATATTCCTTAACTTGTGTGTGATAATGTCCTTGAGTATCACTAACCCTATGCTCGCCACTTGTTCCAACTTTTTCTGGCATATTTTGACTGAAAAGGTTGACAGTTGGGCCACCCACGCCGCCTATAAAAGTGACGTAAATTATCAGTACTCAACAAGTACATAGGGTGCACGAATGATGATAAAACAAAAGATTAACCAACTTGGGTTACATTTGTAGAATTCTACCTGTGCAGCCAAAAAAGACTCATTTGTTATGACCTGTAAAAAAGCAAGATATATTTAAAAAAAAAGTTAATAATAATGATATAATCTCAAAGAAAGAATTAACCAACAGTTTGTTGCTGCAGAATTGCAAAAACAACACACAATAATGTATATGTAATGATCCAAGCTTGATTCAGCTAATAACACATTTTACTGTAGTACACTAGTACTTGCTTCACTTTGTTTAATTAGACTGTATAATCACCTGGGTCGATCACAGATGTAGATTATTATTGTAATGACTTTTTTCTTTATAATCATAATTAAGTCATCAATTATTTATAAAAAGTGTATAAAATGGACAAAAAAGCATTTCATGGGCAAATCTTATTCGGCCCATTTGACCCACACTAAAAAGACCCGTTTCAACCAGGACTCGTTTTGCCCTGTCACCCAACCCGCCCATCGTCCAGCCCCAAATTATCAGTTATGGCGTCAGGTATAACGATTGACAACGAAACAATTCAAGACTTGGCCCATTTCCTCAGCTGTAATTTGAAATATATACAAATTGTTTTGTTGTCAATCATTATACTTGAGTCCATAACTGACGTCATGCAATGAATGCTTGTATATAGTTTAATATTTCAAACCAAAACAGCATAGGACTAAAATTTGTAATTCGTTTATTACCTGTTCCTGGATTGCCAACTCTTAAACCAAGGGCCCTACTCCTCTTATCATAAGAGAAGGGCTGTATGAGTCGAACAGGGTGACAGTTACAAAATGCATTTAATTCCATAAGAAAAGGGTCGTATGAGTCGAACAACGTTGTCCTTCGAATATTAATGAGTTAGTTATTATGAAACTAAGTACTTGTTAAATAAATAGGTTGAATTAACATATCACTTTATTAAACTTGGTGTTTGATACGATAGAGTAGAAAACTAGACATTATAAGTAAGCATACAAAACCTGAGACATGAAATTATTTCCAGTATCGTAACGGGTCAGAACGGGTTTCGGGTCGGGTCGGGTCGGGTCAGTTTTTTTTTTAACAATATAACTTTGGTGATCATACTTGACACGTTAATTATTATTAAAAAAACTAAAACTTCTTGTGAAATTACTATAATACCCTTGATTTTATTAAACATAATCGTTTAATTTCGTCTCATAGTTTTAAGAATATGAATCAAGAAAACATGCTCTCGACACAATCTCCATTTGCATACCTAATTGCACCTATATCATTTTTGCATTGTAATGCAAAATGTCTCAAATTATTGGTGTATCAATGTTACTTGCTAATTTTGATTTGTTTGCTACTAGATCGAGTGATGGGCCTCTTACCCTTTGCTTTTTCCTTCATAACTTCAGTAATTTTTGGATCTTTTTTCTCTTCATTGTCACTGTTTCTCTTTGGTTCTGGTTCCATTTCACTAAATCTTGTTTCCTGAAACAAAACCATTTGCAGTATTTCAGTAAACCAATACAAGATCTCCAACATATATAATAACAACACATAATGTAACAGTTAAATCAGTTGTATGCAACTTTATAGACATAAGTGGATAGAAATTTGACTAAAAAGTAGACAACAATCTGAATATACAGTAAAATTACTCAATTCGGATCAAAACAATCAGAGCGGATACCGAAATTTCAGGTATCTCATGAGCGAAATCAAACACAGAATATCGATTAGATTCTTTAAGACCATTTGCAGTATTTCAGTGAACCAATACATTAAGATCTTAAATCAGTTGTAGACAACTTCATATATATAGAAATTAAGATAACTAAAGCAAGAATATTCGGATAGAAATTTGACTAAAAAAAAGTAGACAATAATCTCAATAAACAATTTAATTACTAGTATATACAACAAAAAGCTTAAGAAACTAGAAATTATGTTATGATCTCAAGTCGGATCAAAATAACCAGTCAATTCAATTGCTGAGCAAGATCAAACACAAAGAATACCAGTCAACTGCATTCTTCAAGAACATGAACAAACAGCAAACATACTTTAACTGAACTCAAGAACAGCTAGCAAGCCACTAGCAAAACAAAACAGTCAAAAGAAGCAACAACAGAAAACAAACAGCTACAAATACACATTAAAGACCTTCCACTTTTGCCAATTTAGAGCTGCATTTTTAAAACCTGTTTAAAATCCATAGAAAGCTTAGATACTTGCTAATTGTTTGTGTTCAAATTCAAATATTATATTATAGGAAAACATTTCACTACCCTCTGAACAAAACTACAAACCCTAAAACAGAAGATCCAAAACTTCTACTCCGATCGATCATGAACACAACACAATTAACCTAAAAACCGATAAATTCTTCACCGATCGGCACCTAAAACTCCAAACAAGTGATCAACAATTGAACAAACTTACTGGAAAACTGAAATTCGGTTGTAATTTGGATATTCAGCACTGGATAAACAGAATTATACGGAATTAAGAGGTATTGGGGCCTCGAATTTAACCCATGACAGCTTGATCTGGCAGCCGTAGTTCGTCTTTTTATGATTTCTTCTGGCAGCAGTCGTTTGATTCAAACAGATTGAAGAATGAAGATACCCATTGTTCAACCCGTGCATTCTTTTTTTTAACCCTAGCTGACCCGTCCGAATTTTCAACCCGGTTTACAAAACTTTTTATTTTTTAAATAACCCAATTTGACCCCTTAACTAAACTTCCTCACCCAAATTCACCCAATGTAATTTAAAAAAACCCTTACTGACCCATCATTGTAACACCCCAAAAATATAAACTTTATATTAGAATTATAAAGTATAAAATAAACAAGAATAAGCTAACTAGGAAATAAATAACTCAGTTAGTTATGAGTCTTGTGATAACATGTAAGTGGGTTAAAATACCTAAAATAAGAACCAAATAATTGTTGAGGGACTAAACCCGTTAAATTTGGAACTTTAACTAATAAAACAAAAATAAATCACACCAAACACACACAAAAGTGTGTGTCTGGTAGATCAAAACACAGGGGCGGCACAAGGGTTCCCCACAAACCCTAGTTCATGCAATTTTCCCTCAAATTGAAGGTCCTAATCAGCTCTAAATCAATTTTCAAGCACAAATTCGTGATCACCTCGTTGAAGGGATCATAAGGTATGCTAAATTATGTTGTTTTGATTCAACTCAGATTCCTAGTATAAGATAAAATCGAACTTGATTATGTATGTCTAGATGAAACTTGTAATAAAAACAAGTTTAGAAGTAAATCCTAGTTGATTAATTTCAGGGAATAGGTTCAAATTTATGAAATTTATGATAACCCATTCATAGGTTAAATGGTTTTGCAAATATGATGGAAATTAGAAATCATGATTATCAAAAGTAGTATTACTTGATTTTTATATGATGATTTTAGTGATTATATGCATGCTTGACATGATGAGATTGAAATATGTGATTGTAATTGGCGAAAATAACAAGTATGAACTTGATTCTAGTCATGCAGAAATTAATCCCGTTAGGTGTTCGATAAAATGCCTAAGCGAGGATTAAAATGTCAGAAATTTGGGTGAAAACACATGATTGGTTTTATAGCAAATTATGCATTTAAGTTTATGAAAAGAGTTCTGAATTGGTTGTAAATTGAACTCTTTAGGCAAAGAATCCGGATCGTCGAGCGGACAAGCCGGAGGGGATACACACTTGAAAGGAGTGCTCTAAAGGTACGTGACTTGTCGTCTCGTTACACTTATGTAGATAAACCTAGTCGTAGATATGTTTAATATTGATATAGTGAAAATGATTGTGTTTGGTATGTCAAGGAAGTGATGTAATTCGCTCAATAACCAAACGGGTCAATATAGTTAAATAAATATGTAGGTCTATTCCATCTTAGCATCCGCCCACCCCAACGTTTATACAAAGGATTGCGTATGGGCAATATTGAAACTGTCCTTTCCAGTAGTATCGCTGCTGTCTTTTTTGCAGCTTTTGTTGTTGCCGGAACTATGTGGTATGGTTCAGCAACTACCCCCATCGAATTATTTGGGCCTACTCGTTATCAATGGGATCAGGGATACTTCCAACAAGAAATATATAGAAGAGTTAGTGCTGGGTTAGCCGAAAATCAAAGTTTATCAGAAGTTTGGTCTAAAATTCCTGAAAAATTAGCCTTTTATGATTACATCGGAAATAATCCGGCAAAAGGGGGATTATTCAGGGCGGGCTCAATGGATAACGGGGATGGAATAGCGGTTGGATGGTTAGGACATCCTATCTTTAGAGATAAAGAAGGCCGTGAACTTTTTGTACGTCGTATGCCTACCTTTTTTGAAACATTTCCGGTCGTTTTGGTAGACGGAGACGGAATTGTTAGAGCCGATGTTCCTTTTTGAAGGGCGGAATCTAAGTATAGTGTCGAACAAGTAGGTGTAACTGTTGAGTTCTATGGTGGTGAACTCAATGGAGTCAGTTATAGTGATCCTGTTACTGTCAAAAAATATGCTAGACGCGCTCAATTGGGGGAAATTTTTGAATTAGATCGTGCTACTTTGAAATATGATGGTGTTTTTCGTAGCAGTCCAAGGGGTTGGTTTACTTTTGGACATGCTTCATTTGCTTTGCTCTTCTTCTTCGGACACATTTGGCATGGTTCTCGAACCTTGTTTAGAGATGTTTTCGCTGGTATTGACCCAGATTTGGATGCTCAAGTAGAATTTGGAGCATTCCAAAAACTTGGAGATCCAACTACAAGAAAACAAGCAATCTGATACAACATTTATTTGGTCTCTTTCGAATCTATTTTCTTTTTATGATTTGATTTTGATATAGGGTACCAGAGAAATCTTGATTTGAATCGTCATTTTTTTGTTACTCTTGCTCTTTTTTTATCCGGGATATGATCCCCCCAAAAAATAAACAGGTATGGAAGCTATAATTGTAAACCACGATCGAATCTATGGAAGCATTGGTTTATACATTCCTATTAGTCTCGACTCTAGGGATAATATTTTTCGCTATCTTTTTTAGAGAACCGCTGATAATTTCAACTAAAAAATAAAAAAAATGAAATGATTTTTCATTATCGAATTGTCATTGAAGTGATGGTTCTCACTAGATAATCAAACGGGTCATCTATGTCGTAAATGGATTGAAATTGAAGTGGCTTGAACGTCACCTAAAGGTTGAGTACTTTGAATGCGTAAGCCGTCAAACGGACACGCTAAACTTGATGCAAATGAACTCTTGGATATGGGTTAAAAACCTTGGTATATATATTGAAAGTGTAAAACTTGCTTAGATGCATATGCTTGGAATGTTGATAACCAAGCATGATGCTAATGTGTGCGCAAACCACGAGATGGGAGCGAAGCGCTAGTGCTTGGTAAACCCGGGAGTGGGTAATAGTCGTTTGAAAACAAGTGATAATGATAACGAGTTGCACGACTCACAAATAAACGGGTCAATTAATCAAAAGGTGGATTTATAGGCTATCTGCCTATAAACCGGATTTTAAAGCAAACAATGATGGTAAACAGGTCCGTAATTTAATTACGGTCGCGTAGAAAAAAGAATTATGTAAAACGGACTTGTATAACAAAAGCTATGCAAGTTTTAAGTTGGGATATTTGGAAATTTTTCGTAGCTGGGCATCTGCAGCTCAAACAAACGAACACTTCTGGAAAAACAAGGCCGTCGCGTTACGTGACAGCGAGACCTAATAAGCGTCGCGTGAGGCGACAGCTGTCGCGGCCCGCGAAGGATGATTCCTTCTCTGTCGCGCCCCGCGAGGGCAGGTTAAATCAGCCAAAATAGTTTTACTTGCTGGTTGTGCATAAAAACATAAGTTTAATGAATTGTCAAGCCTCTAAACTAACGTTTAAGTGGGTTATGAATGTAGGTAAATGTTTACAAGATTTCGGATGAAGATCAAGCGACTCTCAAGAACCGAACACACCAAATAAAGCTCCCGCATTGATCGATTTTGTTTTAGTTAATATGTATACTCTTGCAATTACATTTTGAAGGTTTTTAAACTAGTAGGATGATGATTCGGATACTTTGATCATGAATGATCGTAAACCTAGCAAAGTTTTTGGTTTTGATAGCTCGCATTTTTGTAATAAATGCGTGTTAAATGTTACAATTGTGTTAAATTAAGTCGGGCGTTACAATTATATACTATTTGTGTCAGAATTGCCCCTAGTTTGGTGGAAAATATCACTTCAGTCTACAAAAAATTTGCACCAGTTTCGTCCTCAACATTTTTTGAAACGTGCCACTTCAGCCCAAAAAGATAACGCCTTACGTCAGTTCCGTCCTCAACGTTTTTAAAGGCAAGTTATCTTTTTGGACTGAAATGACACGTTTCAAAAATGTTGAGGACGGAAGTGGCGCAATTTTTTTACTGAAGTGACATTTTCCACCAACCACAGGGACGAAAATGGCAGTTAACTCTTAAATCATACATTTATTTAAATTTTTTTTTTTTTGTATTTCTCGTATTTGCGACCGCTTTAATAGTCGCAACTTTGTATATATTTCTCATATTTGTAACCGCTTCAAACGGTCGCAATTTTTGCTTTTTTCTCGTATTTGCAACCGCTTTAACGGTAGTAACTTTTGCTTTTTTTATATATCTCTCATATTTACGTCCGCTTTAAACCATTGCATCTTTTGTTTTTTTATTTTTCTCGGATTTGTGATCGCTTTAAATGGTCGTAACTTTTGTTTTTTTTCTAATTTTCTCGTTTTTTGCGTCCGTTTTCCTGCCACTATTCAGCATATTTGCGATCGGAAAAATGTGGTCACAAAATGTGCGACCGTTTTGCGACCAAATTTGGGTTGGTCTTTAATTTCGCGATTGTTATGATTTTGGTCGTAAACTGATCGCTAATTTTGCGACCGCTTTATGTTGGTCGCAAAGTTTGGTCGCAGTTGCCTTGTTTTCTAGTAGTGATCCTTTCAGCCACTGTATAAGTTGGTCAAAATGAATTTGTCATGGGCCAATTGATTTAATCATTTAATCCATCTGCAGACCCTTTATTTGTTGGTTCTGGCTCTACAGGCCCATCAGGTACAATCGGTTTTTGGTCTTTTTCTCCACGATTGGCAAACTACTATTAATGACTTGATATGTTCCCTTAGCCGCGTCTTTCGGCTGCTTTTTACTCATTGGACTTATTGCCTATTCAACTTAGTGGACCAATGACACGTCTTTTTGCCAATTTTGTGATGCTTCGGTTCGTTCAGCGATTCAACTGTTCGCAGGGCCGTTTCAACGTTTTTGGAGCCCTAAGCTGATACAAAAAATGAGGCCTCTTTTCTTAAGAAAAAAAAAAAACCTCATTTTACTTTGGATGCAGTTCATATCTGAAAAGCAGGTTAAACCAATTTGCATCTATCTAAAGAAAAGACATATAAACAAGAATCGGTATATGCATAAAAAGTATAAATCAACATGATGGAAAGAACTGGCATCATTTTGTTTCGCATCCAAGCTCAAATAGTAATTCTTGATGAATCTTTATTTTTGTTCTTTAAGATGCTATCAAACTGAAACAACACATATCATATGCTACTGATGTTCTTTGGACTTCACAATTACACTTTCTCAAATATTAACAAGAAATAGCAATTTAAATAGTAATGATAAATCACCAACTTGTTATAACAAATGATTAATATTTCATATAGCAATTGGCAAATGTAAAAAGAAATATAAAAAAAAAAAAAACAAGTTTAATAGCTGGCTGCCAATGTTGTAGTCTCACAAGCCACTTATCAATATAAAAAGGTCAGCAAATAATTGAAGTCAAGAGCATCAACAAGCTAGAATCAGTCTTGCAAGTCGTTTAGCAATGTTGTAGAAATCGGAAGCCATAATCAGTCTTCTCTGGCAACTCACGAATCGCTTATCAGGAAGACAAGAAGTCAAGAAGCCAAAATCAGAATGATGAATCAGTTTTCAAAAATGCCATTGAGTGATTGCCGATATCGACAAATGAGTTTCCAAGATAACTATCAAACTTTTCGAACGATTGCGTTCCCAAAATTTGTTTTTTCCTATTCCCTCGCTGCCTGGCATCGCCTATAATTTCTGCCAAATCTCCTCAATTACTCTATTGTCGCCTAGCAACTCATTTTTGGGCCTTATTTGTTCAGTTTCAACCCAAATCAAATATACATACAGACAACTTTTTTATCAAAATTGGAGGCCCTAGGCCTTTGCCTAGTTTATATAGCCCATTGGGCCGGCCCTGACTGTTGGGATCGTGAATGGTTTTAGCTACCAGTTCAACTGCTGTAATGATTGGGTTCTGCAGGTCCTGAAGCACCTGGATCTTTCGGTCATCTTGGCCCACTGCTACAGGGCCCCAAAGAGCTGGTTGCTTCAGACTTATGGTGGGATTCTCATGCTAAATTCCATTCCGCAGCGTGTGAAGATCGTCAAGTGGTTTAAGTTCCAAAAGTTTGATGAGTGGAAGGCCGGGACTGAAGGTTACGACAATGGTTCAGGTTATGTTGTGTGGTTTATGGCCCATGATAATGTCCGTTTGCTGCTGGCTAAGTCTGTTTGCGGGTTCAGTCTGCAGAATGATGTGCTTCGTTCTATCTGGGCCAGGGGTAATTTCGTCATTAAGGGTTGGGGCAGTGTTTTTACTATGCACTGCAAGCTGGTATGGAAGTTTCAACTTTGGAATTATGTTTGGGTGGGTGAGAAGTATGGCTGTCCTCAAGACATGCAGAATAGTCAGCGTAGTGCCGAAAAGTTATGGGCTTGTATCTGGGATCGTGTTTTTTGGGTTGGGATTACTGTGCCTAGGGAGCAATACAAGCTGTGGGGTACTTTTGTCTTTTCGAGCTGGGACAGGCTTTATCAGAATATGCCGATAGGATTATGTGGGTTAATCATTCTGTGTTGTAGTCCCTGTGGTTACTACTTGGATCCGGTTCTGCTGATTGGCTACCTAGGTTCGCTGTATGGGCACTCGGGGGTGTTGGGAGGTGTCTGGGCTTATAACATCGCTGTTTCGGATACTTCGTGGCTTAGTAATAGGCCTGATGTGCTGGTTTTGAAGACCCAAAGCTGGGATTTGTGGGCTGCTGTTGCTATGGTTATTGGAGGTTGTCTTGAGTTTATGGGCTCAGACCACTTGAGACTGATAAAGGCCCAATGCCTGGGTGGATGTGGTTGCTGGACGCTACTGCTGAAGGCCCAGTTACGGGTTCTCTGAATCTTCACTGGGATGGGTACCTGGCCTGAAGTCAAGCTCCTGATTTCCGCTGACTTGTTAAAATGGGATGCTTTAGTGTACATTTTAACTGGGCTTCGTATTCGCTATTTTGGTCCTGGATGGTTGGATAGTCTCAGTGGTGGTATTTTTGGGATCATAGGGAGTCGTAATACCCGATATTGTATGCCTCGTATTTATAGGCATTTTTGTAAAGGGCACAACCAATGTTGGTTTCGTTACATTGTTAGTGTCATGTCAAGTAACGTTAGGTTTTTTTGTACCCCAAAGTGTGGTAGTATGATTTCGTATTTTTGGTCCCCGAAGTATGTTTCGGGGACAATGCGGGGGTATGCCCCTTTGAAGATGTAATTTTTTCATTGTTTTTATGATATGTTTGCCGGGCTATGCCCTTTATCCAAAAAAAGTTAGATTAATTAATGCTTCTAGTTGTTGCTTTCAGTTGCTCAACTTTCTGTGGTCTGCAGCAAAGAAACAACTACTTGTGTGCAGCAAAGGCAATTATATATTCTATGTTGGTTCGGTTCTGTTCAAACATGAAAGAAAACATGAAATCATACCTGTTATTGCATTCAAAGCAGTGGAGAATCCAGTCAGAGAAGATGACATCGAGTTCGACATGATTGTCAGATTGATCCGGTTCCTCCTTAGGGTGCTAACTGATGATGGGGCTAAGAAAACCGATAAGGGAATCGGTGTAGGAGAGGAGGTTGATTATGATGTTATGACTTATGGGATGTGCAACTGAGTAACCCTTCAACCTCAACATAAGACTCCTTTATATAGGCACCCAGGAGGAAACCTAATTAGTTACTAAGGGCAATATGGTCCATCAACAATTACCAACTAATTTAAATAATAGGTTATTATATATTTTGATCTATATTATGTAAATGATTATGATGGCTATAGATTAAATATTGTTACATAATATATTTAATCTTACATTCTCCCACTTAGCCGAGTAATCATTTACTATGAGTATTAGATAAGCCTGATCAGGAGTTAACACTCATTTTAGCTTTAAACAAGTACTATAGCAGAGAAATACAGCCGTTGAATCATTATGCGACTCAGGACCCCCATTAATCATACTATAGCCTTAATTTAAAACCTAATCGTTATGATCAAAATACGCGTAAGCCCTTTGTTTGATTTGTAACTTTATTTGTCAATATGCCATTATACCGGTTGAACATATTCTAAGAGACACACAAAATCAAACTGAGGAAATCTCATTAACATAAAACATAAGCTAGTACAATATGCTCAAATAAGGTCTTTACTAAATCCCATATTACGAACATGTTCTTCATAAACCTTAGGAGGGAGACCTTTAGTCATCGGATCCGCAAGCATATCCTTAGTACTAATATACTCGATACAAAGATTATTTTCCTCAACTCGTTCTCGTACGAACAGATATTTTGTATCGAGATATAAACCAGCTCCAGTCGAACTGTTACTGTTCGAGAAACTAACGGCAGCTGAATTATCACAGTAAAGCTTCAATGGTCTAGAAATGGAATTAACGATTTTGAGCCCAGCGACCAGATTTCTAAGTAACATTCCATGACAGGTTGCGTTATAAACAGCAATGTACTCTGCCATCATTGTGGAAGTTGTGGTCAACTGTTGTTTATGACTCTTCCATGAGATAGGGCCGCCTGCTAACATAAAGATATAGCCCGAAGTGGATTTCTTGTCATCTTTGCACTTTGCAAAGTCAGAATCAGAATAGCCCACCACTCTTAAATGATCACTTCTTCTATAAGTCAGTTTGTAGTCTTTCGTCCCTTGCAGATATCGAAGTACCTTCTTAGCTGCTTTCCAGTGATCTAGGCCAGGATTAGTCTGATAACGGCCTAACATTCCAGCAATATAAGCAATATCTGGGCGAGTACAGACTTGAGCATACATCAAGCTCCCGACTACTGACGCATAAGGTATCTGGCTCATTTGCTCCTTCTCAACCTCTGTTGTCGGACACTGGAATGAACCGAAAATATCTCCCTTAACTACTGGAGCGACGGAGGGTTTGCACTGTTGCATGTTGTAACGCGTAAGGACACGATCTATGTAGGCCCTCTGGGACAATCCTAAGATCCCTTTGTGTCTATCTCGGTGAATTTCGATGCCAATGACGTAAGAAGCCTCTCCGAGATCCTTCATGTCGAAGTTATGCGAAAGTAACCGCTTCGACTCATGCAACATGTCTAAACTATTACTTGCCAATAGAATGTCATCAACGTAAAGGACAAGAATAGTAAAGTTTCTCCCACTCATCTTGAGGTAGGTGCATTGATCCACTTGATTCTTCATAAAACCTTGCTTCTTCATGACTTCATCAAACTTGAGGTACCACTGACGTGATGCTTGTTTTAACCCGTAAATGGATTTCTTCAACTTACAGACTAGATGCTCCTCACCTTCAGGTTTAAAGCCTTCAGGTTGCTTCATGTAAACATCTTCGTCCAAATCTCCGTTAAGGAAAGCGGTTTTAACGTCCATCTGATGTAACTCTAAATCGAAATGAGCTACTAGGGCCATGACGATCCTTAATGAATCTTTACGAGAGACAGGTGAAAACGTCTCTTGATAATCAATTCCCTCTTTCTGAGTGTAGCCCTTTGCAACCAATCTTGCTTTGTAGCGTTCAACGTTACCATTCGGATCCAGTTTTGTTTTGAATACCCATTTACATCCTACGGGTTTGGCTCCGTTGGGTAATTCTACCAAATCCCAAACGTCATTTTTCTTCATGGATTCAAGCTCATCAATCATTGCTTTATTCCATTCAGAAGACTGATCACTGCTAATGGCTTCATTGTAAGAGATAGGATCATTGAGCTTTCCTGCATCCATTTCAGTAAGGTAGGTAACATAATCATCCCAATTAGTAGGCCTTCTTTGCCTAGATGACCTCCTGAGTAGATTAGCGGGTTCAGCGTTGTCTTGGTTTTGAATGTTTGATGTGCCTTCGTCATGAGGTATAATTGGTTCTGATTGTAGAGGTGAATTTGGAGTTGGTACAGTAGTTGCATTGGGTACAAGAGGAGTAATCGGAGTAATGGTAAGCGACGAGTCTCTCCCCCCCGCGTCTTGTACTTCTTGCAATTCTTCGTAAGGGTTGGTACTGCTCCCACTGACCTTGAAATCCTCCAGGAACGCGGCACGCTTGGTTTCAACAATACGGGTGACATGGGAAGGACAATAGAAACGATAACCCTTAGAGTTCTTAGGATACCCGATAAAGAAACAGGTAACTGTTTTAGGGTCAAGTTTCCTTAGGAAAGGATTGTAAAGTTTCGCTTCAGCAATGCAGCCCCATACTTTCATATATTTAAGACTCGGTTTCCTTCCTGTCCAAAGTTCATAAGGAGTTTTAGGGACAGACTTAGAAGGAACTCTATTGAGTATATGAACAGCTGCTTTTAACGCTTCAGTCCAGAGGAATAATGGTAAATTAGTGTTGGCTAACATACTGCGCACCATGTTCATAAGGGTACGGTTTCTTCTTTCAGCGACACCGTTCTGCTGAGGTGTACCAGGCATGGTGTATTGGTTCACAATCCCCTGGCTCTTACAAAACTCATAAAATGGACCAGGAGCTTGACCCACATCAGTATGTCTTCCATAATATTCACCGCCTCTATCTGATCTCACAACTTTAATCTGACGATCTAATTGCTTTTCAACTTCAGCCTTATAACCTTTAAAAGTTGTAAGAGATTCAGATTTCTCCTTAATAAGATACAAGTACATGTAACGAGAATAATCATCAATAAAAGTGATAAATGACGTATGTCCTGTTATGCCAGCGATTTGGTAGGGACCACTAATGTCAGTGTGAATGAGTTCTAATAAATTAGAGCTCCTAGTGGCACCTTTCTTATTCGCTAATGTCATCTTACCTTTAAGACATTTGACACATGTTCCAAAATCAGAGAAATCGAGAGGAGGCAATACTTCATCCTTTACCTTTACGAGACGATTTAATCGTTCTCTTGAGATGTGGCCTAAACGCTGATGCCACAACATGGATGAAGTTTCTAAGTCTCGTTTCTCTTTCATCTTTGTGAGTGATTCATTAATGTTATATGACAACAAAGATTTGGAAAAGTCATCTTCTAGTTCTAATCTATAGAGACCACCATCCAGAATGCCAGTACCATAAAGAACAAAATCATAGAGGATAGAGAGTTTGCGATGACCATGGGAAACAATAAAACCGTCCATGTCTAACTTTGGTCCTGATACAAGGTTCCGAGTTACCTCAGGAACATATAAGGTATCATAAAGTTTAATACATAAACCAGTTTTCATAACTAATTGTAATGTTCCAATGGCCTTCACTTCTAATTCTCGATCATCCCCAACCTTAAGCGTTCTTTGGTTTCTTTCCAGCTTCCGGATTGAAAGGAATCCCTGAGTAGAATTGGTAACATGAACCATAGAACCAGAATCAAACCACCAAGAATTAGCAGGAACACTTAAATTATAGGACTCAAGTATCATAAAATAATCGTTACCTTTCTTAGCCAGCCACTCCTTGAAGTCAGGGCATTCCTTTTGCATGTGTCCTGTCTTTTTACAGAACTTGCAGCGGATACTGCCTAAGGAGTTCTTAGAGCTGGAAGCTGCACTTGTACTAGGATTAGAATTAGGCCTTTGGACTTTTGAAGCATCCTTCCTCTGATAATTGTTCTTCCTCTTCTTAGAGTTGGAGGTAGTAAAGTTGGCAACATCAGTATGGCGATCCATCCTCATACGCTCTTCCTCCTGTACGCACATGGCGACCAGCTCACTCATCGTCCATTTATCCTTCTGAGTGTTGTAATTGATCTTAAATGCTTCAAAAGACGAAGGAAGCGAAGTAATGATGAAATGAACAAGGAAACCATCACTGATCTCCATTTCCAGCCCTTTCAGCTTATTGGCCATGTCATTCATCATCATGATGTGCTCGCGAATGCCACTCCTCCCATCATACTTAGTTGTCACCAGCTTGAGAATAAGAGTACTAGCGTGTGCTTTAGACGTCCCCTTGAACTGAGCCTCCACAGATGCCAAGTAGGTTTTAGCATCTTCAGAATCAGGAATAGCTCCCCTTATAGCATTGCTTATGGACTGCTTCATAAACATGAGAGACATGCGGTTACTCCTAGTCCACTTGTCATGAAGTAACTGCTGAGGAGCAGTACTCTGTGGAGTAAGGTCCGCTGGCTTATCCTCTCTTAGAGCATAATCAAAGTCCAGTATTCCAAGTGTAAGCATGAGAGCATCCTTCCATGCAGCAAAGTTATCACCAGTCAAAGGTGGAATTCCCTGATTGGGTGCTGATAGTGGAAATAAGATGAGCAAGTTATGATACTAATGAAGAAGTCCTAATGTGATCTAAGGGCACATTAAACTAAGGCAGGCATAAATAATGACCATTTTCCATTATGAAGCTGTGATATTGTCTATTACTAACATCAAAATAATAGACTTAGCTAAAAAATTCTACTTAAACGAAAACAAAACAGCTTTGGCCAGAAGTGTAATCATTTAAGCATATGTGCAAAGTGGTTGTAACAAATCAGCTTTGGCCAGAAATTGAGACAATCACTTTAGTTATGCACTTGTTGAGTATGCCATCAATGAATGAATTAAATCAGCTTTGGCCAGAAATTAAGACATTCATGCTTATGATGCACACACAACATAGCTTTCATAATACTTGAATGATAAGTAGATGTATCAAGTCAGCTTTGGCCAGAAATGATATATCAAAAGCTCATTCAAGTTAAGCTATTCTGGTTTTGCAAAACATTTATCTGATTTTGATTAATTAACTAAGTAAATTACAAAACCATTCATTTAATAGCAAACCACCCGTTAGCGCGGATCGAACTTAGTTCACATTAAACACTCATGATTTCGGATGAATCCATTTCGGACGCATTTCGGATGATTTCGGATGAGGCTTAGTCCGAAATTTATCCGAAATGATGATACTTAGTTCGAAATGATCCGTGATGGATGTTTAGTTCAAAAGGAATCCGTAATGAGTCCGAAATGGTCCGTAATGAGTCCGAAATGGTCCGTAATGAGGAACTTATGATGAACCCTGTTATTGAAAATTCAAACATTTGTCCGAAATGCATCAATAATGATCCGAAATCATCCGTAATGACCAATGATGATCCGTAATGATGGAACTTAGATCCGAAATTGTCCGTAATGATCAGTGATGATCCGTAATGATGAACTTCCAGATTCGAAATCGTCCGTAATGATCAGTGATGATCCGTAATGATGAACTTCCAGATCCGAAATCATCCGTAATGGTCAAAATTGATCCGTAATGATCCGTAATGCATCCGAAATGATGAAACTTAGATCCGTGATCATCCGAAATCATCCGAAATCGTCCTTAATGAGGATTTCGGATGGCAAAAACGTAATCTGCTATGAATTTTTCAATTCCGTTTTCCAGATATTCGGATTAAAACAGAACCGACTAATCAACATATGCTCTGATACCACATGTTGGTTCGGTTCTGTTCAAACATGAAAGAAAACATGAAATCATACCTGTTATTGCATTCAAAGCAGTGGAGAATCCAGTCAGAGAAGATGACATCGAGTTCGACATGATTGTCAGATTGATCCGGTTCCTCCTTAGGGTGCTAACTGATGATGAGGCTAAGAAAATCGATAAGGGAATCGGTGTAGGAGAGGAGGTTGATTATGATGTTATGACTTATGGGATGTGCAACTGAGTAACCCTTCAACCTCAACATAAGACTCCTTTATATAGGCACCCAGGAGGAAACCTAATTAGTTACTAAGGGCAATATGGTCCATCAACAATTACCAACTAATTTAAATAATAGGTTATTATATATTTTGATCTATATTATGTAAATGATTATGATGGCTATAGATTAAATATTATTACATAATATATTTAATCTTACATTCTATTGTTCCCAGATAGGAGAACCTCTATTCTCATTTCACACGATGTCTCATTTTTGGTTATCTTATTTGTTGACAGGATATTAGACAATTTACCTTTGGTTTTTCCCATGAAAAGGTTGGAAAAAGATTCACCCGTCGCATATCAGCATGGTTTTAAAAAGTAAAAACTTTAAAAAATATGAAAAATCCTAACAACTAACTATTTTATTTAATTTTATATATATTTAACGTAATTTAAGGTTAATTTTATAAAGAGTTAAATGTCATTTTAGGGCTTAAGCCATTTGGAAATGGCTCAAGCCATGTGGAAGGGTCTCAAGCCATGTGGAAAAGTCTCAAGCCATATGAAGCCGTGTGAAAACGTCTCAAGCCATGTTAAGACGTCTCAGCTAAGACTTCTGAGACGTTTCAGCGTTGTCGGACACGTGGCAGCCAGTGATTGGTCCATTGTCAAGACGTTTCAACAACGTGGTAGCGTCTCTACAAGACGTTTCCTTTGGCTAGTTTCGAAATGTTGACCAATTCTTGGCTAGTTTCGAGATTTCCCCAAAAAGAATTTTACGAGCAAGTATCACAAGGACACTCAAACAGACCTTTCAGGATGCTTTAAAAGTTTCTCTAGTTTGATAGATAACTTTCGTGTAGAGGTGACAAAATAAGCAGTTTGGGCAACGGGTCAGAATAGATTTAAGGTCAAAACAAGTGATTTCTAGTGTAAACATGACCCGGAGCACTTTTTTACTTCTTGAAAGCTATTTTACTTTTATTTTTACCCATTAAACCCAACCCTAAATGAGTTGAATCACCACTGGTAATTTTGGTTCAATTGTGATTGTTTGGTATGGATCCATCGTGAAGCATCAATATGATGGAGATTGGACTGGAAAGAACCGCCTAATGACATGTGATGCACATGCAACACAAATTGTCACAAGCTTTGATCCTCCACAAGAAGTTGAAAATAAAAAGGGAAATAAAAAAGGAGTTGGTAGGCTAAACGATATGATTCATTTTCCACTACGGGTAGGTTGGCGGTTCAGGGGTCAAAACATGTTTGGGTCAAAATGGTTCATTTTATGGCCGGCTTTGTAATGGTTGGGTTGGGTTTGGTCAAGGATCTTTGTTGGGTCATGCCTATCAGTACAACTACCAGTAAAGTGTATTAGCTTAAAGTATCCTATCAGTAGGCCCATAAGGCAAAGTGAATGTAATAAGGTTAGAATATGGACTGGGTTAAAAGCCCAATTGTTTAGGGTTCATATAGGTAGCCCATATATCTCCCCAGAATTCTAACACTTTTGTTTGGTTGTATTTTCGTTTGATAAACTTATAAATTTGCCGGAGTTACTTCCTCTTTACCCAAAAACAATGATAATAAAATGAAAAAGAAAGGAGGTGCGCCACACGCTTACCGGAGAAAATAGATAAATTTCTTTGCATTTAGTCATCATCCATGGCAAAAACGTAGTGTTAACCTCTCCTTTTAAACTAATCTTGAACGGTATTAGCTATGAAAAGTTACTTAATGTTTCTGTAATTCATACTCTTTTGTGTTTTGATCTATGCAGCACGGAAACTGGTACGGGGACGATACGAGTACGGGGAACGACAAAACTCAAAAATCGAAGATACAGGTAAGGCAATATATATATATATATATATATATATAGGTAGAGGATCCTGTAAAAAGTGCTCAAAGTGCTCAAAGTGTGAGAAGTGTATTATAACACTATATATAATACTATATAACACCATATAAACATCGTATAACAATATGTAACACCATATAATACCATATAACACTATGTAACACTATATATCATTATATAACAAATATAACACTATAGGTTGTCTGATAGCATGTCTATGATAGATGTATAGTGTTATATTTGTTATATAATGTTATATAGTGTTACATAGTGTTATATGGTATTATATGGTGTTACATATTGTTATACGGTGTTTATATGGTGTTATATAGTATTATATATAGTGTTATAATATACTTCTCACACTTTAGGCCCTTTTTACACTATCCTTACCCTATATATATATATATATAAAAAAAAATACATTAAACAAAGTCCAAAATAGATATATATTAGTGTAAAGTGTAAACTCTAAAAACACTAATTATAATTAATTATCAATAAAAATATTAGTTCATATTGGCTGATGTCCATGAAAATTGTTTGGTGTTGCTTTCTTAATTATCCTATATATTAAAAAACAAAGCTAATGAATAGTATTTGTCACATCATAATGAATAGTAAACTTTTCTTATTGGTTGTCATGAATAGTAAATACACATAACTTCAAGTCATCTTTTGTTGACTTTTTTTCTCCTATACCCTTTTTAAGTGTGTATATATATCTATTTTCTTCAAAGTTAGGTAGATTATTCATCATGGTGGAGTGGTTTTGTGGTTGTATGTATTTTAAAGAGACTCAAGTTCAAATCATGGGGTCTTTTTTTTTTTTTTCCATTTTATGCTTACATAACTTCACGTCATCTTCCTTTTTCTCCTCTTTCACACGTTTTTCTGATTGTATTTATACAATTCTTATTCCTTATTTGTTGGGTTAGTGGATGCTTAGACATCGCAATAGTCACCATCGCCAGGAGTTACTAACTCGCTTGCTACCAACGGCTCTGTTGTATGAAAACTCCACTTGTCAACTTAAAAATAAGACACTAAATAGCACAGCTTTAATAACAACCAAGTATTTAGTCGCAATAAATAGTTTTACAATGACTTAGTTTTGTCGCGCCGCAACGCGGCGCACAACATTAAAACCTAGTTATTATTTATTGATATAAAAGTATTAGGTTTATTTTTCTTTAAGTTAGGCCTAAATAAGCTAATAGAATAACCCAACACATATGGTATTAAAAAAAGCCCATATCAAATAAACCCTACTAATTAGCTTCATCTTATCCCTTCTGTTACTCCATAGATACAGGGCGACGCCCGAGCGCCGCTAGACAGTGCCGGACCGTCGCAACTGGCCGGAATTCTTTGAACATTCTACCTTTTCTTTTCTTGTAATTTCATGTATGCTCTAACAGAGTCAAGTCGAGAGGGTCCAACAGTAAAATAAAAGGAAACGTTTGGTTGCCGTCCCCTGAAACGTTTGGTTGCCGTCCCCCGATTTCAAGGATACGTTTTGAAAACATCCCCAGCCGTCCCCGCGGCATTTCCGTCCCCAAGAAGGGTACTAGAGGCTTATAGATGTCCCTGTGCTTCATAGGTTTTGATACGATACAGGTGTCATAACCAGTTTTAAGTCCAAATCGATGCTTGTAAATAGTAACTAAAAAAAATTGTCTGTTGTTAAATTACAAATTAGTACCATTGAATCATCGACTTTTCTCTATCATGTACCTTTACTTTTGTCATTGTTCAAGAATACTATTTTCATTTGACTAATAGTCATAAAACTTTCGTGGACCATGTTGTTATCGATGCTACAACCTGGGACTAATCCGTTTGATATTTGCGAAGTATCCGCACCGCAACACACGCGGGTCTTATTACTAGTTTATACTTTAAATTTCAACAAACCACATTTACAAAATTTAAATGTTATTGGGGACGGTTTGGGGACGGAAACCACGTCGCATTAGTATATTTGCAAGTCACGGAAAAATCACATAGTTGTATACGAAAACCATGTTATTTGAACAAATTTACATCAAGGCGTAAATAAAGATAAGCATGACGGTCACGCATATCAACAAGGCGGTTTAAATATATTAATTTTGAAACATATAAGTGCGTCGTAGCGGTATAATTAGAATTTTATACAGCATTAATTTTGAAAAGAAACAAAATATTTTAGAATAATCGAAAACCATAAAAACGAATGTCGACGCTTGTTTCGATATTGGTACCGATGTTGTTTACTCAGTATCTGTTCGGTTCATCTCGTTACTCGTAAGGTACCTGCAGTATAGTTTTACGACACAAAAAAATAAATTATTCTGAACACAACTCGGTCTATTACGGTACCAGTTCTTAGTATAGTTAACTATAAAAAAATGTTTATTTACAACGTGTTCAATACACAATAGTGGTATGATGTTACCCAGAAAATAAAATTGTATTTTATGTCAATCAGAAACTATAAAAAACGAACACCGACATTGGTTCTAATAATAGCAATGTTGTTCGATTTCAATTGGCTATGTTCTTCACAGTACCAACAGTCGATATAGCCTACGAAATCAAATAAAACTTTGTTTCCAACACAAAGTGGTTTTCAACAAAATTTATGTCAGAATATAAAGAAAAAAGTAAACTCGTGTGCGTATTCAGCTTTTTAAAAGAGCTAACGTGCAACGAACTCAGTTTATCTAAGAAAAATTAGTAAAAAAATAAATCAGTTAAGACCACATGGTGTGAGGCTTGAAACGGGGCATGGGAAGCCTCTGCACGCGCCTATGATGGCGTGGAAGCGACGTGGGGCATGGGGCTTGAAGAATTCCACCGGCTTGGGGGCACAAGTTTGGTGGAGATGGTGGATTTTGATTGGGGGAGGGGCCTCAAGGATTCTACAACCATTGTTGTCGTGACAAACTCGTAGCGTTTCACATTCACCCCACCAAACCATGTAGTCTAAAAGCATGTATTATTTATTAGTACATTATAGTTGACTGTAACGTTGGTGGTTATACTTTATTTTCGGTCATCATCTCTTTTGTTTCAATAAAATACAACAAGTCTTCGTCCAATCCATGTCTACTAGCTGCATTTGCAACATCCTCGAAATTTTTGCATAATAAATCAAGAAATTGTTTTATAAAAGATGCTAATTTCTATCTTAAGTAGTAGTTGACTGATATATGGCATGGATAAGATAAGATAACATATTAATCTTTTTTTATAAGAGTAAAATGCTCAGATGGTCCCTGTGGTTTTGTAAAATAACACCTATAGTCCCAATTTTTTGAAAATTACACCGGTGGTCCATGTGGTTCACAGTTTGTTACACGGATAGTCCCTGGAGTGGATGTGGGTTAGTTTTCTCCGTTAAGTCCATCTGAAATTACTTATTTCCCCCTACCTATAAAAAATAAAAAACCAAGCAACATTACTCAGTATATGACAAGCAAATGGAGAACACATGTTTATACTCAATATCTATATCTATCAACATTACTTTTCTGGTTAGTATTATCATCATTTTGAAAGTCTTTTGTATAGGAAAAATGTACCCATGTTCTTATGTTTTTTTTCAGGGTCATACAATGACAAAAGGAGGGTTATTGTACTAACTATAACACATGGATAATTTTTCTAATCATTTTAAGCTCTAAGTTTTTTTATATGAGTTTGGGTCAAATTATGGACGGGCCAAAATGAGTTTTAAGAAGTATCAATTTAGGTCAGGTAAAAACTCTCATAGTATATATTTATTTATTAATTTTACGACAAACTAACTTACTATTAAATGCTCTTATACGTGCGTTTTGTAGGAGGATTTGAACCTACACCTCGTTGATAGAAGAAAAACATCTTACCACCACATCGTGTCTCTTAAAAGACATGTCATCGATACCTATATTGAAAATAGCATTTATACTATTAATTAGTTGTTGAGTGATTTTACTGAATTGAATGTTTAACCGGTCGAATTTGAACGTGATGTGATTTCTTAGTAATTTACTTATTTATTTAGCCGGCCGAATTTCACAAAAAAGTGGTACCAAATACCGTATGAAAATACCGGTACAGTACCGGTCCTGATTTTTCGGTATGGTACCGGTTGGTACCGATTTGCTAAATGGATATATTGGCACCAAAATCATCAACCAACTCTAAGGAACACAATGGATCTCCCACTTTGGATACCAATATCACTTAAATGGATATATTGGCACCAAAATCTCATTCGGGGCCACCATTATGCTAACTCGTTTCGGATTTGTTCTACTTTAATGATTAAGGATGCAAATTTATTTAATGATAGATATAATATTAAATGTTCATAAAAATATAACTGGTAAATTTAATGACAGCAAAAACAATGGAAACCTTGTTTAACAATAAATATTGTAAAGTAAATACTAAACTAAACCTCTTATATGCTTTTGAATATTCATAAATAACTTTGTTATCTCAGCAAGCAATTATGTATCTTTTAAAAACACCATAATACAGAACAATTAAATATGAGTAAACTGCCATTTTGGTCCCTGTGGTTTGGGTACTTTTGCCATTTTAGTCCAAATCTCAAACTTTTTACATCTGGGTCCTTGTGGTTTGCATTTTGTTGCCATTTTAGTCCAAAACTCAAAATCTCTGATTTTTTACTGTTTTAATGTCCCTTTTTTGTCTTTATCTGAATGGGTAGTTTGGTCATTTAATTTTTATTAAAGCAATTCATTTATTAAAAACCCCCCCCCCCCAAATATAAAAATCCCCTAATCATCATCATCTTCAACCTCTGCACCTCATCGCCGCCAAGCACCACCACCACCCCCCTCTCGCCGCCAAGCACCACCACCTGCCACCACCCTCTCGCACCCCCTACAACCACCGCCCCCCTCTCTCTCTCTTACATCACAACACCATCTCCTCCACCTCCACAACTGCCACACCAATCCGGTGACCAAAATGGCTTTCCGATGAACCTGCAACTCAATCCGGTGAGCACCTCCACCCAAAAAACGACTGGGCAAACACTATAGACCCTACCGCTATCCTCATAAATTCACCCTAATCTTCCACTATTCTCCACCACCGTCGCCTTATCCCACCTTAAAAACCCTAATCGGTTTACCATGTGTTCTTGAGGCGGAGATTTGTGTGTCTCATTCCGGATTCATCATCATCGTCTTCAAAATCTTGAGTCGGAGATCTGTGTGTTCTTAGGGGTGTTTGGAGACGACGCCGTTGTTGAAGGCTCATCTGTCTCTTCAAACAACATTCCACCACTGTCGGAGATCTATGTCGCCGCCGTAGTTCCTCCTTGGTGCTAGGTCTGATTTGGGTGTGGGTGTGTGGTTATCGGAGAACCACCACCTCCTTCACCTGCTCTGCCGGTTCTCTCTCTCTCTCTCCTCCCCTGATTTCGTTACCGTGCCGCCGCTACTGGTCTGATTTGGGTGTGGGTGTGTGGTTATCGGAGAAGGAGAGTGGCAGAGGGTGTGGTGTATATGGTTTGCAGAGAAGAAGATTGGAGTTTATCTGTGTTTTAGTGAGGGAGAGAGAGAGAGTTATATATATAATATATAATTAATTTTGTTTTAATTTATTAGAAGAGTAAATCAGAATGACCAAAATGCCCCTGCACTAAAGGACAAAATAATCAGCTTTCAACAGTCAAAATAGAGGGTTTTTGGATTGTGGACTAAAATGGCAATAAAAGTGAAACCACAGGGACCCAGATGTAAAAGTTTGAGATTTGGACTAAAATGGCAAAAGTATCCAAACCACAGGGACCAAAATGGCAGTTTACTCATTAAATATTATAGTGATTTTGGATGAAACATATTTATTTATGGATTTGGTAAGAGATATGAGAATGAGAAAACTTACACTTCACCACGCTAGTTCTAAATTACAGTTCACTACCCTACTTGAAACTTCTCCATGGGAATTATGTTTGTAAACTAGTTGATGCCTCGCCCGTGTTACGGGGCGATAGCCGAATAATTCTCAATCAATTAAAAAAGACTACTATAATTTTGGTAGGAAAAAAAAACAATAAAGATGATAAGACCGTAATTTTGGGCTCAGGGCAAAACTATAATTTTTCAGAACTAATGAGTGAGTGTTAGGCATCTCCTTGACACGAAAAAAAAATTATATCGAGTAAACCAATTAAAACAAAAAAAAAACTTTATAGTTTTGCTAAAAAAACTAAAACGATTGGAAAAATGTAAATTTTAACTGAAGGCGAAATCATAATTTTAATTCAGGGATAAAATCGTAAATTAAATGGACAAATGGGGGGAGTGCCAGGAATCTGCCGGCATGACTGAAATTTTACACTGGGGGCAAAATTGTAATTTCACCAGGATAACAAACGAAAACGATGGAGAAAATGTAAATATAAGTTGAGGGCAAAATCGTAACTTGGCTGTGAAAAAAAAAACTAATGGCAAAACTATAAATTTATACGGGGCAAATTCGTAATTTTGAACCGAGGGTAAAATCGAAATTTTTAGCTGGGAGTAAAAGCGCAAATTTATTTTTAAATGGGGGTAAAAACATAATTTTGAGCTGGTGGCAAAATCGTATTTTTAAGGGAAAAAATTAATGGCAAAACTGTAAATTGAAATGGGGCAAAATCATAATTTTGAACCGGGAGCAAAATTGAAATATTTAGCTGGGAACAAAAACGCAATTTTATTTTTAAGTGGGGGTAAAAGCATATTTTTAAACTAATGGCAAAATCGTAATTTTAAAGCGGGATAAAATCGTAAATTTATTGGGTCAATAGGAGAGTGTCAGGTAGCTGTCTGGCACCATTCCCCCTGCCGTTCATTTAATCCAATAGACGGCTGGCACTATTACCGGTACTTTGTAGTTGTTGAAAACTAGTTGGTGCCCCGCCCGCGTTGCGGGGCGATGACCGAATAATGAGCGAGTGTTAGTCAGCTCATTGACACGAAAAACAATTAAATCGAGTCAACCAATTAAAACAAAACACTTTTATAGTTTTGATAAAAGAAACTAAAACAATGGCAGTATTGAAATTTTTAACTGAGGGAAAGTTGTATTTTTTGACTGGGGTAAAATCGTAATTTGACAAAAGCTAAAGTAATGGCAGTACTGTAAATTTGAACCTGGGGCAAAATTGTAAATTTTCATAGGGGCAAATTCGTAATTTTTAACTTGGGGTAACAACGTAATATAAATTTGAACTAAGGGCACAATCATAATTTTAAGCTTGAGGCAAAAGCACAATTTTATTTTGAATCGAGGGAAAAATCGTAATGTTGAGCTGAGGGCAAAAACATAATTTTATTTTGAACTGGGAAAAACGTAATTTTGAATTGAGGGCGAAATCACAATTTTTAAACGGGGAAAAATCACATTTTTTACCAGAGGGCAAAATCGTAATTTTTAAGTGGGGGCAAAAACAAAATTTTATTTTGAACTGGGGGCGAAAAGGTAATTCTGAGCTGAGGGCAAAACCACAATTTTATTTTGAATGGAGGGAAAAATCGTAATTTTGAGCTGGGGACAAAAGCGTAATTTTATTTTGAGCTGGGGACAAAAGCGTAATTTTATTTTGAGCTGGGTGTAAAACCGTAATTTTAGAGATGGACAAAAACGTGATTTTAGAATGGGTATAAAATAATAAACTGGTTGGTCCAATGGGAGAGTGCCCGGCAAAGTCGTAATTTTGAATTGATGGCAAGATCATATTTTTGAGATGGGGACAAAAAACGTAATTTTATTTTGAGCCAGGGGCAAAAACGTAATTTTAAAATGAATATAAAACAAAAATCTTGTTGGTCCAATGGGGGAGTGCCAGACAGCTGCCTGACACTATTCCCCCATTTGGTTTTGAGTTAATTACTGTTTTCGTCCCTGTGGTTTGTCAAAAATTACTATTTCAGTCCATTAGTTCAAAAATTGCGATTTCAGTCTCTGTGGTTTCACTTTCGTAACCATTTCAGTCCCTGTGGTTTCACTTTCGTAACCATTTTAATCCATTTATTCTGTAAGTACAGGGACTGAAATGGTTATGAGGTGGACTGAAATGGTTACAAAAGTGAAACCACATGGACTGAAATCGCAATTTTTAAACTAATGGACTGAAATAGTGATTTTTAACAAACCACATGAACGAAAACAGTAATTAACTCTTTGGTTTTTGTATATGTAGGGAATGGTATATTCCCATTTAAATATTCTAACCTCTTAATAGGTATTACCGAAAAAATACAGGTGTGCCGATCTCGAAAATCCCGAATGGTATATTCCTATTAAAGCTCCTTTTTGCTATTTTAAGGATTTTTGACGTGTTTGTAAAAACCCAAATTTCTCAACAAGTAGTGTTTATCGTTTATAGATCGACGTAAAAGTCTTTTACTTTTTTCAAAAAATGGTTAATTTATTTTATACGGTCAACAGATTATTTCAATACAGAAAGTCTACGTCCATTCGTGCCCTGTCTACTCAACTTCATTTGCTTCATCCTTTAAATTTGGTCACATGAACAAAGATGCTTATTTTCTAAACAATTACCATCTGTTTACATATTACTTGGCCTAAAATTTCAGACATGGGCTCCTATCATCCTGAAATTGATTATTGTGATAAAAATATCTGGCCAACGTTGTATGACTTGTATCAATATTCGTCTCAAAAGTTGTCTAGTTGGAAAGAAAGTTGAATAAGTTTTTTTGTCCACTGGACGTAGATCAAGAGCTTTTAAAAGGTATCAATTTAGGTCAGGTAAAAACTCTCATGTTATATATTTATTTATTAATTTAATGACAAACTAACTTACTATTAAACGCTCTTATACATGCGTTTTGCAGGAGGATTTGAACCTACATCTCGTTGATGGAAGAAAAACTTCTCACCACCAAATCATGTCTCTTAAAAGACATGTGATCAATACCTATATTGAGAATAGCATGATGTGATTTCTTAGTTATTTATTTTATGTCTCATGTATTTAATATTAATTCTACCTAGGGTTGTTCAAATCGTTCGTTGCTCATCGCTCGCTCGCCGATCGCTCGGAATATGTTCGTTCGGTTTGGTTCGGTTTGCAAATGAGCCAAGCATGAGCAAAGGTCCGCTCGGCTCAGTTCGGCTCGAATTAATTTTTATTAATTTATTACATATATAATTATATATGCACACATAAATTACATGTATATTCATATTTTATACATACCTCTCTATTATATTTGTAGCACTATACTCAAATATACAATTATATTTATCAATACTAGTCTAATCAAAGCAATAAAAAATTTAACACCAAATTTAAAACTAAAACTCTAAGTCGTGAAACGACAATATTTGACATCTTTCTCTTATCAATCGTCAGCCGTCAATCGTCTCTCGCTCTCACCATACGCCACAATGCGACAATTGTTCTTTGTTGTATATTCATCGTCTCACCTACCTCAACCAGAGCCTCATCCTCGGACGATCCAACCTCAATCTTAGTGTCATCCTCGGATACTTGGACCTTAGTCGTGACTTGATAGCGGAGACATCGAAGGAAACATGCTAAATCTATGGTTGTCCAATTTACTCGTCGCTTGCTTCTCGCTCGCCGCTCGCTCGAATATGCTCGTTCAGGTTTCGCACGGTTGTAAACGAGCCAAGCACGAGCAAAGGTCCGCTCGGTTCGGATCGGCTCATGAACAGCCCTAATTCAACCAGTGTTTTAAAAACCGGTATTTTAATTGTACCGGGTTAGACTTAGAAATGGTTCAACCGGTTGAACCGGGTTGTACCGGACGGTTCAACCGTGTTGACTAATTAACTCAATAAATCCATAAAGTATATTTTCCACTTAAAAATAATTCAAAACTACATCAATTCATAATAAATTTTTTTTTTCCAAAAGTTAATCCTTAATAAATTTTTTTATCTAAAATTATGATTAAACACCCATTATATAGCAATTAGCAAACACTAACAATTAACAACGTGAATGATTGAACAAAAGTCAAAAGAAGGTAAATCTAGATGATCTGTTGAAGAACTTCATTTGAAAAATCCAATAATTTTCTATCTTTGAGTGAGGAAAAAGTTTGATCGATGTGGATTGTCAATTGTGGGCGCTAAGTTTTACACTTTAACTGAGAAAGTAAATAGTCATCTTTTTTAGGCACCTAAAAATTAAAAAATTCAAAATTTTGACCTTTGGCACGCGGGTATGAACCGATATACCGGTTTAAACCGGTATAACCCAATTTACCGGCAGTACAACTTCTTTGCCGTTTCCTTAATTTACCGGTATAATTCGTATAGGCCAAGAATCCGGCATCTGGTTTAAGCGGTTTAACCGGCCGGTTTAAACCGGCTTTTAAAATATTGAATTCAACCACTCTTCATCCATGAATGATTTCATAATAAATATTTAAAGACCTATATTTACTTATTTATTTAGCCGGTCGAATTTGATTAATTATTTATTTTTTGTCTCAGTCTATGGACTATCTCAATACAGATAGTCTACGTCCATTAGTGCCTTGTCTACTCAATGCTTCACCCTTTAAATTTGGTCACATTAACAGAGATTCTTATTTTCTAAACAATTACCATTAGTTTACATATTACTTGGCCTAAAATTTCAGACATGGGCTCCTATCATCCTGCAACTGATTATTGTAATCAAAATATCTATCCAGCGTTGCATCCATTTTTTCCTTTTCTAGTTAACCTAACCAACCTCGATTCCAAGTCTTTGTATGATTTCTGCTTTAATGTAGAAAGATGTGAATCCAACTCAGAGACGGAGGGTGAGTATAGCTCACCTATGGTGTTAATTGGGATCTACATCTCAATAGCATCCGCATTTTGCATTCTTGCCATGGCCCTTGATTTGTTGAACGGTTTTAGAATCAGAAAATTTTGGTTTCCAACTAAATATTTTTCCCTCAACGCCGCCTCTGTCACAGTGATAGCAGTGGCTATGAAACTGCCTGTTGATTTGACTACTCCAATGCCAGGTCGGATAGAACAATTTGGCAAGCTTGGAAGCCTGGCCTTTATGTGCACAATGATGTCTAACTTAATGCCTTCTCTAGCATCTATGGACAACAAGTCACTTCTTGCAAATATCACAGCTTTATCCATTCTCGTCATCACAGTGATTGTGAATAGTTTCATTCAGATTAGGACTCACGTAATTGGTACTTACGTTTATGTTCATGATGGTTACTTCCCTAATGGTGGTAAGTATCTATATGGGCATGCATCTATATGGGTATGCATCTATATGGGTATGTTACTTTTCTTACTAATAATATTGATCTCTTCTGCCATAACAATTCCAACCTCAAAGAAAATTTTAGAAATAAAGTATCAAGCCATTAGCAAAAAAATATTGATTCATCAACATCAACAAGAAAACCTAATATCTACTGTTGAGAAGCTAAGGCAACTTGTGAAAAGATATTGGATCATGGCAGAAACTGGTAACCCTCAATTTGTGATGGTTAGTAATCCATTATCCTCTGCATCTGGCATAATTTGTGCAATTAGTATGCTCATTTACATGTTTCTCATGTTTCCGTTGTTGCTTCGGTTAGAACAAAACGATCTAATAGGCAAATCTGTGTATAAGTGGTCAATGATTGCCATTGTAGTTACACAGTCCATTGGAGTTGTAGTGGGTTCAATAGCCCCGATATTAAGATGTTTTACAGTCTTGACCTTCAAATCATTTGCTAAGCAGAAAAAGAACTACTTTTTGGTGTTTAAAGTAGACAAGTATTGGACTGAAAAGTTGTCTGAGTGGAAAGAAAGTCGTATAAGTTTTTTGTCAAGTGGGCGTAGATCTAGAACTCTTTTTCATAACTCGAAAATCTTTATTCTATCGTTTTGCATTGGATTTCAGAAGATAGTGGTAATATCATGCAAAATAATAGGGCTTCTTCCCATTGTGGTTGTAATCCCTTTCGTATACTTTTCACGTTGTTTCAACTCAGTGAAGAGGATGTTGTTTAACACATCCACTGCCTCAAGCAGTGTGGAAACAAATGAAGAACTCAGCAAATATGTTATCTTAGTCGAAGATAATACACAGCTTGCTAAAAGAACAATGAAACGAATTTTAGAATCTATGAATCGGTTGATTCAAAAAGCTGAGAAGAAACAACATAACAATCTTCTAAAGCTTCTTGAAGAATTTGTTAGAGAATCTGCTGCATTGAACGGCGTAGTGACGTTTGATAACGATCAGTTTCAATCCCCACTTCCTGTTGAACATGTTAACAGTTGGAGCTTACCAATAATTAGCTTAACATGCATCGCAGTTGTTATCCTGGATATTCATCAGGCAAGAGTTGACAGCTTGTTCAAAAGTGTTGGTGAGGGTCTTTTGTACACTCATCTGGTGGAGGAAACCCTAAATAGGGAATCTGTATATGTGAATATTCGAAGGGCAACCGTGACATTGTGGCATGAGGTCGAAGAAAACTGCAAGTGGTTGGAGACCACTTTGGAAAGAAGTGCTTATGAAGGAAAAAACTCAAAAACTCCAAAAGATATTATTAAATTGTTTGCTCAAAGTGCAGAGAAAATTCTAAATGAATTTAACAGAAGTACCAATGGAGAACTGGTGGAGAAGGAAAACCTTCCTAGGAAGGTAATTGCTGCCAACTCAATGTATCGCATTGCAAAAACAATCTTGCATACGTATGAAAGCAACGACTTGGACATTGTTGAAGATGAGTTGTTTACACGACTGTCTGGCATGATTGCAGACGTAATAGTTGCTTGCCTCACCAACTTACCACACGCCATAGCAATGAGGTGCCATGAGAGTGCAATAGAAAAACGAGTGGCTAGTGTTGCGGCTGCAGTCGACCTTCTTGGACGGACAACCAAGATAATAGAAAAGCTTGAAAGGCATGTACCAAACATGGATCAAGATAAGATGGCATATATCAATGAGTGGCGTATTCATTTGAGGAAACCTTAGAATTTATAGTCTTTCATATGGATCCAAGGTAGTTTTCTTCAACTTCTTTATCTTATAAACAAAAAAAACAAAGAAAAAGAAAAAGATGCCTCGTATGTGTTTACTTTAATCTTTGTTTTTTGTGCTACTCTTTGAAAGGTGATGCAGTTCAAGAAATTAACCGCTTCATGGACGCTTTGTTGTCAAGTGCAAGCTTCAAGTATAATGATATTAGAATGCATCGTTACCATGTAGTTTTTTCTTTAAAAATGTGTGTTTTACTTCTATAGTTTCTGTAACACCTCGAAAACGTGTTTGGTAATTTAAACCCGGTTAATATAAAGGAATGGGTAAAATACCGTTAATGGTAAAAATTAACCCGTAAACAAAATAACTAGGAATAAATTTACCTAGTTGTTAACATGTAAATAAGTAATAAAAACATGGAGTTGTAGTCCTAAACAATTAAAACTAAACTTGAGGGACCAGAGTTGTAAAAAGGGAAACTTATGTTTTCTAAACAAAACATTAACACACAACACACACAGTGTGTGTGTGTTGATCGAACATCAGGGGAAACAAGCAAGGCAAAACCCTAGTTCATACAATATCACCAAATTGAAGGGCTAATTGGAGCTCAAACTCACAAATGAACATGAATTAACGATCACCCAAGCTAGGGGATCATAAGTTATGTAGAATTTTGATGATTTTTGAAGTTGTGAAATTTTATGAACATCACAAGTTGCGATTTATGTATGAATCGTAGAGCTTATGGCTAAATTAGAGATGCATACTTGCTTAGGAACAAAACCCTAAGTGAAAATTATACATATAATGCTATGATTTGAGTGTTAGATGATTTACTGTAGGTCCCCTTTCTCGTATAGATCGTTACAAAACTGATAATCTACCAAGGGTGGAATCCCCTTGATAAACCGAACACAATAGAAACAAGAACACGAAACACTTCACAAACCAATCTTCTGTGATTATCCAACAAAATGTTTACAATCACCTAAGATCACAAGAACTCACAGCCAATGTTCTGTGTTTTCTCAAACTCTCTCAAACTCCAGAATGTCTAACCCTAAAACTAAAGCTAAAGGTTGTTTATATACTACAACCTACAAAACTCGAACTGGGCTAAGCCCATA
This sequence comes from Helianthus tuberosus, assembly GCA_030545235.1. Taxonomy (NCBI): domain Eukaryota; kingdom Viridiplantae; phylum Streptophyta; class Magnoliopsida; order Asterales; family Asteraceae; genus Helianthus; species Helianthus tuberosus. The sequence goes on along the minus strand of CM060386.1, from coordinate 30,623,056 downwards.
AGTATTCTAGTTACAATTCGGGCTAGATTACATGGACATAAACTTGAACTTGGACTAGATTTGGGCTTCAAAATACTCGAATTCCATTCAGTCTTCAAGGCCCAAACTTGTTCAATATCCAAAGACCAATCCAACGCTGTTGTTACATAACATGCACCAACAAACTCCCCCTTGACAATAGCTTACAAATGTAACTTTAGTCTTCAGAATCTCACAGTCTTTTGGTCTTTGGATAGCGTCAGCTCAACACGAATACTGTCAGCAACAGACTCCCCCTAAGCTGATGTATCCAATCACCAAGTCATCCAAGTTTTGAGTTAGAAATCCAAGTAATTCTTCATATCATTCACTCTGCATTGTAGAAGGAGGATTCTACCAAGCAGCAACAAACTCCTCATCTCACCTCATCAACTTCTCATCAACATACTGCTTCAATCTGTATACTATAAAACAAACATCTCGAGAAACCATAAGAATTTTTCAACATAGTTAAACAAATTTTTATTATTCAAGAGATAGTTAAACTGTATCACAAATTAAGCACATTCAATTCAGCACCAGCACGTAACAATTTTTAATCAAACACCCCATAACCTGCATGATTTAAAATTTTGAACCCACTTTCTAACACCGTCTCCCCATATTGGTAAAAACTCCTCCAAGAATAACAGTTTTCCGTACATTAAGAATTTTAACAGAAAAAGACATTATTTTTTGATTTTTATATTTCTGAAAGCAAATAAATAACAAAAACAATAAACACTCTATTTTTGTGAGAATCACCGGTAAGAAGATCATATCAACACAGTCCAACTATTTTCACATTATTAGATAATTCTTTATATAATTTTTCGTGAAAAGCAGTCCAAGACTGTGACAACTCGTGTAATTTCCTGAACGTTTCGTTTTAATGTGTAATCTCAAGTCCGTTAAATGAATTGAATTTGGTGATTTATTTTATTTGAACGATTGTGTGCTTGGTAAGGCGTAATGTGAATTATGTGAAACCAAAACCCGAAACTGAAATCTTGAAATATGTTATTTTATGAAACGAAGTGTTGTAACATATTGCTTTGTGATACGAATAATTTTAATTAGTTTTTTCGTGAATCTTGCGAAACCGTCACTTCGTGCGAAACCGTCACTTATTAAAACCCAACCCAAGCCCACCCCTCTCCCCCTTGCGCCACAAACGAGCCCAAACCCCACTCCCGTACCCTGGTTTGAAAAATTGAGCCCAAGACTACACTCCCTTGTTCCTTGTAGCCCATTAGCCCAACCTCCTTGTGTTTTAATTATAATTACTTGACTTTAGGAAAAAGAAATCAAAAACCAAAACCCTAATACTTTCCCTTGTGTACGTCGACGAGAAGAACCCCCCCCCCCCTGCGCAAATTGAAACCCTAGTTCAGCTTCTTGATTCGCCTTTCACTTCCGTGTAATCCCTTCTCTTGCTCCAAGGTTAGTATTCTTGATTTGATTATGATTCTTGGTGTGATTTTTGTAGAAACATGGCTGTGATTTTTAGATAACATGCTAGGGTTTTGATGTTACATGATTTATTTCGGTGAAGTATGCGATTTGTTGAAGTAATTGATAGTTTGTATGCGTAAATGATCATTGGCTTCGTTTTTGTGAAAACTCATGATGTGTTATGGATAGGGTCTTATGATTATTGGTATGGTTAGAGGGTAAAGGATGATTAACCTGTTGTTAGTAGTCATTAGGAAGGGTCGAGATTGTTTATACGCGTTTTGGTGTTGTTTAAATGTAAAAACTGCATGCTGATTGATGAAAACAGCCAACTTCAGTTGGTTGTAAACGGACCGTTATAAATTGAAAAATTGATTTTCTGAAGTCTAAATTATATGTTTTCGAAAAACGAATCAAATGGCACTAGAATCATATTTTTTCGAGGTAATTTTCTATTTTTAAAGGTCCGTTTTCTACAGCAGCAAAAGCTGCGTTCTTTCTACAGAAAATGTGTGTTATGTTTTTCGTCAAAACATGAAATCTGGATAGAGTTAGGTCACGAAATTTATACTGTAGATGGCAACGGATGTCTTTGTAATTCCAACTAGAATTTTTTCAATCGAACTTACGATAAATTTTAAATGAATTTTTCCGTGGACTGCAGTCAGAAAGTGACGAATCTAATTGCAGCCCGGTAAATGATTTTTATAAAATAATTGGTAATGAATTGGTTCCTGAGATTTTTACACCACACAATAATATTTGGACAGTTTAGAACATTATGTTAAATTTTGGTAATTTTTGGAATAAGTTAACTATTTTATTAAAATACCCAAAAACAGCCTAGTTTTGGATGTTTAAGCTGAAACGATATAAGTAGTGATTTGCGTGTCTAAATGTCAGGTATGTTATCTGATAATGATCCAACTTGTGATATGTCAATGAAAGGGTTATGTGCAATATCGTATGCTTTGTCAATAGGTGGAATGTTTATATGGGCGTGAACTGTTAAAGTGAGTGCATGTTATATGGTAGATGCGTGTAGGAACTTTGTGCTCTATTTGAAACCACTAATTGTAACAACCCTCGGTAAAACCAACACCCTCAGTATATTTTACGCCACCCTATTATATCCTAAAATATCCTTATGTGTTTTATATTATGCCCCGTGTGTGAAAACCGAGCCCTAAATAGATTATAACATATAAAATAAATTAAAAATAAGAAATATAGGGCTGAGGCGGGCCGCGTAGACGCACCCCAACATCTCACGCGGGCCTTATGAAGGTGTTGACCGGACTCCGCTGAATTCTTTAGTTCAAGCGGGCCGCGTAAGCTTAAGCTTACATTAACGCGGGCCGCGCGGACTCATAGCACGCGGATACACCAGATGCCGACACGTGTCGACATCGTGGCAAGTCTACAAGCTGACCAGACCAAGCTATATGTTGACCACATGTTGACGCGGGCCGCGTAAGGCTTAGCCTTACCTTACGCGGGCCGCGTGAGGACCAGATTACACAACTATATAAGAAGGCCATCAGACTTCGTTTTCCGTCGCTCACAATCTCAATTCTCAATCTAAATTCTGTAGTAGTGTTATAATACTCGGGTATTATACCCCTAATTAGCGAGGTTCTGCTCCATTGTAAGTATTATAACCCCAGTTTCATAATAGTTACGCTGCCCGATTGATTTAGGGTTCCGTAACAACTGTCGTGGTTCTACCCGACGTAGTTGTTGGAATGCCGTCTCGGGGAGGGTATTATTAATATTTTCAAAGGGTTATGATACTAACCAATGTACATTTGTATAAATTATAGATTATATCCAGGAAACCCTTACGAGAAGCGTAAGATAGAAAAGTGAGTTTATCCTCTTTTTGATAATGTTTTTAGAATGTTTTACAAAACCTTAAATGTTTTACAATGCGATTAAAGCAGTATGTGAGTCTTTGTAGTTCTTCCATTACTGCCGCTATTTGTGGTTTTGTATACAAAATTTATTACTTGCGAGTAATACGTCGGGACGACAGTACGTTACCTTTGGACAACGAGTTAGCCAATGCGTAATATGACCCACAAGTCAAGGATTGACAATACTGAATGAGTAATTGTGTAGAAATAAACAATGTGATCGCTCTCAATATTGTGTTAATTGATAAAATGTTTCTTGATTAAACTGGGATTCACTCACCAGTATTTCCCGCTGACAAAATATTTTTAAAACATGTTTCAAGTAACACAATGTGAAAGCCAACTGGGAAAAAGCCAGCTCGAGAGCACTAACGGCTTGGAAAATAAGTGGCTATAAAAGTTATCTAAGAAACAATGTTTTAAATTAAATAAAATAGGGTTTGTCCCTATATATGTATTGTAATAAGAAACTTGGGTTTTGCTCATGTTATTATTAATATCAAATATGGTGGTTTTACTCTGATAAACATTTCCTAACTACGGTCCTGATGAAAATTCCGCTGCCAGATTAAACAAACTGATACCACCAAACTCTGAGCTCGCGTCCGCCCGTTCCCGAGGATCAGGGATCGGGGGTTGCGACAGAAGGTGGTGTCAGAGCCTAGCCACTGGTCTGAGCCAAAGAAGTGTTCTGCTGACACTTAAAATTTTGAAATTTTGTGTTAGGAAATAAAATTATGTAAATAAGTGCATAACTGTAATTATTTGTTATGTGTTATTTGACTATTTGTTAGTTTTCAGTATGAGTGATCAAGAACCATCAGATATGAATCGTCAGTTATCTGATTCACCTAGGAGTGAAGGTACATCATCACAGCCTGCCCTCTCTGGGTATACTGCTGATCAGGAAGACGGGATATTTGCCTTTAGAGCTCAATCTGAAGAACCATTTCCTACTAAGAAACGAGGATGGTTCAGTAAAGAAGCTTTTGCTCGTAGGAAGAGAATGCGAAAATTGCAACAGCAAAGAGCGTTAGCAGCTATTAAGCGAGAGACAGATGTCCATACTCAAGATATGCTAAATAGAAGCTTAGCTAATTTCCATATCTTAGCTACGACTGCTGCTGACCCAAGTCTGGAACAACTAGTAGCCCCACAACCACAAAACCCAGAACAACCCATGGAGATAGAAAATCAGGAGAACCAAGTGGAGATGCACGACTTTAACCCAGAAGAAATTCCTAGGGTGCCTGCACCAAACCCCATAGACCCGAATTACGACCCCTGGTGGGATGACAATAGGGAATTTGTGCAACGTTACCCTATTCAGGATTATCCACCCATACAGAACATAGAAGCTTACCCAGGTATGGACCCTTTAGACCCCTATTATCAAGACGATTATATTAGGGAGATATTAGAGGATCCTTACCAATTTCAGGAACTGTCACCCCCATATCAGGAAAATGCACCTCAGATTCCAAACCCAGTCCGAGAACCTGCACCCCCAATGAGTGCAGAAAACGTTCAAGAACTTAGGACTTTCGGGGAGGAAAATTTAGAAAGCAGTGAGAGAATGCGTCAGGTTGGAGAGCGTCTCGTATGGAAATACGATGAACGTAATATGGATTTTTGGATAAATCCATATCCGTGAATGTTAGAATGGAAGAAGTGGTAGTAATAATAATAAAAATAAAAATATGTGTGTACGGATGCATATTACTATTTTATTTCTGTTGGTATTGTAATCTTTATTTCTGTACTAGTGTGTAATAGACGCATAAGTATATGAAAAGAGTATAGTAGCAATGATCTACGTTTTTGGCTAGATTGTGTGTTATGTGATTAACTATATTAAAATATTAATTGTGATATTAATATGAGATAAATGTTTAAAATTCAGATGGCCGACGAAGGAAATCAAGGAAATCTGAATAACGATAACCAGAGTAACATTAACGTGGTTAATGAAAATCCGAGCATTAATAACAATGGAAATCAAGTGGATAATAGTGCTATTCAACATATAGTGGCACAAGGAATTATAGATGCAATGCCATTTATTCTTCAAACTGTTAAGGACGCTGATAATAAAAGTAAACATAGCAATAAGCAAGCACTTGAACCAGAAAACAACGTGAACAATGGGCCTATACTTCAAATGCCTATTCCCAAAAGAAGAAGAACCGTGCCTAACGGTTGTTCTTATAAAGAATTCTAGTCTTGTAAACCAATGGAATTCTCGGGCAACGAAGGGGCCATTGCAACCTTACGCTGGATAAAAAAGACTGAGGCAGTCTTAAGGATAAGCAAGTGTGCTGAAGAAGATAAGATACTGTTTGCTTCTAATCTATTTAAGAATGCAGCACTAGAATGGTGGAACACTATCCTCCAGACAAGAGGAAGTGATAGGACTTATAATATGGAATGGGAAGAATTTAAAAATAAGGTAGAAAGAAAGTTCTGCCCACCCAATGAAAAAGAACAGATAGCAAACAAATTCCTAAACCTTAGGATGACTGGTGTGGATAGCAAGGGGTACACAAAGTTATTTTTTGAATATGCTAGAATAGTGCCAACTCTTGCTTCACCAGAACCAGTGTTAATTTCCCGTTATATCTGGGGATTAATTGGAGAAATAAGACATGTAGTCAAGGCAGCAAGACCTCAAACCATAGAAGAAGCTGCAGAACTAGCCAATACCTTGACTGACGAATTAGTCCGTACCCGAGAAGAGGATCAAAGGAGAAACTTAACCCATAAATTGACTCAAGAATTTCGTTCTGGAAATTCTAACCGTGGGAGAAATGTAGGTTCTACCTCTGCACCATACTGTAGGAATTGCAAAAGAAAGCATTCAGGAAGATGCTCTGGGTACTGTAACTTTTGCAAAATATCGGGACACAAGGAAGAAGATTGCAGGAAGAAAAACAGCAGGATATGCTACAACTGCAGAGAACAAGGTCACATTAAGCCAAACTGCCCAAAATTAGCTCCAGCTACAGATAACAAGAATACTAAAAATGCTAGAGCATTTGTTCTGACTGCAGATGAAGCCAGAATGATTCCAGATGTCATAGCTGGTACGTTTTTAGTTAATGATGTCTTTGCTAAAGTATTATTTGACTCTGGTGCAAACCAAAGTTTTATTAATACATCGTTTTGCAAATTTCTAAATCAGTCATTAACTAAACTACCACTAGAATGCTTAGTAGAGACAGCTAATGAAGAAACCGTTATGATTTCTGAAATCTTGCAGGGAGCAAGAATAGAAATTTTAAATCAGAAATTTATTGCAAACTTATATCCCATGGATTTGGCAGGATTTGATGTTGTTTTAGGAATGGATTGGTTAATAGCCAATAAAGCCAATATTTTATGTGATCAAAAGTTAATTCAAGTAAATTCACCAAAAGGTAAAATGATCACCATTAAAGGAAATAAGCCCTCTAGATCCACAAAATTCATATCTGTGATGAAAACTGCAAGTTGTATAAGAAAAGGTTCTATAGTGTATTTGATTTCCATAATCACTAACACTAAAGGAAAAGAACTAAAAGATATTCCAGTAGTATCTCAGTTTTCAGATGTATTTCCAGAAGAATTGCCAGGACAACCTCCAGACAGAGAAGTTGAATTCAGAATTCACCTGCTACCAGGAACATCACCAATTGCCAAAGCACCTTACCGTTTGGCACCTGCAGAAATGCAAGAATTAAAGAAACAACTAGATGAATTGCTAGAAAAAGGATTTATACAGCCAAGTTCATCGCCATGGGGAGCGCCGATACTGTTTGTTAAAAAGAAGGACGGATCAATGCGTATGTGCATTGACTACCGTGAATTAAACAAAGTCACGATTAAGAATCGGTATCCATTACCAAGAATCGATGATCTGTTTGATCAACTGCAAGGAGCTCGATTTTTCTCTAAAATTGATTTAAGGTCAGGATATCATCAATTAAAGGTACAGGAAGAGGATATTCCTAAAAACGCATTTAGAACAAGGTATGGTCATTATGAATTTACTGTCATGCCATTTGGTTTAACCAATGCCCCAGCTGCATTTATGGACATGATGAACCGAATATGTAAGCCATATTTGGATAAATTCATAATTGTATTCATAGATGATATTCTAATTTATTCTAAGAATAAAGAGGATCATGCAAGACATTTGCACGCACTTTTAAGTTTGTCAAGAAAGGAAAAACTTTATGCTAAATTTTCAAAGTGCGAGTTTTGGTTAGAACAGGTACAATTCCTTGGACACCTAGTCAATCATGAAGGAATTCATGTAGATCCATCAAAGATTGAGGCAATTACCAAATGGAAAACCCCTGAATCACCAACTGAGGTTAGAAGTTTCTTAGGATTGGCTGGTTATTATAGAAGATTTATTCAAGATTTTTCTAGAATAGCCATTCCCTTAACTAAGCTAACCTGTAAATCTGTTAAGTTTGAATGGGGATTAAAACAAGAAGAAGCCTTTAGAATCCTTAAGCAAAGATTGACCCATACACCCATACTAGCATTACCAGAAGGAACTGAAGATTTCGTAGTCTATTGTGATGCTTCTAAACTAGGTTATGGATGTGTGTTGATGCAACGTCAAAAGGTTATAGCCTATGCATCTAGAGAACTTAAGAATCATGAAGAGAATTATTCAACCCATGATTTAGAATTAGGAGCTATAATTTTTGCTCTTAAGATTTGGAGACATTACCTTTATGGTAGTAAGTTTACCATATTCACTGATCATAAGAGTTTAAGGTATATCTTCAAGCAAAAAGAGTTGAATATGAGACAAAGACGCTGGATGGAATTTCTTAGTGACTATAATTGTGATATCCAGTATCATGAAGGAAAAGCAAATGTAGTGGCAGATGCCTTAAGCCGAAAGTATCATGAAAAGCCAAAAAGAGTACATTCTCTTAAATTAAATCTACAAGTAGATTTAAATAATCAAATAAGAGAAGCACAAGAGTCAGTAATCAAAGAAGACACTGAAAAATTAAAAGGTATGTTAAAAGAATTAAAACAAGGAACAGATGGAATTTGGAGATTCCATGAAAAGAGAATGTGGATACCTAAATTAGGAAACTTACGTCATCGTATACTAGAAGAAGCCCATAAATCTAAATACACGATGCACCCAGGAAGTGATAAAATGTATCAGGATTTAAGAAAAAATTTCTGGTGGATAGGAATGAAGAAAGACATAGCAGCCTATGTTTCTAAATGTTTAACTTGCTCACAAGTTAAAGCTGAACATCAGAAACCTTCAGGTTTGTTACAGCAATTAGAAATGCCAATTTGGAAATGGGAATTAATAACAATGGATTTTGTTACTAAATTACCCAAAACTAAGAAAGGAAATGATACAATCTGGGTGATTGTAGATAGACTAACCAAGTCAGCTCATTTTCTACCAATGAAAGAAACAATTAGTATGGAACAATTAGCTAAGTTGTATGTAAATGAAATTGTTTCTTTACATGGCATTCCTTTATCAATTGTTTCTGATAGAGATAGCCGATTTACCTCTCATCTTTGGTCAAGTTTCCAAAAGGCAATGGGAACCAAGTTAAGGTTAAGCACAGCTTATCATCCTCAAACAGACGGACAAAGCGAAAGGAAAATTCAGACAATGGAAGACATGCTTAGAGCTTGTGTAATTGATTTTGGAGGTAATTGGGACGATCACTTACCTTTGATAGAATTTTCTTATAATAATAGTTATCACACAAGTATCAATGCTGCACCATTTGAAGCACTTTATGGAAGAAAGTGTCGAACCCCAGTCTGTTGGGCAGAAATTGGGGAAAAACAATTATCTGGACCTGAGATAGTGCAAGAAACAACTGACAAGATTATTCAAGCCAATGAACGACTGAAGGCAGCACGTGATCGACAAAAGAGTTATGCCAATAACCGACGCAAGCCATTGGAGTTTCATGTAGGGGATAAAGTATTGTTAAAAGTCTCTCCTTGGAAAGGAGTAGTAAGATTCATCAAACGGGGAAAATTAAGTCCCAGGTATGTTGGACCTTTTAAGATTATTAGAAAAATAGGGCCTGTAGCCTATCAGCTACAACTGCCAGAGGAAATGGCAGGAATACATGATGTATTTCATGTATCAAATCTTAAAAAGTGTTTAGCTGATGAATCATTGATAGTACCTCTTAAAGATATAGAGGTAAATGAACAACTCAAGTTTGTAGAAAGGCCTCTACAGATTGAAGACAGAAAAGTCAAGAATCTCAAACACAAAAGACTAGTTCTAGTCAAAGTGAAGTGGGACTCCAAAAGAGGATCTGAATATACATGGGAGCTCGAGTCAGAAATGCAGAAGAAATATCCGTATTTATTCAAATAGATCTCGAGGACGAGCTCTAAAACAAGGTGGGGAGAATGTAACAACCCTCGGAAAAACCAACACCCTCAGTATATTTTTCGCCACCCTATTATATCCTAAATTATCCTTATGTGTTTTATATTATGCCCCGTGTGTGAAAACCGAGCCCTAAATAGATTATAACATATAAAATAAATTAAAAATAAGAAATATAGGGCCGAGGCGGGCCGCGTAGACCCACCCCAACATCTCACGCGGGCCGTATGAAGGTGTTGACCGGACTCCGCTGAATTCTTTAGTTCAAGCGGGCCGCGTAAGCTTAAGCTTACATTAACGCGGGCCGCACGGACTCATAGCACGCGGATACACCAGATGCCGACACGTGTCGACATCGTGGCAAGTCTACAAGCTGACCAGACCAAGCTATATGTTGACCGCATGTTGACGCGGGCCGCGTAAGGCTTAGCCTTACCTTACGCGGGCCGCGTGAGGACCAGATTACACAACTATATAAGAAGGCCATCAGACTTCGTTTTCCGTCGCTCACAATCTCAATTCTCAATCTAAATTCTGTAGTAGTGTTATAATACTCGGGTATTATACCCCTAATTAGCGAGGTTCTGCTCCGTTGTAAGTATTATAACCCCAGTTTCATAATAGTTACGCTGCCCGATTGATTTAGGGTTCCGTAACAATTGTCGTGGTTCTACCCGACGTAGTTGTTGGAATGCCGTCTCGGGGAGGGTATTATTAATATTTTCAAAGGGTTATGATACTAACCAATGTACATTTGTATAAATTATAGATTATATCCAGGAAACCCTTACGAGAAGCGTAAGATAGCAAAGTGAGTTTATCCTCTTTTTGATAATGTTTTTAGAATGTTTTACAAAACCTTAAATGTTTTACAATGCGATTAAAGCAGTATGTGAGTCTTTGTAGTTCTTCCATTACTGCCGGTATTTGGGGTTTTGTATACAAAATTTATTACTTGCGAGTAATACGTCGGGACGACAGTACGTTACCTTTGGACAACGAGTTAGCCAATGCGTAATATGACCCACAAGTCAAGGATTGACAATACTGAATGAGTAATTGTGTAGAAATAAACAATGTGATCGCTCTCAATACTGTGTTAATTGATAAAATGTTTCTTGATTAAACTGGGATTCACTCACCAGTATTTCCCGCTGACAAAATATTTTTAAAACATGTTTCAGGTAACACAATGTGAAAGCCAACTGGGAAAAAGCCAGCTCGAGAGCACTGACGGCTTGGAAAATAAGTGGCTATAAAAGTTATCTAAGAAACAATGTTTTAAATTAAATAAAATAGGGTTTGTCCCTATAAATGTATTGTAATAAGAAACTTGGGGTTTTCTCATGTTATTCTTAATATCAAATATGGTGGTTTTACTCTGATAAACATTTCTTAACTACGGTCCTGATGAAAATTCCGCTGCCAGATTAAACAAACTGATACCACCAAACTCTGAGCTCGCGTCCGCCCGTTCCCGGGGATCAGGGATCGGGGGTTGCGACACTAATGGACTAAGTGATAATTATAATAGGACGTGATTGACCAACCCTGACTATTAGCTATTTTTAAGAGTCCAACCGAGCAACCTGTAACAACCCGCTTTTTGGGAAGTCAAAGTCAAAGGAAGAAAAGATTGCTAATTGCAATCTGCCACTCCTTGCTTAATTACTGATTGCACTCTTTGACTTGTAATCAATACTCTATTTTATTTTGCCTTAGTTGTATTATGTGGAGAACATGTTAATAAATCGCTACTTAATCGCATGTTTTATCGCTAATTGACTTATCGCTAATCGCATCGCAATCGTATTCGTAACCCGAATTATAGGTTATGGATATTGTTTTACGTGTGTGTGCTTATTATGTGTTACTTGTGCATGTTATGTTTATGTTGAGGTGTTTAATCGCAATCGCCATCGCAACTCTATCGATCGCAATCTAATCGCAAACGCTAAACGCAAGTTATTTATAATGATTGTATGTTAGATATAGTAGTTAGGTTATTTGTGTAACTAATGGGTAATACTCCCGCATCGCTCGCTCGAAACGCATCGCAACGCTCAACGCACGAAACGGAAACATGAAAATCTAACTCGCCAAGCCACCTCGATCGAATGGCCATCCGATCGGATGGCCATCCGATTCATCACCTGGTGCGCCCTTACCTCTTTTGGAAACCCTATAAATACCCTGTCACACAACATTCATTGATGTGACAGCACTCTCGTCCGAACAGAATGCTCAAGCTCACTTTTCTCTCAATTTCCCGTGATTCTTGTAAGTTTCTACCTCAAATCTTGTACTTCTATGATCTACACGCACTTCTTCATCATTTTCACCTTTGAATCTTCACTTTTAACCTTGAAATCAGTGGATTTGAGGTGTTCTAGGATTATGTCATCATGGAGTTCTTATGAACTTCAAGTTTTGGCTTCATTCCACCAAGAACAACTCAGATCTGAAGGATTTCCACATGATTTAACAATGTTATCACCTAGATCTAAACACTTTCGAAGTTAAAAGGATTGAAAGATATTTTTCCAACTATCTTTCAACTCTTTTACACTCAATGCACTCAAAGGCTGGTAGAATCGGAGCTCGGTCAGGTCTTCTACTCATTTCTTAGTGAAGTGTCGGTCTGAGATCTGATCTCTATCCAAGAGACAATAGATTACGGGTTAAACATGAACAACCGTCACAAACAGTTAACTGAACAGATTGGGGTGGTTCCCGCGTGATCGGATAACCTGGTTCTTGTCACACCCCAACCAATGGCGGAAACATCGGGATGAGACGAAGTGTGAAAATTGCTAGAGACATCATAACGCTATTTGTGATAATATTTGATAATTCCCATTTCATTTCATAACTTCAAATTGTCAACATTACATAAACTCAAATAACAACAAGTTCCAAAAGTGATACATAACAACATAGGCAAAAATTGATACAACATATTAAACCTAAACGTCTATATGTGTATCTAGGCATCAACGCTACTTCTTTTCATAGCATCGTCATCATCAACCTGTAACATGTTTAAAATACAATTCAATGCAAAAGCAAAGGCGAGTATACAAGTTTGGTACGTATATAACAAAAGATAAGTTTTAAACAATTCCTCATAGCAAGCATGTGATTCAAGATAAACAATAAATTTGGCACGTGTCTAACAAATCAAACCAAGGAAACGCAACAGGCTCATGACATAACCTCAAGTTTACGGGCGGGTCGTTAATCCTATAGCGCTACATATGTCACGGTTTGGCTCGTACGAAGTTAATGATAAGTTCAACACATAAGAATCACCCAAGTTTAAAGTATCAAGCCATACAAGCATGTTATAGGAATGTTCATGTGTTTAAGCAAAATGTTCATGTGTAAGTTTTTTATAAGCAAACATGTTACACCCCAAAAGTGGTAAAAGTAAAAGGGGGAAATACGAGTATACTCACAAATTGCTAAGTCTTCCGATTTCTTGCAAGGTACGCACGAGTAAGTTTGGGAATACGAACGAACAGAAGGATCGCTTCGAATGATGTGAATCATCCTAGAGGAAAAAAAAGGAAATACACATGCTAAACTTAATGAATATAAAACCACAATGAATGGTAAGGTTTGATTATTTTAGATTTTTATAAATCGCAAGATACGTCCTATGTCATCATGATATCCTGGATCCGAAGGATCCGGGTGAGATCAAGAATCGTCACCACCTGGAGGATTTTGATAACTTATGTAATATTTAGAAAACTATAGTTTATTACTAATATGGGCGATAATTAGCTTAACAAGATAATAATTTAATATAACTTTAAATCCATGTCTTAACAAAAGTTTATAATTATACTATTAGAATTCATACTGTAATTAGTTTTTAAACTAAAAAGCATAATATAAGTTTATATATTTTGAACTTATTATGTTTTAGTTGTCCGTAATATTAATTTTAAAATGTTAGACTTATAAAGTTTATAACATACATGACATTAGCAAATCCAATTGATTTTCAAATAAAACAAACCCGACTCAAAAGAATTTTGTTTCATCCTCATAAATATAATAATGAAAATAATAATACTTCACTGTGTTTAGCTTCTATAATTGGTTCATCTTCTCTATTATAAAGAAAGAAACGTAGACTGTTAGTATGGAACTATAGATTTAGTTGAGTGGTCATTGTATAGGGTCAAAACAAACACAGGTGATCAACGAAAGAACAAAAAGGGACATGAAATGTATACCGAAACGAAGACGAGACGAGACCTGAGACATCCACCACCTTCACCGTCGTTGACGCCGGTGAGGCTGCCGCAGCTGATGCCGGCTCATTGACCATCCCGTATCTGAACCCGACGACCAAACTCAACCCGACCCAAACCGGAACTCAAAACAAGCCGACATTCGGACTGAAACTAAACCTTGCCGTTGTCGTCGGTCGGAACCACCGTATTGTGGCAGAGCCGACTACCCCGATTCTAAGCAAAACCCAAAAAAAAACTCGATTGAATGAACAGAACATACCGAACAGTCGTAACGAATTCCGACGTGAAATCCGGTTCCGACGAACTCGCAGACGGGCTCGGATTGGTTCTCGACGAGACTCAGCGTGCAACGAAGAGGAGAAGGTGGCTCCCGTTGATGTTCGTCGGTTCCGGCGTGAGCTTCTTCTCTGGTTCTGTATGTGGGTGTTGCTGTGTTTGTAATTATATCGAGAGGGAGAGGAGAGTAAAAAGAAGGAAGGTGTTGTGGTCGGAGAGCCGCCGTAACGGAGCCTGGCTTGATCTCCGGCAACCGGTTTATGCGAGAGAGGGAGAGTGTACAGGTGGTTGGTTGATTGTGCTTGTTTGCGGTCGTTCAAGAATGAAAGGAGAAGGGAGTGGTTTATGTTTGGAAGCCATGGATGTCATGTTTCAGTATTGGGCGGCAAACTTGAAAGTAGCACAATTGGAAAGAGGCATTAAATATTAGTAGAACCAATCAATTTCCAGATGTGGCCGAGTGGTTCTGTTTCCAAAATTTAAGTTTTATAATTTGCATAAACACCCCCTTAAGTTTTAAAATTTAATTAACTAGGTAAATTTGACTTGGTTAGGTTATATAACTTAATTAACTTGTATAACCTCACAACTAACTAGGTTGTTATTATTATTTTTTTTAAACAAACAAGGCTTTTATCATTAATTAATTTAATTAATTAAACAAATCAAATAAATGACCATATTTATAACCGGATTAAATTATCGATAAAAAATTTTCGACAATTAATGAAACTAGGAATACAAGGATACCAAGTTTCCAAAATAGGAATAGGAGCAACGGTTTCTAAATATGGAAGCTTATGAAAACGCGGGGCTTTACAGTCTCCCCTCCTTTAGAAAATTTCGTCCCGAAATTTGTTCAACAGGAAGACTTGAAAGGGTTTTGGCAAAGCGAAGAGGATTGTTTAAAATTGAGGCCTTAAAGTTTGAGACGTTTTGAAAAGTATGAAATTTGAAGAGCGAAAGGATAGGTTTGTAAAAGAGTTCGTTTGTCTAAAATGATTGAGATATTAAAAACGCGCACGTATGTGTGTAAGACAAAGTGAGCTTAAATAGTTTAGAGTAACTCAAATTAGAGACGTATTAAAATGTGGCGCATTTAAGATGGAATGATTGGTCTAATAAATGAATGCAAGTATGAGAAGGGTAAGTGTATTGGACGAACGAAAACGTTGCGTTAGGGATGAGGTTTTGTTGTGGATAATCGGATATCGCGCGCTTAGCAATGCGTTTGTGAGTTATTAAAGTTTTGTATCAGGTCTAAAAGGTCTGTAAAGCACTGAATTTCTCATGGCACGTTTTACAAAAGTTTGGTAACATGGTGAAAACACTTATATATAGGAAGTACCAGCAGCGTATCCACCATGTTTTGACCACATTACGTCCGTTTCGTATTTGGTGTCATGTTACGTTCCGTGTCTTACCATACACAGTAGTACACTCCATGATTCTCATGCACCAATCACTATAATCCCGTGTGCACCCGCGATTATTTTGATTGTCGCATGATCCACATAGCTTGTACTAGTTGGGTATGAATCGGGGTATACATAAATTTAAAAAAAATAAGAATGTGTGCGTATAAGAATAAATCATGTAAGCAAGTCCATGCTTAAGTATGTATAGGACCCACGTAAGCGAATCACTCGGATTACGCTCGCGTACGGGTACGAATGTATGGATCATGAGTACGAACGAAAGTATGAGCATAAGTATAAGTTTAAGTATGAATAAGCACGCAAGTATGTGCATCAACATAACACGTACGAGTAGTACGTGTATACGTATAAGCATGCAACGTATGAGTATAAGTAAAAACATGAAACATATGAGTATAGGTAAAAACATGAAACGTATGAGTGTAAGTATGAATACGATTATAAGTATAAGCATAAAATGTATTGTTATGAATGTGAGTGTGAGTGTGAGTACGAATACTAATGATTGCGTATGTCGTATTAATTGAAAACATAACAAATTTAAGCATGTAAAAGTGCCCAAAAGGTTGTGCATGTACATACGAACGATATAAATGGAATTGTCGTGATGAAACGACTAAAATGTGTATGATGATATGTATGTATAGTTGTTTAAATGAAACGTTGAGTTTATCAAATCAAATTTAGATTGAGCATGATTTGAAGGGTAGAATATAGTTTGTATATGTAAAGGAACACAAGGTACTCATTGGTTATACATAACGTATTTTGTAACGAATGGAAATGCTACCTTTGTTTTAAAAAGAGTTTACGAAATCCGAAGATGGTCGGTCCCCATGAAGTCTTCTTGCCCACGTGTTTTGTAACTTAATATAGGAAAATGTTTTCGATAAAAAGTAAGTTCGTTTTATTAAACAAGAAATTATGAATTTTAGGAGGTTCTTGTGAAAACGAGGATTCTTAGAAAAGAATTTTAGCAAAAGGACTTTGTGATTGTTAAAAGTTCTAACAAATGCTTTGTTGATGTGAAAAGGGTCTTTGGTAAAACGATCATATAACATCCATAAGACCTTATAGGTGTAAAAGGAAGGTTGGTTTGATCCTCCGATTGAGAATGAAAGTCTTTAGTTTGGTGGTATATATCATGAGTGCGTTTTAGTGATTAAGTCGAATATGGAGTTCATGGGCAAAAGATTCCTTGGACCGATTAAGTTGATAGGTAGCATTTCGTAAGGTTTGAAAATTTGTGTAGTAAAACGTTTAAGATAAGTTAAGAATCCGTGTATGTGAGTTAGGAAGAAAAAAAAATAGGTTGTAGGATAGAAAGTATGCTTGATAAAACAATGTATTTCGAAATCGTATACGTATGTATTTTGAATGATGATAAATAATTTAGGTATAAAACATGATCGAGTTTGCATAATAAGATATTTTGAAGAGACGTTTTGGTAACGATCACCTGGGTAAGGGAATCACCCCTAACTCGTTGGTGAGGCCGTGTTAAGAAAAAAAAAAAAAGAAGGAAGTGGAGTTAATCGTCAAGGTGAGGAAATCACTCCTATCTCGATGATATGTCACCACCTTTCGTTATAAGGAATACAAATTTAAATTATAGGTAATCATGCATATGTATAAATGTATGAAAATGATTTAATATGTTGTGTGTGTGAGAAGAAAATATCGAAAGTAAATTCGAATTTGAAAGATTGCATCATATAAAATAAATAATAGAAACACACGTTTGATTAAAATTCGGATGGTTCCAAAACGGAACTTTTGACTAACCAGAGTGGTCGAAAAGTCTTTCGAACTTGAGGAGCATGCTTTGGCCTAATAGGTTAAATACTCTTGCCGACAAGTCGGTTAACGGTATTTACCCTTCCGGTTACTACACGTCCTCAATTCAATTGAAATTTCGAGACTTGGCGGGATTAATTTAAATCAAAGAGTGGAACTAGTCGACAAGGTGCGGGTTTCACCCCTAACTTGGCGATTTAGTATCCTAAGTGTGGTTGGTACTCGTCGGGTCAAAATTAGATTTCAACACTTTGACGAGGGTCCACTAGAATTCAAAATTTGAATTTCTCCATCAAGGTGAGGATTTCACTCCTAACTTGGTGGTGAATTTCGGGTAAGAAAAGAAAAGTAGAAGGATCGAGAGTCATTCACCAAATTGTGGGTTTCACGCCTATTTTGGTGAAGTCGTCTCATTTTTGTAATATGAGTGTTGTCGGATTTAGAATAATCGAGTAAAATGCATGAGGGAAGTGTATGTCAAAGGAAATACATAAACAAGTATAAACACATAAGAAAGCATATCAAGAATGGTGCTTGGATAACGAAATGATAAAACATGTATTAACACATAGAGAAATATGTTTAGAGTAACACATAAAGAATCGAACAATGAAACAAGTATTAACACATCATAAGACAAACATTATTGCATAACTATATCATGTCGAATATTACTCACGAGTGATGTACATGTTTAAAATAGCATAACTAAGAAACAAATAAAGTATCACGCAGTAGTTCAAGCAAACATACGAATAAGGCTCTAAAACTATAGACTAGGTAAAAGCATTCCTACTTTTCCTAATTCCCTATAATTATGGCTCTGATACCAATCTGTCACACCCCAACCAATGGCGGAAACATCGGGATGAAACGAAGTGTGAAGATTGCTAGAGACATCATAACGCTATTTGTGACAATATTTGATAATTCCCATTTCATTTCATAACTTCAAATTGTCAACATTACATAAACTCAAATAACAACAAGTTCCAAAAGTGATACATAACAACATAGGCAAAAATTGATACAACATATTAAACCTAAACGTCTATATGTGTATCTAGGCATCAACGCTACTTCTTTTCATAGCATCGTCATCATCAACCTGTAACATGTTTAAAATACAATTCAATGCAAAAGCAAAGGTGAGTATACAAGTTTGGTACGTATATAACAAAAGATAAGTTTTAAACAATTCCTCATAACAAGCATGTGATTCAAGATAAACAATAAATTTGGCATGTGTCTAACAAATCAAACCAAGGAAACGCAACAGGCTCATGACATAACCTCAAGTTTACGGGCGGGTCGTTAATCCTATACCGCTACATATGTCACGGTTTGGCTCGTACGAAGTTAATGATAAGTTCAACACATAAGAATCACCCAAGTTTAAAGTATCAAGCCATCACGTATACAAGCATGTTATAGGAATGTTCATGTGTTTAAGCAAAATGTTCATGTGTAAGTTTTTGATAAGCAAACATGTTACACCCCAAAAGTGGTAAAAGTAAAAGGGGGAAATACGAGTATACTCACAAATTGCTAAGTCTTCCGATTTCTTGCAAGTTACGCACGAGTAAGTTTGAGAATACGAACGAACAGAAGGATCGCTTCGAATGATGTGAATCATCCTAGAGGAAAAAAAAAGGAAATACACATGCTAAACTTAATGAATATAAAACCACAATGAATGGTAAGGTTTGATTATTTTAGATTTTTATAAATCGCAAGATACGTCTTATGTCATCATGATATCCTGGATCCGAAGGATCCGGGT
Source organism: Helianthus tuberosus (assembly GCA_030545235.1). Lineage (NCBI taxonomy): Eukaryota > Viridiplantae > Streptophyta > Magnoliopsida > Asterales > Asteraceae > Helianthus > Helianthus tuberosus. The sequence continues at coordinate 30,603,710 of CM060386.1, read as the reverse complement.
GAGATCAAGAATCGTCACCACCTGGAGGATTTTGATAACTTATGTAATATTTAGAAAACTATAGTTTATTACTAATATGGGCGATAATTAGCTTAACAAGATAATAATTTAATATAACTTTAAAACCATGTCTTAACAAAAGTTTATAATTATACTATTAGAATTCATACTGTAATTAGTTTTTAAACTAAAAAGCATAATATAAGTTTATATATTTTGAACTTATTATGTTTTAGTTGTCCGTAATATTAATTTTAAAATGTTAGACTTATAAAGTTTATAACATACATGACATTAGCAAATCCAATTGATTTTCAAATAAAACAAACCCGACTCAAAAGAATTTTGTTTCATCCTCATAAATATAATAATGAAAATAATAATACTTCACTGTGTTTAGCTTCTATAATTGGTTCATCTTCTCTATTATAAAGAAAGAAACGTAGACTGTTAGTATGGAACTATAGATTTAGTTGAGTGGTCATTGTATAGGGTCAAAACAAACACAGGTGATCAACGAAAGAACAAAAAGGGACATGAAATGTATACCGAAACGAAGACGAGACGAGACCCGGGACATCCACCACCTTCACCGTCGTTGACGCCGGTGAGGCTGCCGCAGCTGCTGCCGGCTCATTGACCATCCCGTATCTGAACCCGACGACCAAACTCAACCCGACCCAAACCGGAACTCAAAACAAGCCGACATTCGGACTGAAACTAAACCTTGCCATTGTCGTCGGTCGGAACCACCGTATTGTGGCAGAGCCGACTACCCCGATTCTAAGCAAAACCCAAAAAAAACAAACTCGATTGAATGGGCAGAACATACCGAACAGTCATAACGAATTCCGACGTGAAATCCGGTTCCGACGAACTCGCAGACGGGCTCCGATTGGTTCTCGACGAGACTCAGCGTGCAACGAAGAGGAGAAGGTGGCTCCCGTTGATGTTCATCGGTTCCGGCGTGAGCTTCTTCTCTGGTTCTGTATGTGGGTGTTGCTGTGTTTGTAATTATATCGAGAGGGAGAGGAGAGTAAAAAGAAGGAAGGTGTTGTGGTCGGAGAGCCGCCGTAACGGAGCCTGGCTTGATCTCCGGCAACCGGTTTATGCGAGAGAGGGAGAGTGTACATGTGGTTGGTTGATTGTGCTTGTTTGCGGTCGTTCAAGAATGAAAGGAGAAGGGAGTGGTTTATGTTTAGAAGCCATGGATGTCATGTTTCAGTATTGGGCGGCAAACTTGAAAGTAGCACAATTGGAAAGAGGCATTAAATATTAGTAGAACCAATCAATTTCCAGATGCGGCCGAGTGGTTCTGTTTCCAAAATTTAAGTTTTATAATGTGCATAAACACCCCCTTAAGTTTTAAAATTTAATTAACTAGGTAAATTTGACTTGGTTAGGTTATATAACTTAATTAACTTGTATAACCTCACAACTAACTAGGTTGTTATTATTATTTTTTTTTTTTAAACAAACAAGGCTTTTATCATTAATTAATTTAATTAATTAAACAAATCAAATAAATGACCATATTTATAACCCGATTAAATTATCGATAAAATTTTTTCGACAATTAATGAAACGAGGAATACAAGGATACCAAGTTTCCAAAATAGGAATAGGAGCAACGGTTTCTAAATATGGAAGCTTATGAAAACGCGGGGCTTTACAGTTCTGATGAAGTTCCCGTTGTTAAACACGTAGTTATATCGTCTCAATCAAACCGAAACTTTCAAACTTAACGAATTTCAAAACGAACCAGTCACCCAAACGGATTGCCATCTGATCGAACGACGATCCGATCGGTTGACATTTGGTCTTCAACACTTATTGTTTTCTGAGGAACGTCTTGCTGGACGGATCGCCATCCGGTCGCACGACCGTTCAACCGGATGACCTGAAAGGAAAATATACTTCTCTGTTTTCAAAATGCTACGACGAAAACTTCAAAGCCATCATACACAAACACATCCATCCCAAACGAGTGTCAATCCGACCGAATGGACATCCGAACGAATGACCATCCGAACGAATTGACATCCGATCGAATGATCATCCGTTCGGATTGCCATCCGACCGGATGACCACTCGTCACTTGCTTCACTTGCATCGTTTAACGTGACGCTCATCGCTTATGCTATCGTTCTGATCAGGCTAATCGCACTCTAGCGCTCCCTTCAATCCATTAACTACCATCGCTGTGAGTATACTCAATCCCTTTTTGCTTAACGCACTTTTGGGTGTTACATACGTTACTTATATTCAAATCACTATCAACACACAACGCAAACACTTTTAATGCTAACCGCTACTGCATGTTATACGTGACTCGATGAATGCCTGTTTGTTATGTTTACACATTGATTGCTGTCTACCTGCCTTAGCAACGATAGTACTATAGTTTGGACTTAGCACCTGTTCATTCAGGGGTTGTTAAGGATATCACTTCACGTGTTCGCAATGGTGAACATGTGTTGCGTACTCGCTACTCGCAGTCAAATCGCAGTCATTGGTATTGATAGGATCTTTGTCGATAACTTACATGCTTCACATTATACGTTGTACATGCTGGTTATGCGTAAACGCTTTCGAACTCTACTATTACTATTAAACTTGTATGCTCACCTTTACACTATGTGTATTGACCTCTATTTTAATGTATGTAACAGGTGTTTAGGATGCTTTGCCTGCTTTTGTGGAATCAAGTAGGATGGAGTCTAGAAACAAACTAATAAAATTTGAGTTGTCGGAATGGATATTTGTCTTGAGAACAATGTCTATAATAACTGTTTTTATTTTATATGTTTGTGGTATGGGACATGAACCTTTAATATATTATAACAAATAGTTGTTATGGATTCTCCTGGACAATCTGTTTCGCTCAGTGTCACGCCCTGATGTTTCCGCCATAGGTTGGGGTGTGACAGATTGGTATCAGAGCCATAACTATAGGGAATTAGGCAAGACTCAACTTGGTCAGGGTTGATGTCTTAGAAACGACCTAGTCTATAGTCTATGCACCGACAGACCGACTTGTGCATACCCGGTTCGGGTTTTGTACGAGCTTACTTGCTATTCTCGTTCGAACTCGCTAAATACTACACACTTGCGCGGACATCGCATATTACTGCTTCGCGCAAGGTCAGCCTTTCCTAAGGCTGGCAACTCGCACTATTATCAAAATTTCTCGCGCAAGCAGGTGATTTGGTCGAGACTAGGTATGAAAGCCGCAAACTCTCGATCAGATCACTCGCTGACACGACCTTTTTACTACAAACACGAGAGTTTGTGTTGAATCGGGAGTGAAATCTATACTTCGACGCAAATTTTCCCTTCTACTTCATCAAGACAGGAAACATAGTCGTTAAGTTAGGCGCGAAACCTAAATCTTGATGACTTATTCCGCCCTTTATTGTGGTTTTACAAAACTCTCACCAAAGTCTCGACGGACTCCAACGACTCAAGACACGCTGTAATTGGAAGGATGCGTGCCGATTGCCCGGATTGAGGCAAGAGCACAGTCTAGAAGGTCTAAGTGTGCACTCAGAGTCCTTGTGAATAGTCGAACCACTTTGGATAGTTGACGTCTATCAAGCCAAGACAATCTATCCTCAATTTCTGTGTGTTTAAATTCTGGATTTCGCCGCCGCTAACTCTGTGATTTATCGCTTTTATGTGGAAATTTATGCGTTTTATATGCCTATTTGTTAGCGTTTTGAGATAAACAGTACAGTGTTACTGATGGTTTCGATTTCACATTTCTCGCTCCACCAAACCACGCACAACCCACACCATGTTAACAAATCGCATGACTACTGGCTATGCTACTCGCTGTGTACTCGCTTTTCGCACTCGTAACTCTCGATCACTTACACAACCACGAAAGATAGGTGAATACATGCAACATGTATAGGTGAATACGTCCAGATAGGAAGGTGAATACGTGCAAAATACGTTCTTACGTGGATTACGTGTTTATGTGGTTATGTGCTTACGTGCCTCTGTGTGTTATGTGTTTACGTGTTCCTGAGCTTTATATAAGAGCAGCGCAAGGTAGTGCTATAGAATACGCTAGACTTAATCGAGACTGTGTTTGAGCCTTATGACGATGTCTGTTGCAGACAATGTCGTCATTTAGATCGCAACACTCCCGAGCTGCTAGACGCAAACACGCTGACAAGCGAATCGCTTCTCTCGTCGCAAGTCAAATCGCTAAAGTAATTCCGCAAATTGTCAGCGAGTTGAATGAAAACGCTAGCAAGTCCTCAGAAGAATCCAGGACAGAATCTCCTATAGCTACTTTTAGCTTCAAGCAGTTCAAAGCCTGCGGCCCGAAAGAATTTACCGGCAAAGATGGGCCTACGGCCATGTTTCAATGGTTTGATTCAATCGAAGTCACCCTGCGCCAGAGTGGCTATCCAGAAGGCCTACGCATTGTCAATGCTACCGGCGTCTTCCAATCCCGCGCTCTTGATTGGTGGACGGCCGAGAGGAACAAACGAGGAAACGATGCAGCTTTCGGATTGTCGTGGGACGAGTTGAAAAACATCATGATGCAAGAGTTCTGTCCTCCCCATGAACTCCAAAAGCTCAAGGATGAATTCTGGCACATTAAGCAGGATGGTGGAGATAACGCTGGTTTAACTGCTCGCTTCAAGCAGTTGAGTATCATCTACCCTAGTCAGGTTACTACCCCCGAGATTACGATCAAGAAGTATATCCGTGCTCTTCCGGATTGCGTTGCCGATTTCGTTCACGCTGCAAAGACGACAACTATTGAGGAAACCTTTTTACTCGCTGCTGAGATAAACGACAAGCGAGTCAAGGCTGGTTACTTTGATAAAGCTGCCAAAAGTCTACATCAAGTCACTGCTACTCCCATTACTGAAACTACCGCCGCACCGCAAACTTTAAAGCTTTCACGCCACAAGAGAAAGAACAACAGCTCCAGCAACAAGAACTGTGCAGTTACTGCTGACCCACTTCAAACAGTACCTGCTCAACCGCAACCTCAACACCGCCAAGTAGCGGCACCTGTGGTCAATGCCCCACCTGCCAAGCGTGCTTACACTAGACCACACCCGCTCTGCCCTACTTGTACCTATCATCACCCGATTAGTATCGCATGCCGGTTCTGTGTTCATTGCAACATGTACGGCCACTTCACTGCTAAGTGCCATACCAGTTCTCGACAAGCTCAAGCTCAAGCTCCAACTCAAGGTTAAGCTCCTGCACTACCAGCTCCGCAAGGACATCAAGTAGCTCCTGCTCCCGCTGCTCAAGCAGGAGCCTGCTTTGCGTGTTGTGATCCCAACCATTTCGTAAACGTCTGCCCCAATCGAGTGGTGAAGCAAGAGGCACAACAGCAGCCGCAAAAACATCAACAGCAGCAGCAACAGCCAGCACAGCAAGCAGCCCGCGGGCGAGTCTTCAACATCAACGCCCGCCAGGCTCAGGTAGACAACAATGTGGTTAATGGTATGTTTCTCGTAAATGGTATATATGCTTCGTGTTTGTTTGATACTGGAGCCGATAACTGTTTTGTATCGTTCGAATTCGAAAGGCTCCTAAATCGTAAGCGCGTTAACCTTCCATCGACCTTCGACGTAGAATTTGCCACTGGAAGAACCGTCACCGTCAGCTCCGTTCTGCGTGACTGTACCCTCGATCTCAACGGTCACGTCTTCCCAATTAACCTCATTCCGATGCAACTAGGTAGCTTTGATGTCATAGTGGGCATGGATTTCCTTCGGGAGAATCATGCTGAAATTGTTTGCTTCGATAAGATGATTCGTTTTTCTCTCGCGAATGGTGATCAATTATGTGTTTATGGCGAAGTCGCTTCGAAGAGATTACAACTCATGTCGTGTGTCCAAGCTAGCAAGTATCTCCGCAAGGAATACCAAGCTTTCTTGGCACACATTGTAGTAGCAAAGAAGGAAAAGAAAGGAGTGATGATGGAAGAAGTACCTGTTGTTTGTGATTTTCCTAACGTTTTTCCTGATGATTTACCTGGTTTACCTCCCACTCGTGATATCGATTTCCAAATCGACCTTATTCCTGGAATAAATCCTGTTGCTAGAGCGCCTTATCGTCTCGCTCCTTCTGAAATGCGCGAACTCTCAAGTCAACTCCAGGAACTACTTGATAAAGGTTTCATTCACCCTAGCACCTCTCCTTGGGGCGTGTCTGTCCTTTTCGTCAAGAAGAAGAATGGATCGTTCCGGATGTGCATCGACTACAGGGAATTGAATAAGCTCACTATCAAGAATCGATATCCCCTGCCCCGAATCGATGATTTGTTTGATCAGTTGCAAGGTGCTACGTGTTTCTCGAAGATCGATCTACGCTCAGGCTATCACCAACTATGCATACAAGAGGAGGATATACCTAAAACCGCTTTTCGAACCCGATACGGTCACTATGAGTTTGTTGTCATGCCTTTTGGTTTGACCAACGCTCCCGCAGTCTTTATGGACCTAATGAATCGCGTGTGCAAACCCTTCCTTGACCGCTTCGTCATCGTGTTCATCGACGATATCCTGATCTATTCCAAGTCAAAAGCCGAACACTCGTGACATCTATGTTTGGTTCTTGAGTTACTCCAGGGAAACCATCTCTACGCCAAGTTCTCTAAGTGCGAATTTTGGCTGGAGAAGGTCCAATTCTTGGGTCACATTGTCAATAGTCAAGGTATTCATCTCGATCCTGCGAATATCGAAGCTGTTAAAAGTTAGGTTACACCCAAGAACCCGTCTGAAGTTCGTTCTTTTCTCGGACTAGCGGGTTACTATCATCGATTTATCGAAGGATTCTCTACGATCACTGTACCACTTACTTCACTCACACACAAGGAAAAACCTTTTTTTTGGGAACCAAACAAGAGGAGGCCTTTCAAACGCTTAGAGCTATGCTCTGCAATGCTCCCGTGCTCTCACTTCTCGACGGAGACGACGATTTCGTAGTCTACTGCGATGCCTCTAACCTCGGTCTTGGTTGTGTTCTCATGCAACGAGACAAGGTTATCGCTTACGCCTCTCGATAGCTCAAGATCCACGAGAAGAACTATACCACACACGACCTCGAGCTTGGCGCAGTTGTATTTGCGTTAAAGATTTGGCGACACTACCTTTACGGTACTAAGTGTACGATCTTCACCGATCATAGGAGCCTACAACACATCTTTGACCAAAAAGAACTGAATATGCGTCAACGCCGGTGGGTAGAACTCCTCAACGATTACCACTGTGAGATCCGTTATCATCTAGGCAAAGCAAACGTCATCGCCAATGCTTTCAGTCAACGAAGCTATTTGCATAGCGTTCATAATGCTCAAGCCCAACATAATCTCGAAGCTCTCATCCGCGACGGGCAGTATGCTTGTTTTACCGAACATACTTTGAAGAAGGAAAGAATTCTTAACGATGGCGCCCAACTCGAAAATAAATCGAATGGTATCTTTCATTACTTTGACCGAATTTGGATTCCCAAACGTACCAATTTACGACAACCTCTGATGGACGAAGCCCATAAATCCCGATATTCTATTCATCCCGGTGCTGACAAGATGTACCAGGACATGCGCTACAAGTACTGGTGGCCGGGTATGAAGAATGATATCATTCTTTATGTTTCGAAGTGCCTGACTTTTTCCAAGGTCAAGGCTGAGCATCAAAGACCCTCTGGCTTACTCGTACAGCCCGAAATCCCTATGTGGAAATGGGAGAGTATAGCCATGGATTTTGTAACAAAACTCCCGCGCACGCCATCAAGTCATGACAGCATCTGGGTTGTCGTTGACCGTTTGACTAAATCAGCCCATTTTCTACCGATACGAGAAGACTTTAAGGTAGAGAAATTAGCCCGAATCTACACCGACGAGATCATTTGTTGACACAGGACGCCTCGTGACATCATCTCTGACCGCGATGGTCGGTTTACCTCACGCCTTTGGGAAACGTTTCAATCTGCTCTCAGTACTACTTTTAATCTAAGTACCTCTTTCCACCCTCAAACCGACGGTCAGACCAAAAGAACGATTCGTACCCTTGAAGACATGCTTCGCTAGTGTGTCATAGATTTCGGTGGTAATTGGGACACGCACTTACCTTTAGTCGAATTCTCATACAATAACAGTTATCACTCTAGAATTCAAATGGCACCATTTGAGGCATTATAGGGAAGGAAATGTCTCTTGGGATTGAGCCCTACCAGAGGAACAGATAATGAAAGCCAAAACCGGTTCACTACAGTGGATTCACAATAAGTAGTTGTTTACACTAAGTCTTCTCCCTTGAAAGTGATTATAACAGCTGATGGTCTTATAACCACTGCCCGTATACAACTGCTGCTGCTCCTTTAACTACTGATGAAGCCCAGAAAACTGCTGAGAACTAAGCACTGCTGGTACAACCTACTGATGACAAAGCACTGCCCAATCAAGGACTGATCAACCTTGAGGAAAGCACTGATGTGAAGAGGAAACAGTAGTTTAGTATGTCATCTGTTTTATGTATAGTCAGTGGTTAGGTTTAGCAGTGTTTGTATAATAACAGTAGTTACAGGTTGTTAGGCTCTTAGACGTTGCTTTCATGGTGACGTCAGTTGAGATGTCTCTGTAGTTTGGATTGTCTATAAATGGAACAGTACTCTGTACTGTTACATTTGATCGTCTTGAGTGAGCTCTTCTCCTCAATTCAATCCTTTCATCTTGTGCAACCAACCATGGGGTATCAGGCTGAGGGGGAGTTTAGTTTGTAAGCTTGCATTGTAATCTTTTGCTTTGAATTGTAATCTTTCGACTCTATGAAAAGCAAATGTTTATCAAACTATATTCTTCTTTGATTGTGTTTACAAAGTTTGTTTTCATTTCCGCTGCACTTAAACTCTGTTCATTTCTGTTGATTTGTTCAATTTATACAAACAAGCACAATCATGAGAGCTTCTGATTCTAACAATTGGTATCAGAGCTTGGACAGTCAAATTCGATCTAACAATCAATTTGACATAACAGTTCGGCTCAAAATTCATTGATACTAAGGTTGGTTGTATTTAGTTGAAAAAACAGAGTAACGAGTGATAACGCTTAAAGCTGTTATTCAAATACTCTGTAAAACAACCAAGATGTCATATGACACACAAATCTCACACAACAAGTGATATCATGCACAAGACACTCATGGTGTTTAGATCTGAAAATATATCTGTTAAACTATGGGATTATTTCTTATTTTCAAAATTGATTTTAACTGTTGTTATGAAACTTGTGATGTCACTATATTAGATGCTAAAGTATGAACCTCAGATTAGCAAAAGCCTATGTTCATAAAAACATTAGTGTTTTTGCTTACATATATAGAGGGAAATTAAAACTTTAGTCATAAGAACTTATGTATTGAAAACAGGTTGAGATCCTCAAAAGGAACAAATCAACTCTGTTAAAATACAGTAAGAAAGCAGGTTAGTCCGTATCATATGTAATGTGAGATTGGTCAAATATTTGTACAAATATGGCTAATCCTCTTAAAGCATTACTGCAAAATGATTCTGGATTAAGTATTCCTTCAATAAATACCTCCCAGTAAGTAGTTCATTACTTATGAATGGGAAGGGTAAAAAGGGAAGAAGAAAATTCACAAAAACTCAGAAGTGTGTTTATCTCAAAACTTTTGAATTCAGAAGAAAAGAGTATAAACATAAAACACTTAAGAGTCAAAGTTTGGGGTAACAGTGGTCATTAAGCAACTATGTGCAACCATTGATTCAGGAAAATTCAGGTAACAATAGTATTCTCAGTAAATGAACTTAAAAGAGGACTAGACAAAGTTTCAGAATCTTCACATGGTAACAAAGTCTATAACAGGGTTTTTCAAAAACTCATGTGAACATGTGTCCTCATTTCTGTTGTCAATCAATCAACAAGAAAATGGTACCAAACAATGATCAAAATGTATTTACAAGTTCATACCACTGTTGTCAAACTACTGACCATTTTCATAAACTTGGGTTTGATTTGATTAGGAGTTTCAGTGGTAAATTATACCAGATCCTTTTTATGTTGTTTTTAGAAAATCCTTTATTTTTTTTTCTGAAAAAGGATTTTCTCAAATAAAGCAGGATATGTCATTCTTCATTTTTTTAAGAATAATATATTTTGAACCTTTACTGATTTTTGATAGTAAATGTTTCAATCTCCTGTCAGGATATATAACCTTTGTTTTTGTTGGTTATATCATCCTCAAAGTAGATCAAAAGGAAATGGTGCACATGTCATAATCAGGTCATACTCAAAGTTTGTTTCTTCACTGTGCAAAAGATTGATTGTTAACAGATCTTAAAATACTTGGGTACTCATGTTTTAATTCAAATATTATAACAAAAATGAGTTGCCTTAGTAAAAAGTGTACATCATCTGGGGTACTAAACCACTGTCAGAAATTCGTAAGAACTTCAAAATGTGAAATTGACATGTGGCAAAACCTTGAATGAAATTTTTCATAACAGTTGCTGATATACTAGTTTTTCAAATCTTTACCACTACCCCTACCCACTGTTTTGATCAAACATCTGGTTACTAAATACTGTCCACTGCTGAAAGACAACCACTGACCTTTCATTTTCTCGGCAAGCACTGATGCTCAAAATCAGTGTCTTATCCACTGATATGCTATCTACTGATAGTGAAAATCATCCGCTGTTATCACATTATTACCGTTGTAACCACTGATGCTTGTTTCATCAGTGGCTGTCAAAACAACTGTCCTCCGTCATTCATCCATTTCATCAGAGGTTGACACGTGGTCAGTTTTTAGCCCTCAGATCCTAATAACCGCTGCCACATCAGCGTCCATTTTTCTTTTCCCTAAATAAAACCCTGATCAAAACCCCCAAACAGGGTTTTACACTGTCGAATTGAATTCCAAAAATTCTCTTCTCAAAGCAGTTTCCAACCTTTCTTCCCAAATCACTCTCCAATCCTTCTTCATCAAAATGACAAAATCAAAATCAAAGTCAAAATCATCATCTTCGTCCAAAGAGGTCGCTCAAACGGCCGCTGAACCCATTGAAATTCCGTACAAATCTCCGCATAATTATTTAGGTCTACTCACAAAACCCACCAACAACCACACATTTGATTCCATCATTGACACCATCTCCGCATCAAAGTACAAAACTTTGTTTACCGCAGATGCTCCTATTTATCTGCAAACCCAGAGAGAGTTTTGGGAAAAGGCTACGCTTGAAAAACAAGATGATAAAGTCATTGCCATCAACTCCTTGATACAGGGTAAAGCGATTCAAATTACACCGCAATCAATCTCCGAAGTCTTTAAACTCGATGATCAGAAAGGTAAAACTTCCTTTGATAAAGCCGAGTTGAAAACTGATTTCGTAAAAAGGGGATATGCAGAACAATCAAAGGTAGATACCTTACAAAAAGGTTACTTCCCTTCTGCACCAAGGTTTTTATTCCACACACTTCTGATGTGTGTTTCAAATAAAACAACAGCTTTTAACAAAATACCATTAAAGATTCAATGTCTGGGTTATGCTATTTTAAATAGTGAAAATTATAACTATTCCCAGGAGATCTTTAATGACTTGATAAAAAATGTTGATAGCAAATCATTTTTACTTTTTCCAAGATTCTTAAGCTACTATTTTAAACAAAAATTTGAAAAAGAAAATGAAAATTTGCTAAAACAGGGTGTCTATTTTCAAATAAAAGGGTTAACAACTGAAACATTTTCTAGAATGATGGCACCAATAAAAACAAAAGCAGAGGTGCCTGAGCAGATTTTAGCAGTTAACACTGCTCCTCGGACATCTGCTGCTGAGCCCACTGCTCCAGGTGATCATAGCAGCACAACCACTGCTTTGAAACCCACACCTGACATCACCAAAAAGACCAAAAAGAAGTCTTACAAAAAGCCCACCAAACCCAAGAAAAAGGCAACTGTGGAAGATGAGATCCCAGAGCAACTGCCAGTGATAACACAAATGTCACCAAAAACCACTGCTGCTACTTCCTCACAGCAGTTGGTAGAAAGATCTCCACCCTTACCTCAAACTCCTCCTACATCCTCACAAAAGGATCAGGTTGTAAGCACAGGGACCCCACAATATGAAGCTCTGGACCCAATCGGATCCATCTTCCCCAGTCCTGATCCCAAGGACATGTCTCTTCAACACCCATACCCTCACCAATCATAATGCCACAATCAATAATACCCTTGTTGCATGCAGTTGCTATAGCTCAGACACAAACCAGTTCCTCTCTATCACCTGTCACTGAGAGTATACTCCCACAAGTGACTGGGTCTGATGCTACTACTCCTGCTATCCCAGCAACAATTGAGGAGGTTACACCCCCTGAGTTACAAGTAACTCTCGGTGGTAGTTCAAGTGGAGCAGCAACTACAACTGATGGATCAACAGATCTTCAGTTGGACAGTTGTTTCATTAATAAGACTCCCTTGAAGGCAATTTCTTCTATAGCACCATCGGTAACCACCAGTGAGTTGGTTCTAACCACTGGTACCATCAAAGGTTTATCAAGTGCTGAAGAAAGAAGTCCCCAGTACCGAGAACAAGGGGCATCAATGGGTGATTTTTGGGACTCAGTTCCTAAGTCACACATTGATACAACCACTGCTGGTGGGGATTCAGGTGATCCCATTAATTTGGGTGATGATTCAGAATATCAGGAATTGACGGGCAGAGTTGAAAAACTTGAAACATCAGTTACTGAAATCAAGGATATGGTGCAACAGCTGTTAAAAGCTCAAAAAGCACAATCCACTGCTGTTCCACCTCAAGCACCTGCTCAACCACAAGCACTTGCTGCAAATGAGCTCTGGAATCTTTTTCAACCCTTGCTAGAAAAACAAAAACAAACGGATGATCAGCAGCATGAAATGCATGTAAAAATGTTGACAAACATGGTGGAGTCAAGATTTAAAGATACTCAAGCAGACATCAAGGCTATAAAGGCCAGCATACAAAGGAATGCCCATGGTGAAAAAGTTCCCTCCACTATCCTCTTCATGGATAACCCCCTTCCAGATAATGCCAAAAAGGGGGAGAAAATCCAGCAGTTGAAGATGAAGGGAATTGAGGATAGTGTTTACATTGAACCGGGAAAAGAAAAACAGACATCTAAACCTCAAACCACAAAATCTCACATTTCCATCCAAACAGCTGATACAACAGTGGTTTCAAAAACTACTAGCCAAACAGTTGTCATCACATCAATCACACACAACTTCACCACACACCACCAAAACCACTGATCTACCACTATCATCATCTACAATCACATCATCATCATTACCTCCTGCCATAAAGCAGAAGACAGCAGATGTTACAACATCTGCTCTAATGACAACAGTGGTTGAAACACAGTTGTTTCAACACCTGTTAGTCAGACACTTTCCATCACTCAAACCACAACCACTGATCCACTCAAGACATCATCAGCCTCTCCTACAATAAAAAGGAGAAGGGTTTTCATTCCTGATGATGATTCACCATCACCATCACCACCATCAAAAACTACTTCACCACCTTCAACCCCTGCTCAAAAGCAGAAGACAACTACTGACACATCAGTAGATGTAATGACAACAGAGGTTGAGACACCAGTTGTTTCAACAGCTGTTAGTCAACCATCCACCACTGCTCTCATCATTCCTACATCACAACCAAAACCCTCTTCATCCGTAAAGCTTCACAAAAGAAAAAGAGAAACAACTCAAGCCACTGATGAAAAATATGATCCTGTTGCCGCAAAATATCCACTGGAACTAGATGCTGTGAAAAATGAGATGAGACAATTTTACACCGAGGAAGACCCTTCAAAAAGAATATTTCCTTCTCTCATTGGCTTCATAGTCCCAGATAACATGGATGAATATCTCGAAATGAAAGCATGGCAAGCAAGGATTAGAGCTAAACTTGAATGCAAAGATGAAGGTGATGAAGCCATTGCAGAAAGAATGGTACTCTTGCTCACAAAAGTCAAGCTGATGGAAGACTATGCACAAGATCTGATCAAAGAAAAGACAGATCAATGAAAAGAAATGAGAAAAGAATATCTTGCATATATAATGAAAGAAAAATTCTATCAAGCTGAAGAAAATCAATTTGAAGAGTGGCCACTGGTTGCCTTGAAGCATGAAGCAAACATGATTGAAAGGATTAAAAATGATTCAAGTAAGAAGAAGACAGCTCCAAATTGGAATAAGTACAAAAAGCTAATTGCTGATCTTACTTCTGAATACAAAAAGAAAAAACATGAACTGATAGATGCTAAGGTGGATACTGCTGAAGCCATAGCAAAATGGACAAAGCAGTATACCGACGAGGCTTATGAACGGCTGAAGAAAAGAAAGATAACAGTCTCAGGCACTTCTAAAAAGCCAGACTATAACAAGATGGAACAACAGCTGGATGCTCTAAAAACACTGCTCACATCAGCAGATAACCCTATCCTTGTGGAAAACCAAGAAAAAGGAAAGCTGCTGACCAGTGAAGAAGAAAAAGAAAAGGAAGCTGAGTACTTCACAGAAGCCATCAAGAAAATGGATCTAAAAGAAGATAGCTCAGTGAGCCTTCAAAACCTTTTCAAAAAGGTATTAACCAAACCTGCAGCAGATATCTCAGACATTGAGCTAGATCAACAAAAGAGACAAGAACAGATTGACAAAGAAGTTTCAGAAGACATAGCTGCAGCAAATGAAGTCATAGAAAAGGCTTTCAAACAAATGTCTGAAGTTCAAGATACTGCTCTACAATTCTTTACAAGACCAAAATCTCCAAGCTCATCAGAAAATAAATCTCTCCCAAGAAACCCATTGGGTTTAAAAGTACTAAAGTGGATGTCTGATCAAAAGACCCACGTATTGACCTTGGTCAGATCCAATGGCGAAGTGAAGTATATATCAAGGAAATAAGCACTAGGTCTTGGTGTTGAAGATTTGCAGGATCTCCTTGAACTTTCACTATGCAGGGATGAGGATGACCTAAGTTCTAAAGAATTTGAAGAAGAATTTAAAAGACAAGCAAGGGAACTTCTGATGAAAAATAAAAATCCAGAATAATGAAGGGTTTTGGCATTATCTGTTCCAGGGGGAGATTGTTGGGATTGAACCCTACCAGAGGAACAGATAATGAAAGCCAAAACCGGTTCACTACAGTGGATTCACAATAAGCAGTTGTTTACACTAAGTCTTCTCCCTTGAAAGTGATTATAACAGCTGATGGTCTTATAACCACTGCCCGTATACAACTGCTGCTGCTCCTTTAACTACTGATGAAGCCCAAAAAACTGCTGAGAACTAAGCACTGCTGGTACAACCTACATATGACAAAGCACTGCCCAATCAAGGACTGATCAACCTTGAGGAAAGCACTGATGTGAAGAGGAAACAGTAGTTTAGTATGTCATCTGTTTTATGTATAGTCAGTGGTTAGGTTTAGTAGTGTTTGTATAAGAACAGTAGTTACAGGTTGTTAGGCTGTTAGACGTCGCTTTCATGGTGACGTCAGCTGAGATGTCTCAGTATTTTGGATTGTCTATAAATGGAACAGTACTCTGTACTGTTACATTTGATCGTCTTGAGTGAGCTCTTCTCCTCAATTCAATCCTTTCATCTTGTGCAACCAACCATGGGGTATCAGGCTGAGGGGGAGTTTAGTTTGTAAGCTTGCATTGTAATCTTTTGCTTTGAATTGTAATCTTTCGACTCTATGAAAAGCAAATGTTTATCAAACTATATTCTTCTTTGATTGTGTTTACAAAGTTTGTTTTCATTTCCGCTGCACTTAAACTCTGTTCATTTCTGTTGATTTGTTCAATTTATACAAACAAGCACAATCATGAGAGCTTCCGATTCTAACAATGTCGATCGCCTATTGTATGGCACGAGATCGGAGACGCGCAAGTTACCGGTCCTGAGCTATTACAAGAAACGACTGACAAAATCCTCCAAATTCGAGATAATCTACTAAAAGCTCGGAGTCGTCAGAAAAGTTACGCCAATAGACGCCGCAAGCCCCTTGAATTTGACGTTGGCGATCAGGTACTCCTAAAGGTTGCACCTTGGAAGGGGGTGATCAGATTCGGCAAGAAAGGAAAGCTCGCGCCTTGATATGTTGGACCCTTTAAAATTCTGGAAAGGATTGGTAAGGTGGCCTACAGACTCGAACTATCGGAGGAACTGAGTAACGTCCACCCTACTTTCCACGTTTCGAACCTCAAAAAGTGTCTAGCCGACCAGGAATTTCATGTCCCTCTTGAAGATTTACAAGTGGACGAAACATTACACTTCGTGGAAAAGACTGTCGAGATCATGGGCCGAGAAACCAAGGTACTCAGACGCTCACGCATTCCCATCGTGAAGATTCACTGGGAAGGCAAACGCGGCGCCGAGTTCACCAGGGAACTCGAAAGTGACATGAAGGCGAAGTACCCACAACTGTTTGTTACGCCTACTTCTTAAATTTCGGGATGAAATTTCCTAAATTAGGGGAGGCTGTAACAACCCGCTTTTTGGGAAGTCAAAGTCAAAGGAAGAAAAGATTGCTAATTGCAATCTGCCACTCCTTGCTTAATTACTGATTGCACTCTTTGACTTGCAATCAATACTCTATTTTATTTTGCCTTAGTTGTATTATGTGGAGTACATGTTAATAAATCGCTACTTAATCGCATGTTTTATCGCTAATCGACTTATCGCTAATCGCATCGCAATCGCATTCGCAACCCGAATTATAGTTTATGGATATTGTTTTACGTGTGAATGCTTATTATGTGTTACTTGTGCATGTTATGTTTATGTTGAGGTGTTTAATTGCAATTGCCATCGCAACTCTATCGCATCGCCATCTAATCACAAATGCTAAACGCAAGTTATTTATAATGATTGTATGTTAGATATAGTAGTTAGGTTATTTGTGTAACTACTGGGTAATACTCTCGCATCGCTTGCTCGAAACGCATAGCAACGCTCAACGCACGAAATGAAAACACGAAAATCTAACTCGCCAAGCCACCTCGATCGATTAACCATTCGATCGAATGGCCATCTGATCGGATGGCCATCCGATCGGATAGTCATCCGATTCGTCACCTGGTGCGCCCTTACCTCTTTTGGAAACCCTATAAATACCATGTCACATCAACATTCATTGATGTGACAACACTCTCGTCCGAATAGAACACTCAAGCTCACTTTTCTTTCGATTTCCCGCGATTCTTGTAAATTTCTACCTCAAATATTGTACTTCTATGATCTACACACACTTCTTCATCATTTTCACCTTTGAATCTTCAATTTTAACCATGAAATCAGTGGATTTGAGGTGTTCTAGGATGATGTCATCATGGAGTTCTTATGAACTTCAAGTTTTGGCTTCATTCCACCAAGAACAACTCAGATCTGAAGGATTTCCACATGATTTAACAATGTTATCACCTAGATCTAAACACTTTCGAAGTTAAAAGGATTGAAAGACATTTTTCCAACTATCTTTCAACTCTTTTACACTCAATGCACTCAAAGGCTGGTAGAATCGGAGCTCGGTCAGGTCTTCTACTCATTTCTTAGTGAAGTGTCGGTCTGAGATCTGATCTCTATCCAAGAGACAATAGATTACGGGTTAAACATGAACAACCGTCACGAACAGTTAACTGAATGGATTGGGGTGGTTCCCGCTCGATCGGATAACCTGGTTTTGATGAAGTTCCCGTTGTTAAACACGTGGTCATATCGTCTCAATCAAACCGCAACTTTTAAACTTAACGAATTTCAAAACGAACCAGTCACCCAAATGGATTGCCGTCTGATCGGATTGCCATCCGATCGAATGACGATCCGATCGGATGACATTTGGTCTCCAACACTTATTGTTTTCTGAGGAACGTCTTGCTGGATGGATCGCCATCCGATCGAACGACCGTTCGACCGGACGACCTGAAAGGAAAAGATACTTCTCTATTTTCAAAATGCTACAACGAAAACTTCAAAGCCATCATACACAAACACATCCATCCCAAACGAGTGTCAATCCGACCGATTGGCCATCCGAACGGATGACCACTCATCACTTGCTTCACTCGCATCGTTTAACGTGACGCTGATCGCTTATGCTATCGTTCTGATCAGGCTAATCTCACTCTAGCGCTCCCTTCAATCCATTAATTACCACCGCTGTGAGTATACTCGTTCCCTTTTTTCTTAACGCACTTTTGGGTGTTACATACGTTACTTATATTCATATCACGATCAACACACAACACAAACACTTTTAACGCTAACCGCTACTGCATGTTATACGTGACTCGATGAATGCCTGTTTGTTATGTTTACACATTGATTGCTGTCTACCTACCTTAGCAACGATAGTACTATAGTTTGGACTCAGTACCTGTTCATTCAGGGGGTGTTAAGGATATTACTTCATGTGTTCGCATTGGTGAACATGTGTTGCGCACTCGCTACTCGCAGTCAAATCGCAGTCATTGGTATTGATAGGATCTTTGTCGATAACTTACATGCTTCACATTATACGGTGTACATGCTGGTTATGCGTAAACGCTTTCGAACTCTACTATTACTACTAAACTTGTATGCTCACCTTTACACTATGTGTATTGACCTCTATTTTAACGTATGTGACAGGTGTTTAGGATGCTTTGCCTGCTTTTGTGGAATCAAGTAGGATAGAGTCTAGAAACAAACTAACAAAATCTGAGTTGTCGGAATGGATATTTGTCTTGAGAACAATGTCTGTAATAACTGTTTTTATTTTATATGTTTGTGGTATGGGACATGAACCTTTAATATATTATAACAAATAGTTGTTATGGATTCTCTTGGACAATCTGTTTCGCTCAGTGCCGCGCCCCGATGTTTCCGCCATCGGTTGGGGTGTGACACAACCAAAGGTGAGTTCACACATTCGTCAAAGCATGGGATTCCCGGTGGTTTGGGAATGGGTTAAGTAACAACTATCCCCCTTAGGTGGGATGTAATCGGAATGGGTTAAGTAACAACTGTCCCCCTTAGGTGGGATGTAATCTCCGTATTCTCCTTGGGTAGAATACGTACCTCAGTCCTCCTTGGGTAGGACAACAACCTTAAACTTACTAGACAAAACTCTATCATGAAGTCCCTCATTTTTATATCGACTTAATCGCCGGGCCATTAGCGAACGGGTCATTAGTTAAATAGCGCTATTAGTTCTGACAAGCCTCACACCATGCCGTAGAGGACGGGAGTGGACTAAAGTACTTGGGCATTGTCCATGATGATAGACATTGACGTAGGGCACATAAACATGACCTAAGTCAGTAGTCGATATGGTAACGGGTCTAGTGGTTTACAACATGGGGTAGCCCCCATGGTATATGGTTTTGGGAACATGGAACTGGATAACTTTTGGTTTTCGAAACAACTTAACAACTTATGGTTTTTGGAACAACATTAAAACAGATAACCAACTGTGAACTCGCCAACCTTTTTGTTGACACGTTACCACATGCTTTGCAGGTCGTCTGGTTATTTGCTGGAGTTTGCATTGGAGAAGGAGTCGTTGTGGGACATGAACCGATGTGTGTTCATGAGAAATTTTATGAAACTTTAAACTTATATTTTGGTTTTGAACTTTTGCTTCTGCTGACTTTTTAATTTGGTTTTGGACTTTGGTTTAGTGAACTTTAAACGTTTATTTTGCTATGGTTTTACTTTACCTTACTTAATGTTTATTATGATTGGTGGTATGATCCTGGTCAGTCACACGCCTCGCGGTAATACTCCACTTGTGGATTTTGAGGGTGTGACAGATTGGTATCAGAGCCATTGGTTATAGTGAACTTGGTTTTAAAAAGGGAAAAATATTTTTGACAAAAACCAGACTATAACCTGTTAGTGCTCAACGATCCACAACGACACTTCACTCCACGTGCAAGACTCAACACTCTAGGTGGTATGATCTACGTTTGTATTGCCTACTTGCTAGTTTACATTTACATTGTGTGTTGCACATGGTATGCCCAGTTAGAGTAGTAGCATGTTATCTATCAGCCCGAATGTGCTCTTTATGACACCTAAATGATTACTTGAAACTTAGCGTGTGGTGATCAAATTCTTTTCCTGTTTTGTCCTCACCCCACTATGACAACTGTTTTATGCGTTCTATCTATTCATATGATTGTCTCGACATGACGTCGCCATTACAACTAGAATTCAGATCTGACCCTCCGTACATTCGGTTTGCACGTCGAAATTCACATAGACCAGAACCAGCCCAAAAGAACTCGGATTTAGGAGAACAATATACCCACGCGTCCATGTTGACAAACCCCATCATCTCCACTAGTTGTCGACACCAGAAATGAAGTAGTCACAGTTACACGCATTTGTCACTGTACAACTTGAAACCCTTTCATCCGAACTCTGTTTTGGACAAATTATGTACTCACGTGACCGTGATGCAACGAACTTTCTTTTCGTGCCGTTGCCGCCATCTACCATTACCGGAACTGTCTCAGGAGAACGGAATAGTCGGCAAAATTCTTCGGTTATTTGTTGAAATTTTGCTTTCACTAAATTCTTTGTAGGAACATCACCAACCTCCTGTTTCTTTGATCCGCAACCGATATAACGAAACACTAACAACCATATCACGATTTCCGCCGATCACAAGATTACCCCCTATTTCCCCGTTGGGTGGTTAATTTTTATCCTACTTTGACTTACACCTTCGTATACCCAACTTAGCAAGTGGATGCCTCCTAATGGTGGGACAGTCTTCGGGACATTCGAGGACGGAGATACGGATTACTCAACTTACAGACGGAAACGATGAACTACACATTTACCTCACCCTTTCCCCCCTTATACTATCAGAGTAGCGTTTTGATCCTATGAAAGTTTATCTTAATTATGTGAAACCTTTTCGCTAGCCTTTGTACCAACCTATACTTGTTAATTAATGCCATGCCCCATTTTTTCTATTGACTTAAACAAAACCATCAATCCTTTACCACAGTGACACTACGTCCCCACTCTCCATGCAGAGACACTAATACGAACTCACTATAGTTTAGAGAATTTGGAAGGCTCGACGTTCAATCATTGGTGATCACTTCTTGAAACCCTGAGAATGGTGATGTGTTGTTGATATGATCATACCCTCTTGAACATGTTTCGTATCCTTTCTTTGAAACCTCTTGCCTACACAGGCATATTTCAAATTCATTCGCACGACCTAAGGAAAATCCTCCGAATTTGGTTGCTTACCGACTCGATAAATTGCAAACTCAACTAAGTTCATGGATCAAGGTGAATTATTGCTCCTTCGCATGTGGGCGAGCCCAACAACTTTGACGGAAGTTTCAGGAAACCTTAACACTGCAAACCTGTGCGATAACCATTCTTCTCTGTTTAATTCTTGTTATGCTTAATATACCAGCGTGGCAGCTCTATTCGATAAACGGCGTTCTTCATTTTAATCTTATGCAACTTGTGTACGACTAGTTATACCCTCGACGACAGGTAAACCCCTACTACGGATCCTTAAACGCCTACGCATCGATTGTGACTACCCTTATTTTTGCATGTTTCCACGTCCAGTCGCGATAAATTTCTGGAATCCTATGATCCTCATCCTAACAACATTCTCCGCGAACTCTCGCTTAGAAGATTTTCTCTCTACGAACGTTGCTCGAGGAGTAACGGGCCATGAGTATCACAGATATGATGATATCATAAGCACTGTCCTTGGAACTCGGTACGACCGATATAGATTCTCAGTCACGGCATTCGAATTTAGCCTACCTTGACGGACATACCACTTGTTCTCTTCGACGATATCCATGACTACTCCAAGAACTAGTAGGAATCCGAACGATACCTACACCTTACCATGGAGCCCCTACAACACAAACAATCTTATATTAAGTTTCCAACATGCGACTTTTGACGTCATGAAGCCGCTTTTCTTGATCGTATGCACAAACCCTCACAGCTCTAACTCAAAAGATTGTTCAGGAATCTGCGTTTGAAGCAGTTGAAGGTGAAACTCTGTAGTGCACCTATTCTTTCGTTACCAGAACGCACAGACGATTTTGTTGTTTATTGTGATGCCTCAATCCAGGGACTTGGTGGTGTGTTGATGCAACGTGTGTCACACCCCTTTCTAAGGCGGAAGCACCAGGTGTGATCATGAAAGGTTTTCATTGCATACGAATGGTAAACATACTACATGCTCGTATAAATAACTTTAAATGCCAAACATTTCATAACTGAAAACATAGTTTAAGTGTTTATATCACAAGACAGCATATTGTCTGAAAAGTTACAACATTATTCAAAGAGAAACATAAACAACATCCAAGAGCAAGAGTATGACCGTGCGCACATCCACTTTAATTACCTGAAATACCTGTGAGTTTTTGGAAAAACGTCAACATAATGTTGGTATGAATTCATGCAATTTTTGTATTGAACGTTTGTACACTTTGTATGAAAACATGGTATGTAATTCTGTATGTATCAAGTATCTCTGTATGTATCGAGATTGTTAATGGGTTGCAAGGCCATTAACATGTGACACGACATAGGAAGCATCCAAACCACAGGCATTTTTCTAGTTGTCGATTCACAACGGAGACACAAAAGCACTGCTTGGTACTAGTTATCACCAAGAGTGTGGCTGCCCGAAAACCCATTAGATCGAACCTTCTGTTCTGCGGTCTTAGTATGTACACGATTAATGGTTATTCTGGTACCCTATTCGCGACACAATTTCAAGTATCATTCCTCATTTCTTGTATCATTCCTCATTTCTTGTATCCATCATACCATAACACAAGTATTTTCCCCAAGCTTAAAAAGTATGTAAAAGTTTAAAAGTGGGGACATAATCTCACTTTTCTGTAAACATTAAGTAACATGTACTTCACCCCCGAAGTTATAAAACTGAAAACAGTTAAAAGAAAATGGGGAGCATGAACTCACAACTTTGCGTTTCTTGTGCCGTAAACTTCACCGGGTTTGCTTATATAGTGTCGTGACCTATACGTGTTTTATTAACGTTAGTCACTAGACTTGTATCGCACAAGTACAAGTCACCATCTTTTATGTATGTATTCTTGGTTGTTAAAAATAATTTATATTTTTAACTATGTATTTTACTTATATTATTTTCTCAAAAATAAATATAAGTATCTTGTATTTTTCACCCGAGTTATGTATTTTGTGCAAAACTTCATTTCAGTTCGTAACTCGTCTAAGTTACATAATCTATTAAGAAATATATTTTCAAAAATTTATCTCTTGTATTTGTCTAAGCATGTTGTATGTGTATTTTTGTATTTTCACTCCTTAGGAGTATTTAGTGTATTTTCAAGTCCTAATACACTATCACATACAATACGTATTACATACACTTAGCACAAAATTTGGTGATCAATAAATATATATATCTTTCTCAAAAAAAAAAAAAAATACATACTTAATATCAATTTTTATCTTGAAGAAATCATCATTTCTTAACTTGAGGTTTACATAAAAATTAGGGAAACCTTGTTAAATATTTTTAGGGAATAAATTTCACCAAAACTTATATTTTTCTAAGTGTCAAAATTTATAGAAATTTTGACATGGTTTCCCCTAAAAATGGAGGTTTCCCATGTTTTCAAAACATGTGTTTATTTTCTTTTAAAAGTCATCACAACAATCAACAATTCATTTAACACTTACCGAGTGTCAAAATCAAGTAAATTATACTACATCATGAACTTGAAGCTTTGTAAAATATTGTAGTAACTTACCATGTTATTTAGTAGGTTTAGTTACCCTTAAAAACATGGTTATTTGCTTGCAAATTACTTTATTAAAAGATCTAGTCATTTATAACTTGTAAGATGTTTTTTCTAAAAATATTTCTTTTGTATTTTTCTTGTTACAATCATGTTTCTATTCTTGTTTAAACACTAAAAATATGGTTAGTTTATTTAGAAACCATGACTTTGTAACTCTCATAAATAAACTTGGTTTATTGGGAAAATTATTCTTGTAATCAACTATTTACAAGATTTGTATTTTGTTTCAATCATCTTTACATATGAAGATAACTTTCATTATTCAAGTTCATGGAGACATAAAGCATGAAGATCTTGGTCTCACAAGATCACCACTTTAACTTACTAGATTATGTGTTTAATCACAATCTAGTAGGTTTCTTATGATGTCTAACATCACTAACACTAATAATCAATCAACAAGAAGCAAATCAACATAATCAACATGTATTCTTATATTTTTAGGCTTATGTTAAAGTATCATGATCATGTTCTTTTGTGTTCTTCAAGTTTATCATTGTTCATCATCTTTTAACCAACAATATATGAAGTAACAAGTTACAAGGAGCTTACTACTAGCACAAGGGCTAGGGAAGAACACTTGAAGTTGAAGATGATAAATGGGTTGAATAAAAGCAAATGGAGAAGGTTCTTCAAGATCCACACGCTCTAAACTCTTCTTAAACACCTTGTTGCACCTTAGGTTAAGCTTGGAATGGATGAATATGATTGAATGATGATGGTGGTTGTGGGGGTGGCTCACGGCCGAGATGAGGGAGAAGGGAGGAGGGAGGTGTGGTGTTGAGTGGTGAAATGAAAGTTTAAGATCTTTTATAACCATTTCATATCTTGTGAGATCATATAATATCTTGTAAATCAAAGGAAATCTAAGAAAGATCAAATAGGGTAATGGCAATATTTTGGTAAATATTTGGTGGGGTCACCCCCATGTGACCGTATATATGAAAGGGGGGGGGGGGTAATGTGTAAATTCCAAACTCTAATTTTATAAACAAGTTAGCTTTCATGTGGAATTTTTAGGGACTTGTGTGTTATTATGTTATAAGAGGTGTTATGGTGTTCGGGGGCCATAACTAGTTCAGAAACATTAAAACAATGCTTCTAGTAATATTTTGATGTTCCGGGTAATGTCCGGCTATTCGGTTAAATACTGGTTGGTTAAAGTGCTAAATTGCACCGTTTAATGTCCTTTAGGTATCCTTTTGTGACCCTTTTAATTGGGGGGGGGGGGGTAGTTGCACGGACCTCCCATCCGCCGGAGTATTGCAACTCCGCAAGCTAGCTTAGCCCCATAGCTGCCTGGCGGTGATTACCCACGGTGAAGAGCCCCAACACCCCATAAGGGCATTGCCAGGAATCGAACCGGTGACCTCAAGTAGAGGCCTGGGTGAGGCTGACCCTTTTAATTCCCAACACTTAGGAGGGTATTCTGGATAATAAAACATGAATTCTGCATAATATTTATGTGTTTAAAAGCTGATTATAGCTGATTTATAGCTGAATTATGCAGATTTCTGCATTTAAAGTGCGTTTCGGGTGCTTCAAAGTGCATATTCTAGCTTTCGGAACGTCTATATGTTAACCCTTGTATATACTCTTGGGTTTTAATGTATTTTTGACGTTGGACCTACACCTAGGCTCCAATTCTATTGTCTGACTGCTTTCTGTAGAATTTTTGACACAATGTGTCTTACTGGTGAGTTTACTAGTATTTCTGACGCAACGCTATCATTAATGCATAAAGCAATTTTTTTGTAGTATAAAACTTGCATGAATTCACAAGTATATCATGTAATCAAACAATGTTGACATTTAAGCACATAACTGCAGATATTAAATAATAATTAAATTGTACGGAATTTACCGGTTTGTGCCAGTTGTCACAGTCTCCCCCCGTTAAAAGAATTTCGTCCCGAAATTCAGGCTGATCTAACTCTCGCAGGTATTTTCTTGAACAGGTGGGGGTACTTTTCTTTAAACTGGTCTTCACGTTCCCACGTGTACTCGGGTCCGTGCTTAGAGTTCCAACGTACTTTGACAAGCTTGACACTACTCCTTCGGGTCTTGTTGACTTTCCAGTCAGTAACCTCAATGGGTTGTTCTGTAAATCGGAAGGTGTCATCAATATGCACTTCATCCGCAGGGATGATCACTGTTTCTTGTGTTGGACTCTTCTTGAGGTTGGACACATGAAACGTATCATGTACTCCATTAAGTTCTTTCTGTAATTCCAACTTGTAAGCCACGGTACCAATTCTTTCCAAAATCTTGAATGGTCCGATGTATCGTGGATTCAGCTTTCCACGTTTTCCGAATCTTACTACGCCCTTCCAAGGTGAGACCTTTAGCAAAACTTTGTCTCCCACTTCGAATTCTAAGGGTTTTCGTCTTCGATCTGCGTAGCTCTTTTGTCGATCTCGAGCCGCCTTAATGCGCTCTCAGATCTGCATAATCTTGTCGGTTATCTCTTGCATAAGTTCAGGACCAACCATTCGTTTGTCTCCAGCGTCTGCCCAATATAATGGTGAGCGGCACTTGCGGCCATACAGAGCTTCGAACGGAGCGGCTTTTATGCTTGTATGATAATTGTTATTGTAGGAAAACTCAACTAAGGGTAGATGAGTATCCCAGCTGTCGCCTAGGTCCATAACACATGCGCGAAGCATATCTTCTAGCGTTTGTATGGTCCGTTCGCTCTGACCGTCTGTTTGCGGATGGAAGGCCGTGCTTAGATCTAATTGAGATCCAAAGGCTTCCTGAAAAGATTGCTAGATCCTTGAGACAAAACGTTCGTCTTTGTCTGAAATAATTGAGATAGGCACTCCATGACGTGCCACGATTTCTTTCAAGTACAACTCAGCAAGCTTTCCAGTGCTATCCTTCTCTCGGATCGGTAGGAAATGCGCAGATTTCGTCAACTGATCAACTATCACCCATATCATATCATGCCCTCTCGGGGTCCTGGGTAATTTCGTTATGAAGTCCATCGAGATTTGCTCCCACTTCCACATGGGTATCTCG
Organism: Helianthus tuberosus; assembly: GCA_030545235.1. Lineage (NCBI taxonomy): Eukaryota > Viridiplantae > Streptophyta > Magnoliopsida > Asterales > Asteraceae > Helianthus > Helianthus tuberosus. The sequence continues at coordinate 30,576,796 of CM060386.1, read as the reverse complement.
GGTTATTGCAGTAGGCCAGACGGTTTCTGATATTCAGCCTTAACCTTAGCACAGGTTACGCATTTTCCAACATATATAGCAACATCGCTTTTAAGTCTCGGCCACCAATAGTAATCCTTCAAGTCTTGATACATTTTGTCCGATCCTGGATGGATCGAGTATCTCAACTTATGAGCTTCATTAAGGATGACTTATCGTATACCGCCATAGAGCGGAATCCAAATACGTCCCTTAAGGTATAAGGTTCCCTCTTTGTTTGGCATCAAATTCTTCAGCATACCTCGGAGGTATTCAGCTCTACGATTCTCCATCTTAAGGGCTTCTTGTTGTGCATCACGAATGCGTGTAGTGAGGTTCGTTTGAATAGTCATTTCCAATGCTCGAACCCTTAGGGTCTTAACCCTTTCTTTTTGGCTCAACGCGTCTGCTACAACGTTAGCCTTTCCAGGATGGTACTTAATCTCACAGTCATAATCGTTCAGCAGTTCGACCCAACGTCGTTGACGCATATTTAATTCCTTCTAATCAAATATGTGTTGTAGGCTTTTGTGATCTGTGAAGATTGTACATCGAGTACCATATAGATAGTGTCGCCAGATCTCCAAGGCGAATACCACTACGCCTAGCTCCAGGTCATGAGTGGTATAATTCCTTTCATGCACCTTCAACTGTCTTGAAGCGTAAGCGATGTCTTTTTGACGTTGCATGAGCACGCAACCCAAACCTTGACGCGAAGCGTCGCAGTATACCATGAAGTCTTCTGTGCCTTCGGGTAAGGATAGTATCGGTGCATCACATAGCTTATTTTTGAGCAATTGGAAGGCTTCTTCCTGCTTGTCACCCCAGTCGTACTTCTTGTCTTTCTGTGTAAGGGTCGTCAGCGGTTGAGCTATCTTGGAGAAATTCTCAATAAACCGTCGGTAATAGCCCGCTAAGCCCAAAAATTGTCGAACTTCAGTTGGGGATTTGGGGGCTTCCCAATTCTTTATGGCTTCTATCTTGGATGGGTCTACATGAATGCCCCTCTCATTCACAACGTGACCAAGAAACTATACTTCGCGAATCCAAAATTCGCAATTGGAGAATTTCGCATAAAGTTTCTCTTTCTTTAGTAGTTCCAAAATGGTTCTGAGGTGTTGCTCGTGGTCTTCTCTCGTTCGTGAGTAAATCAGGATATCATCGATAAATACAATCACGAATTTATCAAGATATGGTTTGCATACGCGGTTCATCAGATCCATAAATACCCCTGGCGCGTTCGTCAGTCCGAATGGCATCACAAGGAACCCGTAATGCCCATAGCGTGTTCTAAATGCAGTCCTTGGTATGCTTTCCTCTTGGATCCTTAACTGATGGTATTCAGATCGAAGGTCGATCTTGGAATAGTAGCTCGATCCTTGCAATTGATCAAATAAGTCATCAATCCTCGGTAGTGGGTACCGATTCTTGATAGTGAGCTTATTCAGTTCTCTGTAATCGATACACATCCGCAGTGTTCCATCCTTCTTCTTCACGAACAATACTGGAGCTCCCCAAGGCGAGAAGCTTGGCTTTATGAATCCTTTATCCAACAACTCCTGGAGTTGTGTAGATAATTCTTGCATTTCGGATGGTGCAAGCCGATAGGGTGCCTTGGCTACAGGAGCGGCTCCAGGAACCAAGTCTATATGGAATTCGACTTGTCGTTGCGGAGGTAGTCCTGGTAGATCTTCGGGAAAAACATCAGGGAATTCCTTTACCACAGGAATGTCTTCGAGTTTCGGCTCCTCAGCCTTCTTATCTACAACGTGCGCCAGGAAAGCAGCACATCCTTTCCTTAAGCACTTCTGTGCCTTCATACAACTGATGATTCGCAGAGGCGCGTCTCGTTTTTCTCCACGCACGATGAGAGTTTCATCGTTCGCCAGAGGGATGCGAATGATTTTCTCATGACAAACAACTTCAGCTTTGTTCTTGGAAAACCAGTCCATTCCGACCACTACATCGAAGCTACCCAATTGAATAGGTAAGAGGTCGATGCTAAATATTTGTTCACCAAGTTCTAATGAGCAACCCCTAACAACTTCGCCTGATTCAACAAGTTTAACATTGGCTAGTTCTAAGGAATAAGGAATACTTAATCTACTAGATTCTATTCCAAGCATACGTTTAAATTCCACAGACATGAAGCTATAATCGGCACCAGTGTCAAATAGTATGGATGCAAAGTGATTGTTAACGAGAAACGTACCGGTGACCACATTAGGGTCCTCGCGTGCGTTCTTTGCTCCAATCACAAATGCTCGAGCCTGAGCATTGTTCCCCATTAGGCAATCTTTTATGAAATGATCCTTGCTTCCACAACCGAAGCATCCTTGGTTTTACCCAGCTCCATTACCATTCCGGTTACCATTGCCATTTCCATTTCCACCATTGTTCCTATTACCAGCACCGTTGCGGTTTCCATTCCCGTTCCTTCCTTTTCCCCAACAATCCTCAGCATGATGACCTAGTTTTCCACACTTGTCGCATTTTGGAATGCGACAAACTCCTTCATGATGACGCTTGCACTGGTTGCAGGTGGGCAGAGTGCCCAAGTATCTTTTGGCAGGTGTGTCATTCATGGTTGCAAGAGTTTTCACCTCCTGGGGCGGGTTGGAGTCTCGTTTCTTGTTGTTGGAACCCTTGTTGTTACGTGTCGCTTGATTCAGGTTCGAATGCTTCCTCTTCTTGTCACCAGGCGACTCAGCATGCGTCTCGGTCTTTTCAGTTGGGTTCAGCGATAACTTCTTCATACGAATAGCATCTTCAGTAAGGCTGACAGCCAGAGTTACAGCCTCAGTGATCGTTTGAGGTTTGGCCGAAGTTACCATGCTGCGAAATTCTGAGGCCAATCCCCAAATGTAGCGTTCAACGCACTTAAATTCGGGAGTCACCATGTAGGGGATCACTCTCGACAAATCGTGGAACCTTCGGGTATAACCAGTAATGTCAGCACCTTCCATGGTCAAGTGCCAGAACTCAGTCTCCAACCTTTGGAGTTCAGCACGTGAGCAATACTTTTCTCTCATACGCTCCTTTAGCGCATCCCACGTCATGCCGTACGCAGCATCATCACCCAGAGTCTGGACTTGCAAATTCCACCAAGTCAAAGCTTCATCAATAAACAACCCTGTAGCAAAAGTGACTTGCTGATCCGTGGTACACTTGCTCATACGGATAGTGGCATCAGTCTTCTCCGTCCAGCGTACAAACGCCACTGCACCTCCAGTGCCATCGTAGTTCAGCGGTTTGCAGTCGAGAAACTGCTTGAAAGTGTAGCCCTGAGCTGCGTTTCCTCCAGATGAATCTCCATTCCCATTACGTCTAGCATTGCTTGGTTCTCCACTTTGTTCGGTGCGGTTCACCTCGTATTGAGCGATAGCTGCGGAGATCCTTTCTTCCAGTAGGGCATTCAGTTCTTCAACAGTCCTTGGTAGAAGACGAGGAGGAGGTTGATCAGAATCTCGATTATTCACAACTCTCCTGGGTGCCATGTTCTGAAAGAACACAACACAATAGGGTTAGACATTTGTTCGATATCGTCACACGAGACAGTAGTAGTATACATACACAGGCATATACCACATAAGTGACATCAAACAATCCGCCAAATGTATAAATCAATTCTTACAGCAACAACCATGCATAGTTAGATAAATACTGATGCGTCATATGATATTCACCGATGTCTTTACACATATCAGGGCAACTTGTTAGTCATTATTGTTTGCGAAGTAAACAAAATGCATAAGGGTTACATCTCCCCAAAGTACAAGTTTAATATATGTAAAGGACAAAATATCTTACTTCACATTGGCGGTTCCTGTCTTTATACCCTAAATTATTACTCCAAAAGAGTATTTAATAGGCTGGGGGAAGGGTGTTCACGTTTGACCTTTTCTTGTATTTGAAGGAATCTCTTATGATACGTGACAAGACTTGCTGTGATTTCTGTTCACTGAATTCCATAATTATAAATGCATCCATAATTACGTAAGTCCTTGCACAGTCCGCACAGTTCGTTTCACCTCGTATCACTTCCTTCAGATAGGCCATTGTTTTCAGGTAAAGTTACGTATACATGTAATATTCTACTTCTAGTATATGTATATATCAATTATTACACATAGTTGCATGTAATTTCTAGTCAAAGACAAGTGCTACTCCAGTGCACCCTAAGTCTTGTAGTGTCTTTTCTTGACTCTTTGTAAACAGTTTCAGGTAGTGGATGTCGCGGAAAGTTTTATGCAATGAAAACTCTTTGAAAAATTGTTTTCGTGAAAGGATCCTAGAGATTGTAGACTAGACTCGAGAAGGAATCCTGGTTCACTACAATCGCAGCTCTGATACCAATCTGTCACACCCCTTTCTAAGGTGGAAGCACGAGGTGTGATCATGAAACGTTCTCATTGCATACGAATGGTAAACATACTACATGCAAGTAAATATAACTTTAAATGCCAAACATTTCATAACTGAAAACATAGTTTAAGTGTTTACATCACAAGACAGCATATTGTCTGAAAAGTTACAACATTATTCAAAGAGAAACATAAACAACATCCAAGAGCAAGAGTATGACCGCGCGCACATCCACTTTAGTTACCTGAAATACATGTGAGTTTTTGGAAAAACGTCAACATAATGTTGGTGTGAATTCATACAATTTTTGTATTGAACGTTTGTACACTTTGTATGAAAACATGGTATGTAATTCTGTATGTATCGAGATTGTTAATGGGCTGCAAGGCCATTAACATGTGACACAACATAGGAAGCATCCAAACCATAGGCATTTTTCTAGTTGTCGATTCACGACGTAGACACAAAAGCACTGCTTGGTACTAGTTATCACCAAGAGTGTGGCTGCCCGAAAACCCATTAGATCTAACCTTTTGTTATGCGGTCTTAGTATGTACACGATTAATGGTGCTTTTGGTACCCTATTCGTGACACAATTTCAAGTATCATTCCTCATTTCTTGTATCCATCATACCATAACACATGTATTTTCCCCAAGCTTAAAAAGTATGTAAAAGTTTAAAAGTCGGGACATAATCTCACTTTTCTGTAAACATTTAGTAACATGTACTTCACCCCCAAAGTTATAAAACTAAAAACAGTTAAAAGATAAGGGGGAGCATGAACTCACAACTTTGCGTTTCTTATCCCGTAAACTTCACCGGGTTTGCTTATATAGCGTCGTGACCTATACGTGTTTTATTAACGTTAGTCACTAGACTTGTATCGCACAAGTACAAGTCACCATCTTTTATGTATGTATTCTTGGTTGTTAAAAATAATTTATATTTTTAACTATGTATTTTACTTATATTATTTTCTCAAAAATAAATATAAGTATCTTGTATTTTTCACCCGAGTTATGTATTTTGTCCAAAACTTCATTTCAGTTCGTAACTTGTCTAAGTTACATAATCTATTAAGAAATATATTTTCATAAATATATTCTCTTGTATTTGTCTAAGCATGTTGTATGTGTATTTTTGTATTTTCACTCCTTAGGAGTATTTAGTGTATTTTCAAGTCCTAATACCCTATCACATACAATACGTATTACATACAGTTAGCACAAAATTTGGTGATCAATAAATATATATATCTTTCTCAAAAAAAAATATACATACTTAATATCAATTTTTATCTTGAAGAAATCATCATTTCTTAACTTGAGGTTTACATAAAAATTAGGGAAACCTTGGTAATTATTTTTAGGGAATAAGTTTCACAAAAACTTATATTTTTCTAAGTGTCAAAATTTATAGAAATTTTGACATGGTTTCCCCTAAAAATGAAGGTTTCCCATGTTTTCAAAACATGTGTTTATTTTCTTTTCAAAGTCATCACAACAATTAACAACTCATTTAACACTTACCGAGTGTGAAAATCAAGTAAATTATACTACATCATGAACTTGAAGCTTTGTAAAATCTTGTAGTAACTTACCATGTTATTTAGTAGGTTTAGTTACCCTTAAAAACATGGTTATTTGCTTGCAAATTACTTTATTAAAAGATCTAGTCATTTATAACTTGTAAGATGATTTTTCTAAAAATATTTCTTTTGTATTTTTCTTGTTACAATCATGTTTCTAGTCTTGTTTAAACACTAAAAATATGGGTAGTTTATTTAGAAACCATGACTTTGTAACTCTCATAAATAAACTTGGTTTATTGGGAAAATTATTCTTTTAATCATCAATTTACCAGATTTGTATTTTGTTTCAATCATCTTTACATATGAAGATCACTTTCATTATTCAAGTTCATGGAGACATAAAGCATGAAGATCTTGGTCTCTCACAAGATCACCACTTTAACTTACTAGATTATGTGTTTAATCATAATCTAGTAGGTTTCTTATGATGTCTAACATCACTAACACTAATAATCAATCAACAAGAAGCAAATCAACATAATCAACATGTATTCTTACATTTTTAAGCTTATGTTAAAGTATCATGATCATGTTCTTTTGTGTTCTTCAAGTTTATCATTGTTCATCATCTTTTAACCAACAATATATGAAGTAACAAGTTTCAAGGAGCTTACTACTAGCACAAGGGCTAGGGAAGAACACTTGAAGTTGAAGATGATAAATGGGTTGAATAAAAGCAAATGGAGAAGGTTCTTCAAGATCCACTTGCTCTAAACCTTCTTAAACACCTTGTTGCACCTTAGGTTAAGCTTGGAATGGATGAATGTGATTGAATGATGATGGTGATTGTGGGGGTGGCTCACGACCGAGATGAGGGAGAAGGGAGGAGGGAGGTGTGGTGTTGAGTGGTGAAATGAAAGTTCAAGATCTTTTATAACCATTTCATATCTTGTGAGATCATATAATATCTTGTAAATCAAAGGAAATCTAAGAAAGATCAAATAGGAAATTGGCAAGATTTTAGCAAATATTTGGTGGGGTCACCCCCATGTGACCGTATATATGAAGGGGGGGGGGGAGGTAATGTGTAAATTCCAAACTCTAATTTTATAAACAAGTTAGCTTTCATGTGAAATTTTTAGGGACTTGTGTGTTATTATGTTATAAGAGGTGTTATGGTGTTCGGGGACCATAACTAGTTCAGAAACATTAAAACAATGCTTCTAGTAATATTTTGATGTTCCGGGTAATGTTCGGTTGTTCGGTTAAATACCGGTTCGTTAAAGTGCTAAATTGCACCGTTTAATGTCCTTTAGGTATCCTTTTGTGACCCTTTTAATTCCCAACACTTAGGAGAGTATTCTGGATAATAAAACATGAATTCTGCATAATATTTATGTGTTAAAAAGCTAATTATAGCTGATTTATAGCTGAATTATGCAGATTTCTGCATTTAAAGTGCGTTTCGGGTGCTTCAAAGTGCATATTCTAGCTTCCGAAACGTCTATATGTTAACCCTTGTATATACTCTTGGGTTTTAATGTATTTTTGACGTTGGACCTACACCTAGGCTCCAATTCTATTGTCTGACTGCTTTCTGCAGAATTGTTGACACAATGTGTCTTACCGGTGAGTTTACTAGTATTTCTGACGCAACGCTATCATTAATGCATAAAGCAATTTTTTTTGTAGTATAAAACGTGCATGAATTCACAAGTATACCATGTAATCAAACAATGTTGACATTTAAGCACATAACTGTAGATATTAAATAATAATTAAATTGTACGGAATTTATCGGTTTGTGCCAGTTGTCACAACGTGAGAAGGTCATTGCTTACGCATCACGCCGATTCAAGGCTCATGAAAAGAATCACACTACCCACGATTTGGAGTTGGGAGCAGTAGTGTTTTCACTCAAGATATAGAGACATTACTTGTATGGTACCAGAAGGAGTTGAACATGTGACAGCTTCGATGGGTCGAACTCCTTAACGACTACGAATGCGCAATCAAGTATCATCCAGGCAAAGCCAATGTTGTGGCTGACGCCCTCAGTCGTAAGGAAACCAAACCTAAGCGTGTACGTGCGTTACAGCTTACTATCCACTCCAGACTTCCTACCCAGATTCGTGATGCTCAGAATGAAGCATTGAAGGAAGAGAACCTCAAGCAGAATCCCTACGGGGCATGAAGAAGAAACTAGAATGCAAGGAAGGCGGCACTTATTAATTTATGGAACGTGTATGGGTTCCATTCTATGGGAACTTACGAGAGCTTGTGAAGGATGAAACACACAAGTCTCGTTACTCGGTGCATCCTGGTTCTGACAAGATGTACCACGATCTCAAAACCATGTACTGGTGGCCTAGTATGAAGGCTAACATAGCGACCTATATTAGTAAATGCTTGACATGCGCTAGGATTAAGGTTGAATACCAGAAGCCATCAGGACTACTCCAACAACCCGAGATCCCACCATGGAAATGGGAGAAAATTTCCATGGATTTCGTCACTGGCTTGCCTAGATCTCAGCGGGGAAACGACACCATCTGGGTGATCGTGGATCGACTAACTAAGTCTGCACACTTTCTAGCAATCAAGGAAACTGGCAAGTTTTCTACGCTCGCATACATCTATCTGAAGGAAGTAGTCTCTAGGCACGGAGTACCAACTTCGATTATCTCTGATCGAGGCTCACGCTTTACATCTGAGTTGTGGCAGGCAATGCACAAATCTTTCGGCTCACATCTAGACATAAGCACAGCATATCACCCTCAGACGGATGGGCAGACTGAATGCACCATCCAGACTCTTGAAGACATGCTTCGAGCATGTGTTATCGACTTCGGTAACAGCTGAGAAAGGCACCTACCTTTGGTGGAGCTTTCGTACAACAACAGTTACCACATCAGCATCAAAGCTGCCCCATTCGAGGCTTTGTATGGGCAGAAATGCCGATCACCTCTATGTTGGGCGGAAGTGGGTGACAGCCAAATCACTGGCCCAGAACTTGTTTTCGACACAACAGAAAAGATTGACCAAATCCGACAATGAATGACGGCAGCTCGTGACAGTCAGAAAAGCTACGCTGGTAAGCGTAGGAAACCGCTCGAGTTCCAGGTTGGGGATCGAGTGCTACTCAAAGTCTCACCTTGGAAAGGTGTGGTCCTTTTGAAAGCATTGAAAAAATTGGCAAGGTAGCGTACAAACTGAATTTTCCCGAAGAACTCGGTGGTGCTCAGAACGTCTTCCACGTGTCGAATCTGAAGAAATGTTTATCAGACGAGATCCTCATTATTCCTTTCAAGGAACTCACTATCGATGACCAGTTGCGCTTCGTCGAGGAACCGGTGGAAATTATAGACCGGGAAATCAAGACTCTCAAACATACCAAAATACCTATTGTACGAGTTCGTTGGAACTCCCGTCGGGGCCCAGAATTCACTTGGGAACGAGAGGACCAGATGAAACGTAAGTACCCCCAGTTGTCCAAGAAATGTGAGTCTGGTACTGAAGCTACTTCAGAATTTCGGGACGAAATTCCAAACCAACGGGGGGATGATGTGATACCCCAGGAAAAACGCACAACACAACCAGCTTCTCCGGCAACGATGTGCTAAATTTCGGGACGAAATTTATTTCATCTTGGGGATGATGTGACCACTCGTGTAATTTCCTGAACGTTTCGTTTTAATGTGTAATCTCATGTCCGTTAAGTGAATTGAATATGGTGATTTATTTTATTTGAACGATTGTGTGCTTGGTAAGGCGTAATGTGAATTATGTGAAACCGAAACCCGAAACTGAAATATTGAAATATGTTATTTTATGAAACGAAGCGTTGTAATATATTTCTTTGCGATACGAATCATTTTAATTAGTTTTTTCGTGAATCTTGCGAAACCGTCACTTACTAAAACCCAACCCAAGCCCACCCCTCTCCCCCTTGCGCCACAAACGAGCCCAAACCCCACTCCCATACCCTGGTTCGAAAAATTGAGCCCAAGACTACACTCCCTTGTTCCTTGTAGCCCATTAGCCCAACCTCCTTGTGTTTTAATTATAATTACTTGACTTTGGGAAAAAGAAATCAAAAACCAAAACCCTAATACTTTCCCTTGTGTACGTCAACCAGAAGAAACCCCCCCCCCCTGCGCAAATTGAAACCCTACTTCAGCTTCTTGATTCGCCTTTCACTTCCGTGTAATCCCTTCTCTTGATCCAAGGTTAGTATTCTTGATTTGATTATGATTCTTGGTGTGATTTTTGTAGACACATGGATGTGAGTTTTAGATAACATGCTAGGGTTTTGATGTTACATGATTTATTTCGGTTAAGTATGCGATTTGTTGAAGTAATTGATAGTTTGTATGCGTAAATGATCATTGGCTGCGTTTTTGTGAAAAATCATGATGTGTTATGGCTAGGGTTTTATGATTATTGATATGGTTAGAGGGTATAGGATGATTAACCTGCTGTTAGTAGTCATTAGGAAGGGTCGGGATTGTTTATACGCGTTTGGTGTTGTTTAAATGTAAAAATTGCATGCTGATTGATGAAAACAGCCAACTTCAGTTGGCTGTAAACAGACCGTTATAAATCGAACAATTGATTTTCTGAAGTCTAAATTATATGCTTTCGAAAAAAAATCAAATGGCACTAGAATCATATTTTTTTGAGGTCATTTGCTATTTTTAAAGGTCCGTTTTCTACAGCAGCAAAAGCCGCATTCTTTCTACAAAAAATGTGTGTTATGTTTTTCATCATAACTTGAAATCTGGATAGATTTAGGTTACGAAATTTATACTATAGATGGCCACGGATGTCGTTGTAATTCTCCAATAGGAATTTCGTCAATCAGACTTACGATGAATTTTAAATGATTTTTCCGTGGACTGCAGTCAGAAAGTGATGAATCTGATTGCAGCCCGGTAAATGATTTTTGTAAAATAATTGGTAATGAATTTGATCCTGAGATTTTTACACAATAATATTTAGAAGTTTAGAACATTCTATAAGATTTTGGGAATTTTTGGAATAAGTTAACTATTTTATTAAAATACCCAAAAACAGCTCAGTTTTGGATGTTTAAGCCGAAACGATATAAGTAGTGATTTGCGTGTCTAAATGTCAGGTATGTTATCTGATAATGATCCAACTTGTTATATGTCAATGAAAGGGTTATGTGCAATATCATATGCTTGCTCTTGAGTAGTTATAGGTGGAATGTTTATATGGGCGTGAACTGTTAAAGTGAGTGCATGTTATGTGGTAGATGCATGTAGGAACTTTGTGCTCTATTTGAAACCACTAATGGACTAGGTGATAATTATAATAGGATGTGATTGACCAACCCTGACTATAAGCTATTTTTAAGAGTCCAACCGAGCAACCAAAGGTGAGTTCACACTTTCGTCAAAGCATGGGATTCCAGGTGGTTTGGGAATGGGTTAAGTAACAACTATCCCCCTTAGGTGGGATGTAATCGGAATGGGTTAAGTAACAACTGTCCCCCTTAGGTGGGATGTAATATGCGTATTCTCCGTGGATAGAATACATACCTCGGTCCTCCTTGGGTAGGACAACAATCTTAAACTTACTAGACAAAACTCTATCATGAAGTCCCTCATTTTTATATCGACTTAATCGCCGGGCCATTGGCGAACGGGTCATTAGTTAAATAGCGCTATTAGGTTTGACAAGCCTCACACCGTGCCGCAGAGGACGGGAGTGGACTAATGTACTTGGGCACTATCAATGATGATAGACATTGACGTAGGGCACATAAACATGACTTAAGTCAATAGTCGATATGGTAACGGGTCTAGTGGTTTACAACATGGTGTAGCCCACACGGTATATGGTTTTGGGAACATGGAACTGGATAACTTTTGGTTTTCGAAACAACTTAACAACTTATGGTTTTTAGAACAACATTAAAACAGACAACCAACTGTGAACTCGCCAACCTTTTTGTTGACATGTTACCACATGCTTTGCAGGTCGTTAGGTTATTTAATGGAGTTTGCATTGGAGAAGGAGTCGTTGTGGGACATGAACCGATGTGTGTTCATGATAAATTTTATGAAACTTTAAACTTTTATTTTGGTTTTGAACTTTTTCTTCCGCTGACTTTTTAATTTGGTTTTGGACTTTGGTTTGGTGAACTTTAAACGTTTATTTTGCTATGGTTTTACTTTACCTTACTTAATGTTTATTATGATTGGTGGTATGATCCTGGTCAGTCACACGCCTCGAGGTAATACTCCGCTTGTAGATTTTGAGGGTGTGACAAAGACGATTACCAGTATGTTTGTCCACTTAAACAAAATGCATGAACATTTCAAGTACCGTTATCGTATGATACGTTAAGGTAATTTTATTACTGATATACTAGTGTGTCCCACTTCAGGATGTACCCCCACGATCAAGGTATGCATAAAGATTCATCGTAGTAGGTGAGTATACTGAATTCATCCATTTTATTTTTCAACGTTTAGATAATTGGTAATCAGGTCAGTACTTCCGTACAACAAAGAGACCAAAATATCTAACGAAGGCTAAGACAAATACCATTTTGGTACAAATTATGCATTTTGCACTTTTTGAATGACTCTCTAGGAGACCTTCTTCATTTATGGGTTTTGGCATTTTTAGCTCTTTTAAGATATCCTGGTTGTGCCTAGGTCAGCATGTATCTGGATGTAGCAGAAGGACAACCCTGATATCCCTGGATGAAATAACAGTATAAAGACCCAAAACCTCAGATTTTGGCAATCAATCAATGCAAGATTTAAGGTCATTAAACCATACACCACTGACGTGTTCCCCACTCATACTCAGTGCATTTAGGTTTATATCACATTGGTAAGTTGATTATTTCATACTTTTTGCCAACTGGTACATCATATGATGAAGCTGCTATCACACTTAAGCAATTTAGTTCAGTTTGAGTGTGACAGTCTAACTTGCTGATGTACTATCATCTCTTCATTTTCACATAATGATAACTCATTTTTGATTTTCTATTTTTTTTATGTTTTTGATTTTTCAATGTTTTTGTATTTTTATGATTTTTAAGAAAGCAGTAAAGTATTTACAAAAATTCTTATGAAAAACCAGTTATTTAGGATTCCTCATCCCATTGAGTTCGACTAAATGTTCAAAGCGAGCCCTATCAAAAGATTTTGTAAAGATCAGCAAGGTTATCTAGTGTGTCGACTCTATGAAGTTCAATTAGTTTCTTTTCAGCAGAATCCCGTATAAAATGATGACGAATGTCAATATGTTTAGTTCTACTGTGCTTTATGGGATTGTTTGTGATTGATATAGTGGCATTATTGTTTATCATAATGGGAGTATGAGTGAAATCCAAACCGTAATCGCGCATCTGCTGTTGAATCCAGAGAACTTGAAAGCAACAGCTACCCGCAGCAATATATTCAACTTCACACGTAGAGGTAGACACACAAGATTGCTTCTTGCATTGCCAAGACACAATCCTGCCTCCTAAGAACTGATAACCACCTATTGTAGACTTCTGTTAGACTTGCATCCTCCAAAGTCTGAGTCAGTGTAAGCAACAAACTTCAAATCACTGTCAGCAGGATACCACAACCCAAGTTTAGGTTTCCCCTTCAAGTAACGAAGAATACGCTTCACCGCCTTCATGTGTGACTCTTTCGGATTCGCCTGATATCTGGCACACAAACATACAGCAAACATGATGTCGGGTCTTGAAGCAGTCAAGTACATAAGAGAACCAATCATTGCCCTATACTGAGTCGGATCAACATCTTCAGTACTTTCATGATCTGGGCCAAGATTGTGATTTTCGCATATAGGTGTGTTGAAAGTAGAGCAACCCTCCATTTTGAATCGAGACAAAATTTCATACACGTACTTTGTTTGATGTATAAACATCCCATCCTCCTTCTGATCAACTTGTAATCCCAGTAAGTAAGACAACTCACCCATAGCGCTCATTTTAAACTTGCTCTTCATCACCTTCTCAAACTCTTGACACATGTTTTCATCTGATGACCTAAAGATGATGTCATCCACGTATACCTGTACCAGCAGAAAATCTTCCTTCTTTCTCTTAATGAACAGTGTACTGTCAATCTGACCTCTTTCAAAACCATTCTTTATCAGATGTGTTGACAGTGTCTCATACCATGCCCTGGGTGCTTGATGTAATCCATACAAAGCCTTATCAAGTTTGTACACACGATCTGGATAGTCTGGATCAACGAACCTATCTGGTTGTGAGACATACACCACTTCTTGGACTTTCCTGTAAAGAAACGCACTCTTCACGTCTAGTTGGTAAACTTTGAAGCCCTTGAATGATGCGAAGGCTAGGAAGAGACAAATTGCTTCTAACCTTGCCACTGGTGCAAACACTTCATTGTAATCAATCCCTTCTTACTGATTGAAACCTTTGACCACCAATCGAGTCTTTTTATGCGTCATGATTCCTCTTTCATCCTTCTTGCACCTAAACACCCATTTAGTGCCAATCTCTTTTTCACCTTTAGGAAGGTCGACTAACTCCCACACCTTCAACTTTGCAAATTGGGCAAATTCCTCTTGCATAGCTTCAACCCATGAATTATCTTTTAGAGCCATATGAATGTTCTTCGGCTCCTCTTGGGAAATAAAGAAACTATACAAGCACTCGTTCATAATTCCAGTCTTCTCAATCGAGACAAACAGACCAGAATTCGCGGCTATGCTTCTTCTCGTCTGAACACCTGTAGTAGGATCTCCAAGTATCATGTCAACTAGATGATCTCTATTTGCTCGTGTAGTAGCAACGGTGTCAGCTTCTAAGTTATCACCCAGGTTTGATCCAATCCCCCCCTGAATATTCTGATTTGTAAACGGATTAATGAAATCCTCCCCCCTGAATAGGTTCAGACTCACTATCGTTTGAATCATAAATAGCAGCACTTGAGGAAGTTTCCGGAGCATCTGTCATTGAAACACTCGATCTAGGCATGAACTCGCCTTCATCGTCTTCACTGATCACTGTTTGAATCAACCGAGAGTCATCTGCATTTGAAAACTCAGGAATATTAAATGATTTAAAAACACTATCATAATCATATAATATAGCTGGACGGCTCGTTGATTGTTGAGGTTTGTATGTAGTAATTTCAACATTAATAACAGCCTCAATTTTACCAGTTTTTAGATTGAAAACCCTTTTATTCGGTGTGCCAGTTACATAACCTAGAAAATAGCCTTCATCAGCCACCTCACTGAATTTTTTTTTATCTTTGTTTCGCACAATGGTGCAGGGTAATCCAAATGGTTCAAAGCCTTTCAAGTTTGGTTTTTCGTTAAACATTAATTCATGACAAGTTTTGTTAAAACGTTTAACGGTTAAAACTTTGTTTAGGACATAGCAAGTTGTATTCAAAGCTTCTCCCCAGAAAAGAACTGGAAGCTTTGAATCTGAAAGCATAGTCCTAGCGGCTTCAATCAACGTCCTGTTTTTCCACTCAGCGACTCCATTTTGTTGAGGTGTATAAGGAGCAGAATATTGATGTTCTATTCCCTAGCGAAGACAATAGAGATCCAAAATCCGATCCTTGAACTCCGTGCCATTATCACTCCTTATCCTCTTGATCTTTGCTTCATGGACGTTCTCCAATTTTGTAAAAAGATCTATCAGCATCCTGCTGTCTTATCTTTTGTACCTAAAAAGAAAACCCATGAATACCGTGAGTAATCGTCTATGACAACTAAACAATAGTACTTTCCACCTATGCTCCTCACGTTCACTGGACCAAATAAATCCATGTGAAGTAATTCATAATGGGCATCTATGGAATTTACTGTTTTTGATTTGTGAGGTTTCTTATGTTGTTTTCCCTTTTGACATGGAAGACATTTATCTTCCACGTGAAACCTATGCATTGGAACCCCTTTCACTAGCTCATTTTTAATAATGTAGTTCATTTTGCGATAGTGAATATGGGCCATGCGTCTGTACCACAACATTGATTCAGATTCAGCTTCAGATGCTTTTGATAGCAAACATGCCACCATTGCAGACGGATCCTTGGCACCCATGTCTATGACATAAGTACCATTTCTCCTCTGTGCACACATCACTATCCAATCGTCCGGAATAACCAAACCCGGTTTCAACACCAATGCCTCAGACTTAGTAAAATGGACCGAGTGACCCTTGTCGCAGACTTGTCTCATCAGATTATGTTTAACCTGCTCAACATAGTTCACTTTGTCCAAAGTGATCTTCCCATTTGTCACTTTCCTCGTCCGGTAAACCTACCACCTTTAGCACCAGCAAAATTCACATGTCCACCATCATATTCTTCAAATTCAGAAAACAACCTCGCATTCCCTGTCATGTGCCTAGAGCAGCCACTATCAACATACCATAAGTTGATAACACTCCTTAGCAGCTGCTGCACACACCAACCAAAAGATTAGTTAGATTGGGGGACCCAAGCCTTAATGGTCTTTGGTCATCCAGATTCACCAACTACAGGAACATCCATCCAATATCCATCACTCCTAACTGGATTCTTGGATCTCAGACCTGTTAATGGAAATGGGGTTTGCTTTCCACGAGGTCTCTGGTCCTGGGGGTTCCTATGCAAGTTTGGACTTTGTGACATTTGGAAATTCTGGTTTTGATACCTTGAGTTTTGATTCCAAGAAGCTTGATTGTTGTAATTTCTAAAGCCATTATTATAAAAAGTTTGACCACCATTATTTTGGTATCGATTTTGATATTGACCTTGACTTCTGAAATTATTTGAATTATAATTGTTCATTCTTGGTGAACTGCTTCTAGGTCTCTCATATCTGCCTGATGTAGATTCAGGCTAAAATCTTTGTTGATTTCTTTGAAAATGAGGAACTTGTTGAGCTCCTTTTTCAGCCTTATCTACACCAACAGCAACACCCTCTTGTTGCTTAGGAGGAGATTTCTTTGGAGAGTTAGACATTTTCTCCACATTATCACCACTCTTCTCTGGTGATTTCTCTCTCTTTTTCTCACTAACTTGTGCTTCAGTCTTTCTGTTAGGACAACAACTAGCTACATGTCCCTTTGTGTGACACTTGAAGCACGATCTCTTTTTCAAAGACTTCTTTACAGAAGCCTTTGAACTAGATCCCTCATTAGATGAAGATGCCTTAGAAGGATTTTGTTTAGTTTGCTTAGTTTCAGATTTTTCTATGTTTTTATTTTTAGCAAACTCTACATTTGATTCGTTTTCAATAACAGTTGTTTCGTTTTTCATGTCACTTCCCTGAACAAAAGTAACCTTTTTTAACAAAAGTTTGGAATTTTATTCTTAGGAGGTGAAGTTTTCTTTTTCAAAGCGGGTTCTCTGTTATTTTTCTTCTCAACATCATCACTCTCAGACACATCACCTTGACTTGATGTGGAACTACTTGGTGATGTTGACACAAAGTCTGTGAGCTCATCTTCATCAGGAAAGAAAGAATAGTCATGACTAAGAGGAGGTGGGACTTCATTAGAGCCCTGGAAGCCCACACTAGTCCTGTCATTACTTTTCTTTAAGCCACCCATCATATGTTTCATTACAAAAGTAGAATCTCTGAATAGACTCATTTTCTTTTCAAGTTCAACTATTTTGAGTTGTGCATCTGACATCTCTTTGCATTTTTCAGAAATTTGTTTTGTTTTCTCATTCATCGTATCATGAGCTAAGTCTATGATTTGAAGTTTTTTATTTAATTTGCAGGTTAAGGCTTCAATTTCAGTTTCATAACCTTTTATCTTCTTCAAATATAAAGACTCGTTTCTTTTAAAAAAAAGTTAGATTCTTTTATGTTAGACATCTCGTTATCCAGACTTTGGTTTTGTGTTGACAACCTGTCAACCTCACCCTGTAATTCCCGACATTTTAAACAAACTGAACTAGCAGGATTAGAACTTACCTCTCTTGTAGCTTTGCTCAAGTCAGCCATGAAAGCAGCAAACTCTGCAGCCTTCTTTTTGTCTAACGCAACCTTCTCATCATCAGACTTTAACTCTTCCTCATGAAATTCTACAGTCTGATCAGCATCAACCGGTTCAGCTTCACTCTCTTTCTCTACTTCAGCATCCACCTTTTCTTCAGCATCATCTACTTTCGCTTCAGCATCATCAACTGGCACTATCTCTGCCATGAATGCCTGAGTGACATTCTCATCATCTTCCAGATTAACACTCCAGTCATACGAACCCTCTTTTGTTGTAGAGATCAAAGCCCTTGAGCTAGAGTTGTTTGATGCATTCCTATTGTTTGAACTCTGACTCGAAGCCTCTGTTTTTTGTATTTGACATTCCCTCGCAAAATGTCCATAACTTTGAGAGTTAAAGCATCTCACTTTGGTCTTGTCAAAACCAACACTCTTGCCCACAAACTTTCTTCCTATTCGATTCATAAACCTTTTCACTCTCCTAGAAATCATGGCCATTTGCCATTGTAGATCCATTTCTTCTAGATCACCAGGGTTAATCTGATCATAATCTTCATCTAAAGTGGCAGGATCAGATATCGTTCCCTGTATGTAGTTCTCATACGAAGCAACGAATGAGGCAAGTAGAGCAAGATGTTCTTCTGCAGACTACACACTCATAGGCATCAATTTAGTATTGTTGTTCTGATTTGTAGCTCATGTTCTCTTAGCTCCTGTTGATCCTCCTGAAGCAGCTACGAAACACACATCACCATCTTCATTCACAGTAACCTGCTCATTCTCACATGACAGGAATGCAGTAGCAGAGTCGCTAGAAGCGTTGTGAGACGAAGAAGATGTAAGTCCATTGTAAATCCCTGGATCTTGAACCTGATCATATCCAGTTTCTTTCTTCTTCATATTGAGCTCATAAGCTCTCAGCATACCAACCACTTCTTCAAGTTCCTTTGTCTCATAATCTGCTTCTCCCTTGATCATGAGAGTGTAGATATCCCATTTAGCAGGTAAAGCATCAAGCAACTTGTCATTTTTTCTCTATGACAGGAATAACTATCTATGTCATAATTGTCCATTTCTGACATCAGATGGTAGTATCGAGTGATGATATCCTCAACTGACTCATTTCTCATATACTTGAATACCACAAACTGCTTCTTCAGTAGATCAACTTTGTTCTTTTTGACATCTGCATTTCCCTCATATCTTTTCTCTAATGCATCCCACATTTCCTTTGAAGTAGTGTACTTCTTAAAGGTATGCTTGATGCCATCTGGTAAGGACATTTTGATTGAAGTCAAGGCTCTCTTTTCAGCCTCATACATCTTTCTATCAGCATCTTGCATGTTAACGTAGGCTGTGACACGTTGTCTGCCCTCAAAATCGTGTGTTGGGTTTGTGTACCCATCTATAATACAGATCAACATGCTTGTGTCCTGATATTCAATGAAAAATTGAAACTTGTCCTTCCATGTCAGATAATTCTCCACCTTCATCATCTTAGGCGGTTTGTTGGTTGTACCAACCTCGTGCTCCATTCTCAAAAGTTCGTTCAAATTAGACATGTTCGACATTTTAACGTAACAGAATGGTAAAACCGTCAAAATTTTTCAAAAAACTGTTTTTACCAAATTATACCGTTAGATTCATCTCGAAATTACGAGACCAATGATATATATATACATATATATACATGTATACATTACACATGTATAATATACACATGTATACATGTATATATATATATGTATGTAGGAGAATGATCCGTTAGGAACCACCATTTATTGCGAGAACCGCGAGAACCAGTGTGAACACAAACAGTAATACCTAAAAAAATCTAAAAAACACCAAAAAAAAAAAAAATTTACTATTTTTTTTGGAAAAATCGCTATATTTCGTCAATAATAAAAAAAAATTAAAAAAAAATTCAAGTAACAGTTATCCATGCACATGTGCATTTTTGTCATTTCTTTGACAAATTCCGTAATTCATTACAAATATTAGACAATTGCACTTTCATTTACACTACCATATATAATACACTACCTTTTACGTTACCAATATTAGAAATGCACATGTGCATCTATATGTATCAACATGAAATAAGGTGTTTTGGTACACTACTTTGAATACACTTTCCCTTTCATCTATCATACCATCCATAATACACTACCATTTTCTCCTACCATCCATAATACAATACCATTACCTCCTACCATCCATAATACAATATCATTACCAATATTTTCACTTTATTACATGTATATAAGCACAATTTATACCATCCAATCAACATATTACATCATAAAGTAACAACTATAGCCAAACTATCAACCACTAGATATAACTAACCAAAAAACATGTATATGGGCCCACTTCTCCATTCAAAATCATAAACTTTTTGTACCAAAACACGTTATATCATAGTTATACCTAATGATACACATATGCATTTTGAATATTGGTAATGTAAAAAGTAGCGTATTACGGATGGTATTGTAATTTAAAGTGCAATTGTCTATTACTGATAACGTATTACGGAATTTGTCGAAGTAATGATACATATGCACATGTGCATGGATAACTGTTACTCGAAAAAAAAATTGTAACGAAATATAGCGATTTTTTTTTAAATATTAAAAAAAATTGAGTGCTTTTTTGATTTTTTTTAGATTTTATTTTGTGTTCACATTGGTTCTCGCGGTTCTCGCAATAAGGGTGGTTCTCAAATGAACCTTACCTATATATATATATATATATATATATATATATATATGTATATATATTCCTAAAAATCCAAGGAGTCCAACGGTGCAAACAGTTTACTGAGATGAGCTACGGATAATTTTTTATTCGCTAAAACACGAATTTTTGGTTACGCTTGCCAAGGAAAATTCCACCACTACCTAAGTCAGTCGAGACCACCTGTTTTCGACTCGCAACCTCAGTTCAGTCGAAACCATTTAAGTCTGAGTCGCAATCTCAGTTGAGATCTTTGATTTCGAGTAAAAAATGAAGAAGACGAGACCCCAGTCGAGACCTCTGGTTTCGAGTCGAGCCCTCTGGTTTCGAGTCGAGACCTCTGATTTCTAGTAAAAAATGAAGAAGTCGAGACCCCAGTCGAGACCTCTGGTTCGAGTCAACCAAAACGAGTCGAGACAACTGATTTCGAGTGGAAAATGCCCTAGTCGAGACCTGAGTAGGGAATTTTTGGTGTCACATTCATAATGCCCTAGTGGAAAATGCCCTAGTCGAGACCGCTAAGGAAAAGATTTGAAACAATCCTGAAAAATCAGCAAATCAAAAATTTCAAATCTTTTCCGCTAAGGAAACAGTTTGAAAATTTATTCCTTTTGAAATCTTTCCAAACAAAGTCTCCTAGAAACAAGCAAACAATTAACTATCACCACCAAAACGGATCAAAACACTGATTTTGAACCTGTTCTTAATGTTCTTCAAAAATTATGAATGTGACACCAAAAATTCTTCAACCAAAATAAAATCTTGAATCCTGTCGATCAGTTTTGAACCACGCACAAGAGCAAATGCTCTGATACCAATTGTAGGTCCCCTTTCCCATATAGATCGTCACAAAACTGATAATCTACCAAGGGTGCGGAATCCCCTTGATAAACCGAACACAATAGAAACAAGAACACGAAACATTTCACAAACCAATCTTCTGTGATTATCCAACAAAACGTTTACAATCACCTAAGATCACAAAAACTCACAGCCAATGTTCTGTGTTTTCTCAAACTCTCTCAAACTCTAGAATGTCTAACCCTAAAACTAAAGCTAAAGGTTGTCTATATACTACAACCTACATAACTCGAACTGGGCTAAGCCCATAAGTATTCTAGTTATAATTCGGGCTAGATTATCCATAAACTCGAACTTGAACTAGATTTGGGCTTCAACATACTCGAATTTCATTCAGTCTTCAAGGCCCAAACTTGTTCAATATCCAAAGACCAATCCAACGCTGTTGTCACATAACATGCACCAACATTTACCACACTTAGATATGTGAGTTTTAATGATATGATAAAAAATTGATGATATAATTATGTTTAGAATCATCATACATGATTGTGATAAGATGGTGCTTGGATAAATTATGAATTCTGGTATATGTTCATACTTGTCGTAGAGTGGGTTTTGTATGATATGAAGGAATAAATGTTATATTCATGTTAAATGATGTTTGAGATCATCATGTGTCACAACCCCCGACCCCACCCTGGGAGCGGGAGCCATGAACCAGAAAAGTGGTACCAGTGTTTATTAAATAGCAGTGGAAAATTTTTCATCAGCATCGTAGTTAGGAAATAATTTCATAGTTTGTAAAAACACCAACTTTTTAATATTAAACAAATGGGCTAAAACCCATATTCCATTCAAATGTTTTTATAGGGATAAACCCTAATTAATCAAACATAAACTTCTTCTTTTATTCAGGTAAGTATAGCCACTTTATTTAAGCCTTCAGTGCTCCATAGCTGGCTTCTATTATCTTTACAACAAATTACCCGAAACGCGTTTTGAAAACATTTTATCAGCAAGAAATACTGGCAAGTTCATTCCATTTTACAAAAATATAGTGTTATACTTTACAGTATCAAGAGCGATTACAGTGTTTATATCTACCCAAAAACTCTTTCAGTATTTGTCATGTTAGCAGTTACAATGACTATGGTCATATTACTATTAGCTAACTCTTTGTCCAACACAAAACCCTACATACCGGCAGTAATTGTAGAATACAAAGACTTAATCACTGTAATTGTAACTGATAAACATTTAGGGTTTTGTAAAGCATTTTAATTAAAATGGCTCACAATAATGTGAGAAAAAGGAGAATGGCTCACTTTGTAACTTTAGAGTTTAACTACAGGTCTCCCGGTATATTCTTTGGTATAACTCCTGAGCTTTTAATAAAATATACAATGCACTCGTGTTAGTATAATAAACTAATTTAACTTTATCAATACATCACGAGATCAGAACCCCAACGTAGTTAACAAAGCATAGCCTTAGTCAGGCAGCACCTTGACATCCGTTGCTGGGTTCAAGATTGATCGGACAGGGTATCGACTCAGTGATCAGGGGTTAAAACACTTAAAACGGGGCAGAGCTTTGTAGGATTTAGGGGTGTAATACTAAAGAAAATGGGATGTGTGTCACACCCTCAAAAATCCACTTGCGGGGTTTTACCACGAGGCGCGTGACAAACCAGGATCCAAGACACTAGTCACATAGAATGACTCTATATGCAAAAATACGTTTAAACAAATTTAACCATGCAGATAAAGAAATGCAAAAGCGTAAGTAAACGTAAATAAAGGGTGCACCAAAACAAACACCCAAACCAAAGAACTTAAAAGTAAAGATGCAAAACATTTAAATAAAATAGTTTCATGCTCGCGATGTGCTCCTACGCTGGAATGATGCCTTAACATCCTGAGAAAAATATGTAGAAATCAAGTGTCAACAATTAATGAAGTGCGAGTTCACAGGTTATAGTTCACAATTTTAAAATAAGTTATTCCCACTAGTTCAGCCCCGAACCAGTGTGTTATAAAGTTTCCCTGATCCAACCTGAATCAGACTATTGTAAGTTTTCCAATTCAAATCCCGAATCGCGTATTTTATATTGTTTAGCAGTATATGTTATATGTTTAGGTAGCTAGCCTAGGTCATGTCAACAAAGTGTTCGATCCGAAGCTGACGTTACTGCCCCTGTTGTGCCAGGTCTATCACCAACCATGGCTAAGTGTTAGGCAAATTCTACACCCGTGACCATCAACGTTCGGTCTAGCTGGCGCGACCAGCTCGAGTGGGGCTTATCGGGCCAGTAGTACTACTAAAAATTTCCTCGCTATAATCCAATACTAATTGTTTTGGTCAAAAATTACCGAAGTAATTAAGTGATCAAATTAGTTTGGTGAGGTAGTGTGCTAGAAGTAAATGTCAAAAATGTGTTAATTAAATTACTTGCAAAAACAGTTTAAGGATACGGCTCGGGATATTGAGCTGTATCGACGATCAAACAATGAGCAATTAATGAGCAAAAAGTAAAGGAAGTGACACGAGATGTACGAGGAAAGCCCTTGATCAATCTAGATCGCCGGCATAAAACCTCGGGAGCTGACAATCGCAGCTGCCTAGTTCTTCAATTGCTTCAAAAATCAGGATACAGTGCAGGATGTGGTACGGATCGACTAAGTGTTACAACGAAAATGAAATACAAGTGTGGTGTTTGCAACTAGCTAGAATGTGATTGTGTTCGAGAGTGTAAGTGTGAAATGATGTGTTCTAAGTTGATCCGACCTCATCTATTTATAGTAAAGATAATATAACTAACTACCCTAAACTCGCGGGATTCACCGAATATTCCTTCTTGGAACGTTGCAGACCTGGTCTTTCGGGCTCAACGTCTCTTTCTCAACAAATTCGTCCGAGTCTTGAGGAGAAGAAGTCCTTGTGACCGTTAGCAAGCCTCTGCCCTTAATCTGCACGTGGTTAATTCAATAAGCTTCAGGATATCGCCCAAGATGTCAGCAATATCCTCTTCCAGCATCCTGATTACAAATAACCAAACAAAGGCAGGATATTGGTCAGGATACATATGTTAAGAAAATGACCCCTAACAATTGTCCCCAAATATATCAGTTGGGATACCAATCCAACGGATATATTTCAAAAACCTTATCCCACAACTCAAGGCATTTAAAATGAAGCGACGGTCAAGATCACATCATAACTTCCAACGCGTTTTTTACTCCATGGAGATCCACAATGCCCCTATATCTTCTCTTTTCTTGTTTGAAAAGCAGATATCATCAACAGTCCCTTCAGGTAATTCTCCATTTTCGACTTTCTTCCTGTCAATTTACTTCATCTTTCTAGCAATGGCCGCCGAGACCTTCACCCAGCAGAATCTTCTCAAAAATCCCGAAAAGGAGATCTGCGCCTTTGACAACGCAGATATTGCAGCTTTAAGAGCCTCCGGCGCTTTCCCTGATAGCACAGTCTTCAGGCCATTTGATCGGTCAATCCGATCGGATGTTAGTTCTACCGAATGGATCTGTTTTCCAGCATATCCTTTTTCACTAGGTCTTCGATACCCCTTCCCAGAATTCATGATGCAATTCTTTCGTATTACTGGCATCTCTTTTGCTCAAACCATGCCCATGGTTTGGAGAGTATTAATTGTACTCAACCAAATCAAAAACCTCCACTGTTCTGACCTCTGCATCGAGGATCTACCTATTGCTTATCGCCTCCGATCCCACGGCTCTAGCCGGTTTTTGCTTTTTTCAACCTCCAGCAAACCCCTGATCCTCAAAGCCACCAAAAATGAAGACGGATGGCAACGCAAATTCTTCTTTGTCAAACGAGATTCCATTGCTGAGGGTGCTAACCTTCCGGTGGAGTGATTAACCACCGGTAGGATCATAAATATCCTCATAGACGATTTGATTGTTATCCTCTATTAATATTCTTCTTTTTGATCTTTATGCAGTGAACTTCAAGGAAGTTGCTCCTCCTACCGCTGAGTCAGAAGAGAGAATCAACACCGTTTACCGGTTACCTGCAACAGACAGGACTTTTACCACACACGTTCCGAGTTCAAGTCAGTACTCGTCATCCGAATAATTAGTCAAAACAATATAATGATAAAGAGTTAAACTTTTCCCTTTACGCAGCACCAGCTAAGATCCCTGAAGTCTTTGATCTTGACGAACTGGATAGCTATTCTGACCAGATCCAGGTCAAGAAAGAATCCGGCTCCAAGACCACTGCTACATCCAAACCCAGCAGCTCCAGAGCCATAATCATTCCTAAACCTTCACCGGCTAACAAGCCCCGGAGTTCAAGTTCCCGCAAAAGGAAAGAACCCGATTCCCCTGTTATTTCTGACACCTTTCCTTATGAAAAGCACGGATTCATTGAAGCCAGTGGTTTTATGACTTCTTTTCTTAACCAGGTTAGTATCTTTATATCATATCCTGCAATTTAAACTATTTTCAAAGACTTAACAATATTGATCCCTGTCCTTTTACCTTTGTAGGGTCTTGAGCGTTTGGTTCACTTATATCAAGAATCCTGCAAGCTCAACAAAACACTTGAATCTAAGCTAAAGGAAGCAGAAATCACAATCTCTGACCAAGGCATGATTGCGGCCGCCAAGTCTCGTCATTACAAGGAGAAATACAAAGCTATGACCCAAGAACACCAAGTTGCTCTCAACAAAGCTACTCTTCAAGCCCAGGCCGATCTGGAAGCTGCCCATGTGCAGTACGAACGGGATATGGTCAGTTACCGAGAAAGTCTCAAAAGTTCCGTCGTCATTTCCCTTCTCCAGGCTAGGTTGAAGATGGCTCATGAAGCCAAAATATTAGGCTTCGAATGCCCTTCTTGGGACGTTGGTGCTTGGGAGACCAAGCTGAAAAATCTTGGCGGTACCTCTTCCAAATCTGCCGATGAACCTCCTAAAACAGTTGAAAAGGCAGTCGATGCTGACAAGGATGCTGAGGCGGATCCCAAGATGGATGTTGCTGAAACCGCTATGGGCCAAGAAGGCACTACCCCCTAGAGCTTGTTTTCTTTAAATCTTTCGAACAATTTTATGTTTTTATGAACAATTTTCATTTCTGTCTCTAAACAATTTGATAGCCGAAGGTGGATGGGTCCTGGGTTTCTGGATGAAACCTTCGGTTATCAACCAGTATTGATTGCTCTAAGAATAATTTCATCTTTTGACTTATTTTTTGTTACTTTACATTGTTTAGTGTAAGTTTTAGCTTTGTAAAAATTTCATACTGTTATTTCACAAAATATCCTGATTAGCATGCTCAGCAACATACTGCAAAAGCCTTTTATTAAATAGATCTTCCAGACATTCCTTTATCTTTAAAAAGTTTTTTAGAAAGTAAAAAATAGCTTATCTCTTCAAAACCAAGTTTTGATGATGATCAAAATTCCAAACCAATACTAGTTTCAAACATCCTGATCAAATATCCTTAAAAGGACTTTGAGGATATGTGTCAAGATACTTAACATGATGTTATTAAAAATTTAAATGAGGCTTGCAAAGGAAAGATCATACCAGACATAGGATATAAACCTATTACCAAACTTCAATCCCTTTGCAACTCTTCCAATGAAGATGTCCCCTGTGCAAGGTACTTAGTGCATTAGTTGCAAACTTCATCCTTTTAGCTTTACACCACCGCCTTGGTGGGAATGTCCCCTGTATATAATGTCTTCAAGTATCTTAGAAATCTACTTAATGTCAGTTTCCATGGCATAAGCAATTTTTCTCGTTCCGAGGGTATAACCCAAGGATGTACTGGAGATAAATCCTTTGTATCCTGGGGAAAATCCCAATTTTTCATGCGCTACAGGCGGGAGTGTATAAACTCCAAGACTTAGAAAGGTGAAAACCTTTAAACCTTAGAGAGTATGAAAATACCCTTTCGTGAGAGAGGGTGATCAATCCTCATATACCGTTAGGATTCAGGATATAGCCAATGGTAACGAAATTGTCAGCCACTTTTACATGGACTGGTCCCGCCACCTTGAACTATCCCTGAATAACTTGCGCTCCAGGCGGGGTGTTTAAACCCAATTCGGAAGAAAGGTGAATACCTTTAAACCTGTGAAGGGATCAGTATCCCTTAAACGTGAGAGAGGGGGCCAATCCTCTAATCTTCTGAGTTATCCCGAGTGCATATCCTGGAGCTATATCCTGAAACATATCTTGCAAAACAAATGTAAACTAAGGTGGGTGTTAGCTTGGCTAACACCCCTCCGATGCTTAAGTCAGTATCAGGTTATAAAGAACAAATTACACCAAACACATTTAAAAGAAGCAAGAATTCATACCATCTCGAGTTAGAAATTAAATTCTAGACTCACTTAAAATAGAGCTTAAGGTGTATAGCATTCCAAGATCTCGGTAGCATATCTCCCTCCATATTCTTGAGTCTATACGCTCCTTTCCCTGCTTCTGATTCAACTTCATACGGTCTTTCCCATTTTGGAGCTAGCTTGCCATCGGCAGGATTAGTAGTATTTTGGAAGGCCTTTCTTAATACCCAATCTCCAACCTTAAATCTTCTGGTTCTAATATTCTTGTTATATGCCCTGGATATTCTCTGTTGATATGCTGCCATCCTTAGCCTTGCCGCATCTCTCTTTTCATCTATAGTGTCTAAATCCTGACTCAAGGCTTCAGGATTCTTCTCAGGATCACTTAAGATAGATCTTGCAGTGGGTATTGTCATCTCCGTTGGAATCACTGCTTCTGCTCCAAACACCAACGAAAATGGGGTTTGACCTGTTGCATTCTTTATCGTTGTCCTGTCAGCCCATAAAACAAAGGGTAATTCTTCTGCCCATCTTCCTTTTTTGGCTCCAAGCCTTTTCTTTAAGTTGTTGACAATTATCTTGTTAGAGGATTCTGCTTGTCCATTTGCTTGAGGATGTACCGGAGTTGATGTGATCATTTTGATTCCCCAACTCTTGCAAAAGTCAGTAGTCCTCTTACTTATGAACTGAGAGCCATTGTCACAGATTATCTCAGCTGGTACTCCGAATCTGGTCAGGATATTTCTCTTGATGAAGGATACTACTTCTTGGTCTCTTACTTGAACAAATGCTTCAGCTTCAACCCACTTAGAGAAGTAATCCGTCATTGCTAGCATAAAGACTTTTCCTCCCGGAGCTTTCGGTAACTTTCCTACTATATCCATCCCCCACTTCATGAATGGCCAAGGGGAAACTACAGGATATAGTGGTTCAGCTGGTTGATGTAGTATGTTACTATGCCTTTGACATGCATCACATCTTCGAGCATATTCTGCAGCATCCTTTCTCATTGTCGGCCAAAAGTATCCTGTCCTCAATACTTTCGAGAATAATGATCTGCCACCAGTGTGATTACCACAGTCTCCTTCATGTATATCCTGAAGTACTTCTTTGGCTTCATGATCCTCCAAGCACCTTAAATATGGTCCTGCAAGAGATTTCTTGTACAAAATATTATTTATAATAGTAAATCGTGATACCTTCATCCTAAATGCCTTAGGATTTTCATTTTCGGGGATGTGTCCTTCTTTGAGATATTTCATGATTGGAGCCGTCCAGGTTCTAGGATCCTCTTCAGGATATTCCGCCCCAGGATCCTGAATACCAGCTACTTCTTTATCCCGAGGATTCGTTGCAGGATATAAGACATGTACTATTGGTATTTGTGTCCCTTCAGGTATCCTGACCGACGATCCCAGATTTGCTAAGGCGTCTGCTTCAGCATTATCTTCCCTTGGTACCTGTTCAAGTGTAAAAACATCGAAATATCCTGATAATTTTTTGAGAATATCAAGATATTCAGTCAATTTCTCACCCTTAACTGCATAGGATCCATTAAAATGGTTAGTAATTAACAAAGAGTCAACATATGCTTGTAAATTCTTTATACTCATACTCTTAGCCAATTCTAATCCTGCAATTAAAGCTTCATATTCTGCCTCATTATTGGTAGCAGGAAATTCACACCTAATAGCCTGGGGTAATATGTCCCCCTGTGGCGATTTTAGTAGTATTCCTAATCCTACTCCTCTTACATTAGATGCACCATCAGTATATAATGTCCAGGATCCTGAGGATTCTCCTAGTTGTTGAACTTCTAGGTCTACCTCATCCTGAATGTCACTACTAAAGTCAGCCACAGAGTCAGCTAAAGCCTGAGACTTTATGGCATTCCTAGGTTCATATACTAAATCATAAGCACTCAACTTTACTGACCACTTGGCCATCCTGCCTGACATCTCTGGTTTCCTAAGCACATTTTTAATAGGATAGTTTGTTTTAACATGAATCCTATGTGTCTCGAAATAATGCCTAAGTTTCGTTGATGCCATAATTAATGCTAGTATCAATTTTTCTAAATGAGAATACCTAGTTTCAGCATCTAACAAACTTTTACTAACATAATAAACAGGGTACTGCTGACCTTCATGGTCTTTTATAAGAACGGCACTTACAGCATTCCCTGATACAGCAAGGTATAGGGATAGTGGTTCACCATTTTCCGGCTTCATCAATAGAGGTGCGGTTGAGAGATACCGTTTCAAATCTTGTAGGGCTGCTTCATGCTTTTCCCCCCCATTCGAATCTTTTGTTCTTCTTTAGGATATCATAGAAGTCTTTGCATTTCTCCGAGGATCTTGAGATAAATCTGTTTAGAGCTGCTACCTGGCCTGTTAATCTTTGTACATCCTTCATATTCGAGGGTGATTTTATATCCAGGATAGCTTTAATCTGCTCTGGGCTTGCCTCTATCCCCCTTTTCGTCACCATATACCCAAGAAACTTTCCTGCCCCCACTCCGAAATGGCACTTAGCAGGATTCAGCTTCATATTATACTGATCCAGGATATCAAATGCTCCTTTAATATCCTGGAGGTGATCCTGAGCTTTCTTTGACTTTACTACCATATCGTCAATGTATACTTCCATGGTGTCCCCCAGTTTGTCTTTGAACATCATGTTTACCAATCTTTGGTATGTTGCACCTGCATTTTTCAGACCAAAAGGCATAGTTGTATAACAATAAATACCTGTTGGCGTCATGAAGGCGGTATCCTCCTGGTCAGAAGGCTCCATTTGTATCTGTTGAAATCCTGAAGATGCGTCCATGAAAGTCAGCATTTCATGCCCGGCAGTGGCATCTACCATTGCATCAATGTGGGGAAGAGGAAATGGGTCTTTAGGACAAGCTTTGTTCAAGTCTGTGTAGTCCACACAAACTCTCCATTTCCCGTTTTTCTTCTGTACCACGACCACGTTTGCTAGCCACCTTGGGAATTTGACTTCTCTAATCATTTTGGACTTCAACAATCTTTCAACTTCTTCTTGAATAATTGTATTGCGTTCAGGAGCAAACTTCCTTCTTTTTTGTTGCACTGGCTTGAATGATTTATCAATTCCAAGCTTGTGAGTGATAATATCTTTGGATATGCCTGTCATATCCTCATGCTTCCATGCAAACGTAGACATCCTGCATTTCAAAAAGTTAATTAATTGTTCCTCAATATCCTGAGGGATATTGGTCCCTACGAGCACCGAAATATCGGGGTTATCCTGGTCCAGGATAACTTTCTTCACATCCTGCTCCGGATCCTCCACGATATCCTGGGCCCACGTCTTTAATTGCTATGCTGCACTAGTTTTGGCTGAGGATTTCATCGAGGATGAGTAGCATTATTTCGCCTCCTGCTGATCGCTATCAACTTTAACGACTCCCCAAGGGGTAGGTATCTTGATGCATTGGTGATATGTTGATGGCATGGCCTTCATATCGTGAATCCATGGTCTTCCTAGTATGATGTTATAGCAGGATAGAGAGTCCATCACACAGAAACGTTGTATCGAGTTGACACCTTCAACGTACACCGGCAACTTTATCTCTCCCACTGTGTTTCTGGCTTCTCCGCTGAATCCAACAAGCACAGTGGACTTCGAAGTTATATCCATTGGAGACACATTCATTCTTTTAAGTGTCTCTAGCTGGATTATGTTGACGGAGCTGCCATTATCAACCAATATCCTGCGTACAAAATGGTTAGACACATATAACGTTATTACCAGAGCATCATGGTGAGGATCCTGGACAGTATCCCTGTCATCAGCATCAAATGTGATCACTTTGTCAGTTGTGAGTGTAGCCATCCTGACAGGTTTGTCTCCCCTTTCGGCTTTGGCTTCCTTTGCATGTCTCTTTGCTGCCGAATACGAAGTTCCACAAATGTCGGATCCCCCCGAAATGAAGTTGATTATCTTGGCATCCGCGGGAGGTGATGCAGCTCGCTCAGGATCCTTCTCCGTATCCTGACCCTTATTCTTCTTTTTTCCTAAGAGATCTTTCAGATATCCCTTGCTTAGAAGATAGCTTATTTCTTTCCTTAAAGCAATGCAATCCTCAGTCATATGTCCGAAATCTTCGTGGAAAGCACACCACTTCGACTTATCTTTCCAGTCAGCCTTTTGTTGATTCTTTCGGGGCCATCTAGCCTTGTCTCCTAGACCCTGCATAGCATACATCAATTCAGGAATATTAACAGAAAAGCAATATTCAGACAATTCAGGATACTCTTCAGGATCCTCATCTTCGACAGCATTCACTCTCTTGTTTTCATTTCTACCATATGGCGTAGGCCGATATGACTTAAATGAGGATTCTGACTTCCTGTTAGTCGATTCATAAGTGTTGGATGAGTTCATCCTTTCTTGCATCTTCTTGTCATCTTCCAGACGGATATATCTCAAGGCCCTGTTACGAGCTTCATCGAGATTCCTGCAGGGATTCATTACAAGATCCTGATAAAACTGAGAATCCTTTTGTAATCCCATCTTAAAAGCTTGCACAGCTGTTGCAACATCAAGATGTGGGATATCCAAGGATTCTCGACTAAATTTGTTCACATAATCCCTCAAAGATTCTTGAGGCCCTTGAGTTATCCTGTAAAGATCACTGGTTAGTTTCTCAAAACTCCGACTGCAAGAAAATTGACTGTTAAATAAATTAACCAAATGAGCAAATGAAGTAATTGAGTGAGGAGGAACGTTCAACAGCCATTTCAAAGCTGATCCTGTTAGAGTAGAACCAAATCCCTTGCACAAGCACGCTTCCTTGAGCTCCGGAGGGATAGGGTTAATCTCCATTCTTTCCCTATACTGGGCAATATGCTCCTCAGGATCCGTAGTCCCGTCATAAAGCTTCATGTTGGGAGTTTGGAATCTCTTTGGGATCTCAGCATCACATATAGGGTATGCAAAACGAGATATCTTGTGGCTATCCTGGGACACTTCTGGGATCGGCTGGACCACCCCAGGTACACTAGATATCATGTCCTTCAACTTTTGAAGTTCCCTAGTAAGTGCTGATGTTACACCTGTATCCTGCAAAGATCCATTATTGTTAGTAGCATGAGTATTATTATTATTTGACACGTTACCCGTTGGAGGGTTTTGCCCATATCCTGAAGCATATCCTGAGCTCCTCATGGTTGACATCCTGACCGAGGAGGGTATTTCAGGAGTATGATTCTGAGGAAGACTGGGCACGATATTCCCTCTGTTATCCTCGGTATACACAGCTGAACTAAAGTTCAACGCTCTGGGGTGTAATGGAGTGACATTGTCCTCAGCAGATCTGCTCGAGCCAGACTTCAGGAGTTGTATTTCCCTTAAAAGCATTTGGTTTGTTTCCTGTTGCTGCCTCATTTGTTCCTGCACACTTCCAAATAAAGTTAAAATTTCATCATTAGAAGCTAAAACGGGAGCAGATCCCTGGACACTCCGAGTAGGGATAACATCTTGAGATTGTGTAGAGGCTGGCATCCTTGGAGGAGGTGGTGGAAGCACCGAACCGGTAGTAGCAGAAGTCATAGCAGACATAGTAGAGGAACTCATGTTTGATCGTGAGGCCATTGTGGACAATGTAGCAAAAAGTTTTGAAAATAAAAAACCGATTAGCGATTTAACAAAAATTTTCAGTAAAGAGAGCACCACTTGCCCCACGGTGGGCGCCAAATTGTTTTGGTCAAAAATTACCGAAGTAATTAAGTGATCAAATTAGTTTGGTGAGGTAGTGTGCTAGAAGTAAATGTCAAAAATGTGTTAATTAAATTACTTGCAAAAACAGTTTAAGGATACGGCTCGGGATATTGAGCTGTATCGACGATAAAACAATGAGCAATTAATGAGCAAAAAGTAAAGGAAGTGACACGAGATGTACGAGGAAAGCCCTTGATCAATCTAGATCGCCGGCATAAAACCTCGGGAGCTGACAATCGCAGCTGCCTAGTTCTTCAATTGCTTCAAAAATCAGGATACAGTGCAGGATGTGGTACGGATCGACTAAGTGTTACAACGAAAATGAAATACAAGTGTGGTGTTTGCAACTAGCTAGAATGTGATTGTGTTCGAGAGTGTAAGTGTGAAATGATGTGTTCTAAGTTGATCCGACCTCATCTATTTATAGTAAAGATAATATAACTAACTACCCTAAACTCGCGGGATTCACCGAATATTCCTTCTTGGAACGTTGCAGACCTGGTCTTTCGGGCTCAACGTCTCTTTCTCAACAAATTCGTCCGAGTCTTGAGGAGAAGAAGTCCTTGTGACCGTTAGCAAGCCTCTGCCCTTAATCTGCACGTGGTTAATTCAATAAGCTTCAGGATATCGCCCAAGATGTCAGCAATATCCTCTTCCAGCATCCTGATTACAAATAACCAAACAAAGGCAGGATATTGGTCAGCATCCTGACATCGTAAGTTTTAAGGGGACTGACATGTGATATAATGCTTCCTTGTGACCATAACCGTATAACATAACCCCTCCCAATATAGTTCATTAATGCGTAAAGTAAAAGCATTACATTACTGTAACGGTACATGTTTTCTCCCCCTGTGTATTTTAAACCGTATAAAAATGGGGTCGTGAACTCACCTTTGATAGCTCGGTTAGACTTTGAAGTGATTATGAGTTGAGGTTGGTCAATCACATCCTTGAATCAATGGATGAGAGGACTAGAGAAAGAGAGGGAGTAGCGATCGAGCGAGGGGGGTGTTCCTACTGCCGTCGCACACCAAGGGGGGAGGGGATTAGGGTTTTAACTTTTTTTTCTCCATGCATACATACATATGTATTTTATAAAACAAAGGGGGTGGGGGCGGTTTGGTTAGCTTGGGCCGCAAGGGAATGGGTGGCGGGTTGGGTTTGTTCTAGTTTGGGCCGAGAGTGAGGTGCATGTATAGTTTGGGTTTCGGGTTCTAAATGTAAACATAATTTATAAACCACTAGTTATACGTGACGTGTGTTAATTATGTTTTATATAATAAAATAAAATATACAATATAAGGAACTGAATCAGAAATGATACCTGATTTTTCTGGGATGTCACATTATCCCCAACTTGAAGGAATTTTCGTCCCGGAAATTGAGTGAGCAAGAGTTTGAAGGTGTTGGGATAAGAAAGATTTCCGAGTTGTCACATTCTCCCCCAGTTAAAGGAATTTCGCCCCGAAATTCTGTTCGCGTTACTTGGATCTTGTGATTTTGTTGTAAAGAGGTGAGGATACTTGTCTCTCATTTGATCCTCTCGTTCCCAAGTGTACTCTGGTCCACGCTTAGAGTTCCAACGAACCTTGACGATCGGTATTTCGCTATGTCTCCGTGATTTGACCTCTCGGTCCATGATTTCGATTGGTTCTTCAATGAACCGTAGTCGTTCGTCCACATGAATCTCATCTAATGGGACGGCTAGTGTTTCATCTGATAGACACTTCTTATGATTTGAGACATGAAAAACGTTTTGAACTCCACTGAGTTCATCAGGAAGGTTTAACTCATAAGCCACAGAACCGATTTTCTTTTTAATTTTAAATGGGCCAACGTATCACGGGTTTAGTTTACCTCTCTTGCCAAAGCGAATCATGCCCTTCCAAGGAGATACTTTCAGTAGGACCCGATCGCCTACTTGAAATGCTAACGGTTTGCAACGTTGATCGTCATAGCTCTTTTGACGATAGTGAGTTGCTTCCATACGATTCCGGATTTGCACGATCTTTTCAGTTGCCTCTAGAACCAACGTTGGACCCGTGATTTGACTGTCACCAACTTCCACCCAACAAACGGGCGATCGACATTTTCGTCCATATAGTGCCTCGAATGGTGCCGCTTGGATACTCGTGTGATAGCTGTTGTTATAGGAAAACTCTACCAGGGGTAGATGCTTCTCCCAGCTTTTGCCAAAGTCGATTACACATGCTCTAAGCATGTCTTCGAGTCAAAATGGTACGTTCACTTTGACCATTAGTCTGAGGATAGTACGCTGTGCTCAAATCGACGCGTGATCCCAAAGATTTATGCGCTGACTGCCACAGATGAGAAGTAAAACGTGGATCACGGTCGAAGATGATGGATATTGGCACTCCGTGTCTGGCTACTATTTCCTTCATGTACAGCGCCGCAAGCGTATCAAACTTATCAGTTTCCTTGATCGCTAAGAAGTGAGCCGATTTGGTTAGCCGGTCAATAATCACACATATAGTATCCTTTCCACTAGGTGTCCTGGGTAGGCCTGTGATAAAGTCCATAGCGATTTGTTCCTATTTCCAAATGGGGATCTCAGGCTGTTGCAATAGCCCTAAGGGTTTCTGGTATTCTACCTTGACCTTGGCACAAGTTAGGTATTTGCTTACGTAAGTGGCTATTTTTAAGCCTTTATGTTCGGCCACCAGTAAGTTGTTTTGAGATCTTGGTACATCTTATCCGATCCTGGATGAACAGAGTACCTCGATTTATGAGCTTCGTCCAATATGAGTTCCCTCAAGTTTCCGTAGAGGGGTACCCATATTCGACTAAGAAAGTAACGAGTTCCATCTGGTTTAGTTTCCCAATCACATTCTCAGCTTTCAGATTTTTGGGTTTGACCACCTCCAATTGAGCGTTGCGAATTTGTTAGGGTAGGTTAGAGTGTATCGTGAGTTGTAAGGACTGAACCCGTCGGGGCTTCTCGTGTTCCTTTCTATTGAGAGCATCGGCTACCACATTAGCCTTGCTTGGATGGTACTGGATGACACATTAATAGTCATTCAAGAGTTTGAGCCAACGATGTTGTCGCATGTTTAACTTTTTTTTATCAGAAATGTGTTGAAGGCTCTTGTGGTCGGTGTAGATGGTACACTTGGTTCCATAAAGATAGTGCCTCCAGATTTTTAAAGCTAACACCACGGCTCCTAACTCCAAGTCGTGAGTTGTGTAGTTTTTCTCGTGTACTTTCAACTGCCGAGATGCGTATGCAATGACCTTATCGCGTTGCATGAGTACACATCCAAGTCCCTGAATAGAAGCATCGTAGTACACCACAAAGTCTTCGGTCCCCTCAGGTAGGGACAAAATAGGCGCGCTACAAAGCTTCTACTTCAGCACCTGGAATGCATCCTCCTGTTTGTCACTCCAGATATACTTAGTTCCTTTCTAGGTTAGGGATGTGAGAGGTTGAGCGATCTTTGAAAAACCCTCAATAAAACGACGATAGTAGCCTGCCAAACCCAGAAACTGTCTTAGTTCTGTTGGAGTCTTTGGTGCTTCCCAACTTTTGATAGATTCAATCTTTGCCGGATCAATGTGGATACCCTTTTCGTTCACTATATGCCCAAGGAATTGGACTTCTCGAATCTAGAAGTCGCACTTGGAGAACTTGGCATATAGTTGTTCCCATCGCAGGAGTTCCAACACTAAACGCAGATGTTCCTCATGTTCCTCCTTAGTCTTGGAATACACCAGTATGTCATCAATGAAGACGATTACGTATTTGTCGAGGTAAGGCTTACAAACACAGTTCATGAGGTCCATGAATACCGCAGGTGTGTTGGTTAGTCCGAATGGCATGACAAAAAATTCATAGTGGTCATACCGAGTACGAAATGCGGTTTTGGAGATGTCTTCCTCTCGCACACGCAGCTGATGGTATCCCAACCTTAGATCAATCTTAGAATAGTAACTTGACCCTTAGAGTTGGTTAAACAAGTCGTCGAACCTGGGTAAAGGGTATCAGTTCTTGATAGTTACTTTGTTGAGCTCTCTATAATCGATACACATACAGAAAGTCCCATCCTTCTTTTTGACAAAAAGGACTGGAGCTCCCCATGGTGATGAACTCGGATGAATAAAGCCCTTATCTAGGAGTTCCTGAAGTTTTGTAGCAAGCTCTTGTAGTTCCGATGGAGCTAATCGGTACGGAGCCTTGGCAATTGGTATAGAGTGTTTGGCCAGTTGAATTTCGACTTCGACTTGCCTATGTGGTGGCAGACCAGGCAAGTCTTATGGGAAAACGTCGGGAAAATCACGTATGATAGGAAAGTCATTAATATTCCTCTCGTTGTTCGGTTGCTCAGTAACATTGGCTAAGATAGCATACGAGTTTTTCTTTCGTAGATACTTCTGGGCCTTCATGAAGGAGATGATGTTGGTTACCACACCACCCTTCTAGCCATGAATGGTTAGGATCTCGCCGCTTGGGTGAGGTATCCGAATAGCCTTTTCGCGACATAAGATTTCAGCTCGGTTTTCGGATAACCAATCCATGCCAACTATAATGTCAAAACTACCAAGTGTGGTTGGCACGAGATTGATAGTGAACATGTGGCCAGCCAACTGTAACTGACATCCGTGGACGATATGGGTTATTTCTACCGATTTCCCATTGGCTAACTCTACGAGATACTTGTCCTCTAGTTCAACTGGGTTAAGGTCCAACAGTTTTCTAAAAGACTCAGAGATAAAACTCCTATGGTGAGTGAATCCCAGTTTAATCAGAACCGATTTTATCATTTCACAGTATTGAGAGCGATTACAATGTTTACATCTACACAATTACTCATTCAGTACTTTCAATCCATGACTGGTGGGTCATATTACTCATTGGCTATCTCATTGTCCAATGGTAACGTATTCCACATTTTGTATACAAAACCCCAACATACCGACAGTAATTGAAGAATTACAAAGACTCAATCACTGCTAATTATAGTTTAAAACATTTAAGGTTTTGTAAAAACAGTTTACAAAAAAGAGATTACTCACATTGCTAGTTAAGACTTTTTCCTGTGGTTGCCTGGTTATAATCTAATAATTTAAACAATGCACACGTGTTAGTATAATAACCCAATATTTACATTAGTTATACCCTCCCCGAGACAGAACTCCAACGACTACGTAACGCAGAACCTCGACAGCCGTTACGGAGTACTAGATCGATCGGGCAGCGTATCTAATACATAACCGGGGGTTATGATAGTTACAACGAGGCAGAACTTCGTTAATTAGGGGGTATTATGCCCGGGTATTATAATTGCTACGTAGAAATTTGAGAGAGAAAGTGAATTGTGAGCGATTTCCAAATGACGGCCGATGCCATCTATTTATAGTCCTGATCGACCACTTTGTCACGGCCCGCGTAAGCCGAAGGCTATGCCTTCGTGGCCTGCGAGAGAACTAGGGTAGGCCCTAGCTTGGTCGATTCAGCATACTAGACCCAACACGTTTGTGACACGTGGCGGCACCGGGTGCGCTCTGATCTTGACCTGTCACGGCCCGCCAGAGACTTCTGGATTTTTTTTATTTTAGTTAAATAAAATTAAAGGTATTTAGGGCCATTTATCGTATACTTGGTGTATTTTAAGGCGTATAGGGATATTATAAATATTTTATGAGTGTCGGAAATATTTTAGGAGGGTTGTTATATCCTCCCCACCTTATTTTAGAACTCGTCCTCGAGGTCTACTGGAACAGGTGTGGATTTTTCCTTTGCATTTCTGATTCAAGCTCCCAAGTGTACTCTGGTCCTCTCTTGGAATCCCATTTCACTTTGACTAGAACTAATCTCTTGTGTTTGAGATTTTTGACTTTCCTGTCTTCAATTTGTAGAGGCTTTTCTACAAATTTTAGCTTTTCATTTACCTCTATATCCTTAAGAGGTACCACTAACGATTCATCGGCTAAACACTTTTTGTGATTACATACATGAAATACATCATGTATTCCTGCCATTTCTTCTGGCAGTTGTAGCTGATAAGCTACAGGTCCTATTCTTCTAATAATCTCAAAAGGTCCAACATACCTGGGGCTTAGCTTTCCTCTCTTGATGAATCTTACCACTCCTTTCCAAGGAGAAACTTTTAGTAAAACCTTATCTCCTACTTGAAATTCCAATGGCTTTCGCCTGTTATCAGCATAACTCTTTTGTCGATCGCGTGCCGCTTTCAATCTTTCCTTGACTTGAATAATCTTATATGTGGTTCTTGCACTATCTCAGGTCCAGACAATAGCTTTTCTCCAATCTCTGCCCAATAGACTGGAGTTCGGCACTTTCGTCCATAAAGTGATTCGAATGGTGCAGCATTGATACTGGTATGATAGCTGTTATTGTAAGAAAATTCTATTAATGGTAGATGATCGTCCCAATTTCCTCTGAAATCAATTACACAAGCTCTAAGCATGTCTTCCATTGTCTGAATTGTCCTTTCGCTTTATCCGTCCATTAGAGGATGGTAAGCGGTGCTTAGATTCAGCTTGGTTCCCATTGCTTTTTAGAAACTTATCCAAAAACGAGAAGTAAAACGGCTATCTCTATTAGAAACAATAGATAAAGGAATTCCGTGTAATGAAACTATTTCATTTACATACAACTTGGCTAGTTGTTCCATATTTAAAGCTTCCTTCATTGGCAAGAAATGAGCAGATTTAGTTAACCTATCTACAATCACCCAGATTGTATCATTACCTTTTCGTGTTTTGGGTAATTTGGTAACAAAGTCCATTGTTATCAATTCCCATTTCCATACAGGTATTTCCAATTGCTGCAACAATCCCGATGGTTTCTTGGGTTCAGCTTTAACCTGTGAATAGGTTAGACATTTGGCAACATAAGCTGCTATATCATTTTTCATTCCTATCCATCAGAAATTCCTTCTTAAGTCTTGATACATTTTATCACTTCCAGGATGTATCGTATACTTAGATTTATGGGCTTCTTCTAATATTCGGTGGCGAAAGTTTCCTAGTTTAAGTATCCACATTCTTTTCTTATGGAATCTCCAAATTCCATCCATTCCTAGTTCTAATTCCTTGATCATACCTTTGAATTTTTCAGTATCCTCATTGATTACTGATTCTTGTACGGCTCTAATTTACTCATTCGAATCTATCTGCAGATTTAATTTAAGAGAACGTACTTTCCTTGGCTTCTCATGACACTTTCGACTTAAAGCATCAACTACTACATTAGCTTTTCCTGCATGGCACTGGGTATTACAATCATAATGACTAAGAAATTCCATGCAGCGTCTCTGTCTCATATTCAACTCTTTTTGCCCAAAAATGTACCTTAAACTCTTATGATCAGTGAAGATAACAAATTTATTTCCATATAAATAGTGTCTCCAAATCTTAAGGGCAAAAATTATGGCTCCTAATTCTAAATCATGGGTTGAATAGTTTTCTTCATGATTCTTAAGTTGTCTAGAAGCATAGGCGATAACCTTTTGACGTTGCATCAACACACATCCATAACCTAACTTAGAAGCGTCACAATAGACTACAAAGTCTTCAGCTCCTTCTGGTAACGCTAGTATGGATGCGTTGGTTAGTTTTGCTTAAGAATTCTAAAGGCTTCTTCTTGTTTTGGTCCCCATTCAAACTTAATAGACTTACAGGTTAGTTAAGGCAATGGCTATTCTTGAAAAATCTCGGATAAATCATCTATAATAACCGGCTAGTCCTAAGAAACTTCTAACCTCCGTTGGTGATTCAGGGACTTTCCATTTAGTAATTGCCTCAATCTTTGTGGAATCCAAATGAATTCCTTCATGGTTAACTAAATGTCCAAGAAATTGCACTTCTTTTAACCAGAATTCGCATTTTGAAAATTTAGTGTAAAGCTTTTCTTTTCTCAGCAAATTTAGGAGTGCATGCAGATGCTCTGCATGTTCCTCTTTACTTTTAGAGTAAATGAGAATATCATCTATAAAGACAATTATGAATTTATCCAAATATGGCTTACATATTCGGTTCATCATGTCCATAAATGCGGCTGGGGCATTGGTTAAACCAAATGGCATGACAGTAAATTCATAATGACCATACATTGTTCTGAAATAGGTCTTAGAAATGTCCTCTTCTTGTACCTTTAATTGATGATATCCTGAACGTAAATCGATCTTTGAGAAAAATCGAGCTCCTTGCAATTGATCAAACAGATCATCGATTCTTGGTAATGGGTACCGATTTTTAATCGTGACTTTGTTTAATTCACGGTAATCAACGCATATACGCATCGATCCGTCTTTCTTTTTGACAAACAATATCTGTGTTCCCCATGGCGATGAACTTGGCTGTATGAATCCTTTTTCCAACAGTTTGTCTAACTGTTTCTTTAACTCTTGCATTTCCGTGGGTGCCAAACGGTAAGGTGCCTTGGCAATTGGTGTTGTTCCTGGTAGCAGATGAATTCTGAATTCGACTTCTCTGTCTGGCGGTAGTCCTGGTAATTCTTCTGGGAATACATCTGAAAATTGAGATACTACAGAGATATCTTTTAATTCTTTTCCTTTAGTGTGAATGATTATGGAAATCATATACACTAGTGACCCTTTTCTTGCACAGCTTGCAGTTTTCATCACAGAGATGAATTTTGTGGGTCTAGTTGGCTTATCTCCTTTAATTGTGATCTTTTCACCTTTTGGTGAATTTACTTGTATTGACTTTTGATCACATAGAATACTGGCTTTATTGGCTACTAACCAATCTATTCCTAATACAACATCAAATCCTGCCAGAGCCATTGGGTAAATATTTGCAATAAACTTTTGATTTAAAAATTCAATTCTTGCTCCCTGCAAGATTTCAGTGATCTTGATGGATTCTCCATTCGCTGTTTCTACTAGACATTCTTGTTGGAGTTTAGTTAATGGTTGGTTGAGAAGTTTGCAAAATGAAGCATTAATAAAACTTTGGTTCGCACCAGAGTCAAATAATACTTTATCAAAAACATCATTAACTAAAAACGTACCGGCAATCACGTCCGGAATCATCTTCACTTCTTTGGCTGTCAGAACAATGCCGGAGCATTCTTAGTAGATTTATTATTTGTAGTTGGAGCTAGTTTCAGACAATTCGGCTTAATATGACCTTGTTCTCCACAATTGTAGCAGATCTTATTCTTCGGTTTCTTCCTGCAGTCTTCTTCCTTATGTCCAGATATTTTGCAGAAATTGCAGTATATGGAGCATCTCCCAGAATGCTTTCTTTTGCAGTACTTGCAGTAAGGAGTAGAAGTAGAACCTATATTTTTTCCCATGGTTGCAATTACCGTAGCGAAATTCCTGGGTAAGCCTTTGAGCTAGGTTCTTTCTTTGGTTTTCTTCTTGGGTAAGTACTAGTTCATCAGTTAAGGTATTTGCTAGTTCTACAGCTTCTTCTATGGTTGGAGGTCTAGTTGCCTTGACTACATGTCTAATCTCACTGATTAATCCCAAGATGTAACGGGAGATTAACACTGGTTCTGGTGATGCTAGGGTTGGCACTATTCTAACATATTCAAATAATGTAGTTGTGTAACCCTTGCTGTCTACTCCAGTCATTCTAAGGTTTAAGAATTTATTGGCTATATGTTCCTTTTCATTGGGAGGAAAGAATTTCCTTTCAACCATATTCTTAAACTCATTCCATTCAATATTATATGTTCTGTCACTTCCCTTTAGTCTGGAGGATAGTATTCCACCATTCTAGAATTGCATTCTTAAATGGAAGCATACATTATCTTATCCTCTTCTTCACACTTGCTTATTTTAAGACTGCCTCAGTCTTTTCTATCCAGTGTAGAGCTGCAATGGCTCCTTCATTGCCCGAGAATTCTATTGGTTTACAAGACCAGAATTCTTTATAAGA
Source organism: Helianthus tuberosus (assembly GCA_030545235.1). Lineage (NCBI taxonomy): Eukaryota > Viridiplantae > Streptophyta > Magnoliopsida > Asterales > Asteraceae > Helianthus > Helianthus tuberosus. The sequence goes on along the minus strand of CM060386.1, from coordinate 30,533,383 downwards.
ACAACCATAAGACATGGTTCTTCTTCTTTTTGGAATTGGCAATCGAAATAGTGGTCCGTTGTTCACGCTATGACCGGGTTCAGTATGTGATCTCTTACTTCCACTATTACTGTTATTATTTTCTGCTTCCCTAACATTTTGGATGATAGCTAGCATAGCATCTCTAATTTCGTGGGTTACTATATGTCGAATAGCAATGTTATTTATCGGATTCTCATTATTCTGGTTTTCTCGATTTGCGTCGTTAGCCATCTGGATTATAAACAATTACCAAGTATTAATATTAAAGAACAATGTTTAATGCAACAATCACACAACAAGCATATTGATCAAAATCGTCAAACATTACGACGTTTACTCTATTTTATATATTTTGCGTCTATTACAAACTGCAATTGGAAATTTAAAATACAATACTAGTATGCATCAGTAGCAATAAGATTATCTATTTTTTTTCAAATCACACACACACACACACACATATATATATATATATATATATTACTATTACTACTGATAGGGGTTCATCCAATATTGCATATTACGCTCGTCATATTTCCAGACGAGTCTTTCCCCTATCTGTCTCATTCTCTCACTTCCTTCTAAGATATCCTCACCAAAGGTGCGGAGTTCCTATATGTTCTTAGTACTTATGGGTGGAGCTGGTGCTGGTATTGGGTCAGGAAACTGTGGCATCGGTTCCTCATGTAGGTAGGGGTTCTCTAGAATTTCCCTAATATATTGGTCATTATCAAAATATGGGTCTAGAGGGTCAAGGTTTGGATAGGGTGCTATTAGGTCGGGCATAGGCTCCTCTAGTAGGTAGCGTTGCTGGTAATCCCTATGGTCGTTAAACCATGGGTCATAGTCTGGAGGATGGGGTGCTGGGATTCTAGGGATTTCAGCTGGGTCTAAGTCAGGTAGTGGGTTCTGGTCAGCTGGGTCAATTTCTACTTCCATGGATTGTGTTGGGAACAACTCAGTGGTTGGGGTGCTATGAGTTGTTCTAGATTAGGGTCTGCAGCTGTGGTAGCTAATATGTGAAAATTAGCTAATCTCCTATTGATTATGTCCTGGGTTTGAACATTCATTTCTCTATTGGCCGCTGCTAAGGCCCGCTGCTGTTGCAACTTTCTCATCCTTTTTCTACGCTCATGAGCTCCTCTGCTGAACCATCCTCTCTTTTTGGGAGGGAATGGCTCTTCATATTGTGCTTTGAATATGAAAATCCCTTCTTCGGTGTCAGCCGAATACCCCTAGGGGGTAGACTGAGAAGAGGTTCCTTCGTTCCTAGGAGAGTTGGACAACCGATGGTTAGCATCCGAAGGTCCTTGATCACTCATACTGTAAACTAACAATTTATTAAATAACACAAAATCATAATCTACACGTATGCACATAATCTTATTAGTTATTTCCTAAAAAAATTGACAATTTTAATGTCAGCAGAACACTTCTTTGGCTGAAAATAGTGGCTGTAGCTCTGATACCACTCTCTGTCGCAACCCCCGACCCCTATCTCCTGGGAACGGGCGGCCGCGAGCTCAGATTCCGTGGTATCAGTGGTTTAATCATTTTGTTAGCGGAATTTACATCAGGACCGTAGTTAGAAAATATTTTATTAGAGGAAAATATCACATTTTTATATTAATAAACACATGGGTAAAACACAAGTTTCCATTACAAACATGTTTATAGGGATAAACCCTAATTTATTGAATTTAAAACGTCGTCTTTATTTAGGTAACTTTTATAGCCACATTTTTCCAAGCCTTCAGTGCTCTCCAGCTGGCTTCTATTTGGCTTTCATATTTTGTTACCTAAAGCGCGTTTTAAAAACATTTGTCAGTGGGAAATACTGGTGAGTGAATCCCTGTTTAATCAGAACCGATTTTATCATTTCACAGTATTGAAAGCGATTACAATGTTTACATCTACACAATTACTCATTCAGTATTGTCAATCCATGACTGGTGGGTCATATTACTCATTGGCTATCTCATTTTCCAAAGGTAACGTATTCCACATTTTGTATACAAAACCCCAACATACCGGCAGTAATTGAAGAATTACAAAGACTCAATCACTGCTAATTATAGCTTAAAACATTTAAGGTTTTGTAAAAACAGTTTACAAAAAGGAGATTACTCACATTGCTAGTTTAGACTTTTTCCTGTGGTTTCCTGGTTATAATCTAAGAATTTAAACAATGCACACGTGTTAGTATAATAACCCAATATTTACATTAGTTATACCCTCCCCGAGACAGAACTCCAACGACTACGTCGGGCAGAACCTCGACAGCCATTACGGAGCACTAGATCGATCGGGCAGCGTATCTAATACGTAACCGGGGGTTATGATACTTACAACGAGGCAGAACTTCGTTAACTAGGGGGGTATTATGCCCGGGTATTATAATTGCAACGTAGAAATTTGAGAGGGAAAGTGAATTGTGAGCGATTTCCAAATGACAGCCGATGCCATCTATTTATAGTCCTGATCGACGACTTTGTCGCGGCCTGCGTAAGCCGAAGGCTATGCCTTCGCGGCCCGCGAGAGACCTATTGTAGGCCTTAGCTTGGTCGATTCAGCATACTAGACCCAACACGTTTGTGACATGTGGCGGCACCGGGTGCGCTCTTATCTTGAGCTGCCGCGGCCCGCGTAAGACGAAGATAATGTCTTCGCGGCCTGCCAGAGACTTCTGGATTTTGTTTTTATTTTAATTAAATAAAATTAAAGGTATTTAGGGCCATTTATCGTATACGAGGTATATTTTAAGGCGTATAGGGTAATTATAAATATGTTATGAGTGTCGGAAATATTTTAGGAGGGTTGTTATATTCTCCCCACCTTATTTTAGAACTCGTCCTCGAGGTCTACTGGAACAGGTGTGGATATTTCCTTTGCATTTCTGATTCAAGCTCCCAAGTGTACTCTGGTCCTCTCTTGGAATCTCATTTCACTTTGACTAGAACTAATCTCTTGTGTTTGAGATTTTTGACTTTCCTGTCTTCAATTTGTAGAGGCTTTTCTACAAATTTTAGCTTTTCATTTACCTCTATATCCTTAAGAGGTACCACTAACGATTCATCGACTAAACACTTTTTGAGATTACATACATGAAATACATCATGTATTCCTGCCATTTCTTCTGGCATTTGTAGCTGATAAGATACAGGTCCAATTCTTCTAATAATCTCAAAAGGTCCAACATACCTGGGGCTTAGCTTTCATCTCTTGATGAATCTTACCACTCCTTTCCAAGGAAAAAATTTTAGTAAAACCTTATCTCCTACTTGAATTTCCAATGGCTTTCGCCTGTTATCAGCATAACTCTTTTGTCGATCGCGTGCCGCTTTCAATCTTTCCTTGACTTGAATAATCTTATCCATGGTTTCTTGCACTATCTCAGGTCCAGACAATAGCTTTTCTCCAATCTCTGCCCAACAGACTGAAGTTCGGCACTTTCGTCCACAAAGTGCTTCGAATGGTGCAACATTGATACTGGTATGATAGCTGTTATTATAAGAAAATTCTATTAATGGTAGATGATCGTCCCAATTTCCTCCGAAATCAATTACACAAGCTCTAAGCATGTCTTCCATTGTCTGAATTGTCCTTTCGCTTTGTCTGTCCATTTGAGGATGGTAAGCGGTGCTTAGATTCAGCTTGTTCCCATTGCTTTTTGGAAACTTGTCCAAAAACGAGAAGTAAAACGGCTATCTCTATCAGAAACAATAGATAAAGGAATTCCATGTAATGAAACTATTTCATTTACATACAACTTGGCTAGTTGTTCCATACTGAAAGTTCCCTTCATTGGCAAGAAATGAGCAGATTTAGTTAACCTATCTACAATCACGCAGATTGTATCATTACCTTCTCGTGTTTTGGGTAATTTGGTAACAAAGTCCATAGTTATCAATTCCCATTTCCATACAGGCATTTCCAATTGCTGCAACAATCCCGATGGTTTTTGGTGTTCAGCTTTGACCTGTGAATATGTTAGACATTTGGCAACATAAGCTGCTATATCCTTATTCATTCTTATCCACCAGAAATTCCTTCTTTAGTCTTGATACATTTTATCACTTCCAGGATGTATCGTATACTTAGATTTTTGGGCTTCTTCTAATATTCGGTGGCGTAGGTTTCCAGGATGTATCGTATACATTCCATCCGTTCCTTGTTCTAATTCCTTGATCATACCTTTCAATTTTTCACTATCCTCCTTGATTACTGATTCTTGTACGACTCTAATTTGCTCGTTTAAATCTATCTGCAGATTTAATTTAAGAGAACGTACTTTCCTTGGCTTCTCATGACACTTTCGACTTAAAGCATCAGCTACTACATTAGCTTTTCCTGCATGGTACTGGATATTACAATCATAATCACTAAGAAATTCCATGCAGCGTCTCTGTCTCATATTCAACTCTTTTTGCCCAAAAATGTACCTTAAACTCTTATGATCAGTGAAGACAACAAATTTATTTCCATATAAATAGTGTCTCCAAATCTTAAGGGCAAAACTTATGGCTTCTAATTCTAAATCATGGGTTGAATAGTTTTCTTCATGATTCTTAAGTTGTCTAGAAGCATAGGCTATAACCTTTTGACGTTGCATCAACACACATCCATAACCTAACTTAGAAGCGTCAAAATAGACTACAAAGTCTTCAGTTCTGGTAACGCTAGTATGGGTGCGTTGGTTAGTTTTGCTTAATAATTCTAAAGGCTTCTTCTTGTTTTGGTCCCCATTCAAACTTAATAGACTTACAGGTTAGCTTTGTTAAGGGAATGGATATTCTGGAAAAATCTCGGATAAATCGTCTATAATACCCGGCTAGTCTGAAGAAACTTCTAACCTCCGTTGGTGATTCAGGGACTTTCCATTTAGTAATTTCCTCAATCTTTGTGGAATCCACATGAATTCCTTCATGGTTAACTAAATTTCCAAGAAATTGCACTTCTTTTCACCAGAATTCGCATTTTGAAAATTTAGCGTAAAGCTTTTCTTTTCTCAGCAAATTTAAGAGTGCATGCAGATGCTCTGCATGTTCCTCTTTACTTTTAGAGTAAATGAGAATATCATCTATAAAGGCAATTATGAATTTATCCAAATATGGCTTACATATTCGGTTCATCATGTCCATAAATGCGGCTGGGGCATTGGTTAAACCAAATGGCATGACAGTAAATTCATAATGACCATACCTTGTTCTGAAAGCGGTCTTAGGAATGTCCTCTTCCTGTACCTTTAATTGATGATATTCTGAACGTAAATCTATCTTTGAGAAAAATCGAGCTCCTTGCAATTGATCAAACAGATCATCGATTCTTGGTAATGGGTACCGATTTTTAATCGTGACTTTGTTTAATTCACGGTAATCAATGCACATACGCATCGATCCGTCTTTCTTTTTGACAAACAATATCGGTGTTCCCCATGGCGATAAACTTGGCTGTATGAATCCTTTCTCCAACAGTTCGTCTAACTGTTTCTTTAACTCTTGCATTTCCGCGGGTGCCAAACGGTAAGGTGCCTTGGCAATTGGTGTTGTTCCTGGTAGCAGATGAATTCTGAATTCGACTTCTCTGTCTGGCCGTAGTCCTGGTAATTCTTCTGTGAATACATCTGAAAATTGAGATACTACAAAGATATCTTTTAATTCTTTTCCTTTAGTGCGATTTATTATGGAAATTGATGTGGGGTAAAATACACATATTTGTCTCGTGTAAAATATATAATTATTGTATAGTTTTATTTGCTTTTATTTAGTTTTTAGTGCTTTCTTATATTATTTTGTGTTTTGCTAGTCCTGGTACAAATGGAACGAAAACGAGTAATAATTAACTAACCAGCTAGTTTAGTGGAGTAGACCGCCAGGGACCGGATAAAAATTACAGCCATTTTCCGTGAATGAGCCGAGCCCACTATCTCTATGTTATCTAACAAAGGGTGCCATGTTAATTTTGAAGTGAATGATGATTATTGGGCCATGAAAGATATATTCAACAAATTGTAGAACAGTGAGCCGCCATTTCCAATCCATGCATATTTCGAACATGGGAATTGGTTTTGTTTCTTTTGGGTTTTGGCAACAACCCAGTGGGTTGGATATTATAATAGAAAAAAACCCTAGAGAAATTATATATATACATGATATATGTGAACGTAAAGGAGAAATTAGTGGGGAATTGTTGTTGTTTTCGAGAGCAACAGACAACAATATTGGCGGCAGACAACAGGGACGGCAGCAAGCAAATTTGGAGGAGGCAGAAGGCATACGCAAATAAGGAGGGCTGTTTCTTTTCACGTGAGAAAGAAGAAATATTCGGTTCGAGTTTGGAGCATTACGGGTTTGATATTGCCCTTATTTTTCTAATCCTTTGCATCGAAACCATGATTTCTTTTGTTTCCAGACTTTGTTCAGTTGTTTTATCGATTATTATGAGTAGCTAAACGTTATAAACTACCTGGGTTTAGATGAACTTGATGATTGTAATGCGATTTTGACATGATTATGGTTATTTGATGTGATTTACATAACTTTGCCTTGTGATTGATCTTGATATTGCATGTTGGTGTGTTTTGATTGATTATTGGTTGATGAATTCAGCGGTTTAGGCACATAGAAATATCCCCTAGACTTAGAGTTTAATTTGAATCGTTGATCTTAGGGTTTTCGGTTTGAATATTGAGTTGAGAAATTGACCAATTCGATTAAAAACTAAAATCAATATACTAAAACTTACATCCTCATCTTGTGACTCGAAAGACGATTAAGGTGAGCTAGGTTATTAGCTAATCATTGGTGGGTAGATTGGGTGACCGATAGCTCGGGCTCGTTTATTACATCGTGGTTAAGGTTTCCTAGGATTTCAATCTTCAAGGTTTGGTTTGCTTTGCGTTTTGAGAGTTTTGGGGGCAGAGTTACTTTCATTACTTGATTCTCGTAGGATTTGGTATCGATAGGTCGAGCCGGTTTGTTCTAGCACTTCACATTTCATCTTCATCTTTCGTTTGATACATCTCTAGCGGGGGGTTAATCGAGGGAGTAGGATATTTAACCATTGTCACTGTCAGAGTAGCATTGCATGACTCTAGGGATACGACACCTAGGTAGTCCTCATCTCATATATATTTGATCAAACTTTGTTCTCGTGTTCGTTTCACGTTGTTTGTCTTATTTACCATTTTCTTAATCAATTAGGTTTTTAGTTAATCATCAAAACAAACTTAAAAATTGACTTTATATTTGACAACGGTTTATTATTTAGAGTTTACATATAGTGTCCACGAATTGATATCCGGTCTTGCCATCTACACTACACTGCGACCAGTGCACTTGCCGATTGTGTGTGGTTTAGTTAGCGATTCCTTTTTAAAACTTGTTCGAAATTAATAGTTACATTTTCACACATCAAGTTTTTGGCGTCGTTGCCGGGGACACTGGCACTTTAGATAACGACCCGAGTCATCTATTTAGTTGTTTACTTGCTTTCGTGGATTTCCATTGCCTTTAGGTGCCTTTTGCTTGCAATTTGTGCCTTTAGGGTTAGATTTGCTTTAGTATTTAGTTAAGTAATCTTATCATTGTATGCGCCATACTCGCTCACAAGGGCCACCTTCGTTTGTTGCTTCGTCTGAGCCCGAGTGTCACGGCCCTTGGCCCGGTTTGACCCTGTCCAGAGCCGCGAGGCAGGAAATCTGATGTGTGTAAAATGCAACATATAAATTACATCAAATGAGGCATAAAACTAACCCTTTTTTAGTACTAATATTGGAAAAAGAGTGTTTTTGTCTTCCTTTTGTATTTTCAGGATTAAATGAGCTCAAAAACGCAAAAGAAGCAAAAAGACAGCTAAATCCAACATAAATACAAAAAAAGGAACATTAGTGGATTGCCCGAACCCTCAACGGCACCTTCCAAAGCAAAATAGAGAAAACAGAAGGCTGAACACGCCCCGTGCTCAGCCAGCACGGGGCCGTGCCCAAGAAGCAGCAGAAAAGACAAACCTATAGAAGCTTCTATTGCCCACCACGGGCCGTGCTCAGCGGACACGGGGGGCGTGCCGAAAGTACTGCAGGCGCATTAATTGTAATTGCGAATTACAATTAATGAAGAGAGAGAGTGTCAGACAGGCACGGGGCCGTGCCCAGCGGACACGGGGCCGTGCCCAGGCCTCTGTTCAGCCTATAAATAGGAGTGCTTGGTTTCATTGCAACTCATCCCTTGGAACACCACCTCTCTCACACTTCATCCACCACCCACCACCATCACAACACCATCATCCACCACCATCATCCATTGTCCATCATAGAGTGTGTGAGTCGTCTCGGGATCCAAGATTGATCGTAAGAGTTCTTGACAATCAAGGCCATGTTTGCCTAAGTCTCTTACATCACTTGGTGAAGACAAAGTGTCTAGTATAATACTTTTTATTTCTAATCTTTTGCACTTTTTATTTGGTTTTGTATTAATGACTTTAATAACTAGTTACTTATGTTGAAGGTGATCTTTCCTTATCGTTTGTCCGTGGTGTCTTGGCATTATTTTACTGTCTATATAAAATAAAGGATTTTCACCATTCATATCTCCACGGTCTATATGGAGGTATGTTGGCTACCTGGTAGGGGGTTAAGGGAACGGTTTGGTAAAGGTCTTGCCATTGTTCAGCGTTTAGAGGTCCTGCAATGGACCTGGGTCAAATTTAGTAGGACCTCCTTCAATACTTCACGGTATTGGATGGCGGGGGTCCAAACTCTTTGATCCCCTCATAAGTTAACTACTATTAATACTATAACCCGGCTATTTAGGACTGTATCCCTGCTGACTCAGACTACTTAGTCGAGGGTAACGTCACCGCCAAAAGCGGGGCCTACCACAATACTGCATTAATAACTTAATTCATTATCTTCCAATAATCCACCCCTTTAGGATTGTATCCCTGCTGACTCAAACTACTGGGGTGAGGGTAACGTCACCTTCAAAAGAGGGGCCTACTACAATAACTAAGATAATCTCTTAATTATGTGCAAAAGTGCGGAAATAATCAAAGGTTATACTAGATACGAGTCGGAACCAAGTGATTCATCTTGTCTATCTGTTTTTATTTTATTTATATTTTCAGCATTTTAGTTAGTTTTTATTTTTCTTAGTTTAAAACATTTTTTTTCCAAACTTTTATTTTGGTTAGACGTTGAGGATAAACCGGTACTAAAAGCTCTTGTGTCCTTGGACGACCTCGGTATCTTACCAACGCTATACTACACTCAACGATGGGTGCACTTGCCCATATGTGTGTTTAGTGTTAGTGAAATATCGTGTTTTATAAATTTAAAACTTGGCTAAAATAAGTGTTAAAAAGGGCTTAAAATATACACCTAAAATACAACACTTTCACGCACATCAAGTTTTTGGCGCCGTTGCCGGGGACACAAGGATTTTAAGAAAGTTAGGAATCAACGGCCTAATCATCTTCTATTTTTCTTTTTATTTTTTTAGGATTTTTCTTAGTTTTTCAGCTTCTGCAGATCTCAGCACGGGCCGTGCCCGCTGAACACGCCCACGTGCTCAATCATTGGAACTGGCAATCCTGTTTTACATCAGACAGTAAGCTGAACACGGGGCCGTGTCTACTCAACACGCCCCCGTGCCCAAGTTTCAGTTACTGAAAACAGAACCGTTAGATCCCGACGGTTGGTAATTTCTGACATAAACATGAGTGATAGTAATTATTTTTACATTCGGCACTCTTATGGTACGTGGTGTCAATTATGTGGAGGCGAACATGAAGAAGTAAAATGCTACTTCCTAAATTATATGCCCCACTACATTGACCCACGATCTTTTCACAACCTTAAGAGGGGCGAAAGTAAAAATAAGCACTATTTCTCCCTCGAATGCGCCCAGCCAGATATTCTAGGGGAAATGTTCCTTAGCGAATTATTTCAACTAGAAGAGCTAATTCTGAAATGGATAGAAGAGCTTAGGAAGGATTTTATTAATCCGCCCCAAGACGATACCCATGAAGAAATGTTGGAACCGCATTCCGACAACCTCGTTGCTCCCGAAAATACCTTCGTACCTAGCAAAGACTTGGACGATAGTCGTCCCTGTGTCGATTGTGCCGTGAAGGACTCTCCATCGACTTCGTTCGGTGCATACATAGACCTGAGCGATTCGGCATATACCTTCTTTAACAAGAGCCCGGAAAAGGGTTGGACTTGTCCACCTAGAATGAAAATAGGAATTACCCTCACCGACAACCTCTTGCGTTCTCGCCTTAGCCTAGGACAATTAAGGTATATTAGGCACTTTGGGGTTGTTCCAACCAGTCAGGAACCACCCGATAAAAACAAATTCCTTAAAAAACTAGACAACTTCATAAATCAGTCCGTAGACACGGGGCCGTGCCCAGCCAACACGCCCCCGTGTCCATCGAAAGATTCCTTTCTGATCAGTACGTCAGAATACGGACAAACTGTGTCAGAGCTCCACCTGCACACGGGGCCGTGTCCACTGAACACGGGGCCGTGTCCAGGTTGCTGTCATTTTCTATAAATGCAGCCAAGAATTCTGCACATTTGGACCAACTTGGGGCAGAGATTTGCAGGAATCTTCTCTCAAACTATCCTAGGTAAGTCTAAAAGAAGGTTCCAACAACCCATCTTGTCCCTTCCTCTTTTAGTAATTTCCTTCTTCTTCATCTTTCTCCAAGAACTACCATTGAAAGTTTGGAATTCCTCCAACTCTATGGTAGGGACAAATGAGTTTTGTTCAAAGAATCTTGGTAAAGACATGTTATGAAACATGGTTTTAAGTTATTAGTAGCCAAAAAGGGCCTACAACATTCAGAAAATAACTTAAAAATACAAGTTTCCTTGTTCCAAAACTCTGCAGAAAGATGGACACGGGGCCGTGCTCAGTGAGCACGGGGCCGTGTCCGGTTACTGTTTCATTAAATAAGCTATTTTTAGTTTATTTTTCGTAGGATGTCGAGTGAAAACAGCAATACATCTTCTGTGCATTCGTCAAACAACCGAAGAGGAAGAAGACCCTCCATTGAAGCTACACTTGTTCACTATGTGATAGCATTAAGGGAGGCTCTAGATGAAATGACTTCAGTAGAGGAGGTCCTTATCGACCGTATTAACGATCTTACGATGGGACTTGAAAGCAGCTTCCAAGAAATTAACCTCTTGCACCAGAGGTTAAATATTCTTGTAGCACCTCCAATGGAACCAGTCCTTCCTCAGCAGGATTGGAACCTGGCTCTCGGAATTAACAACCCTACCGGGTGGGAAGACTTTCCGGCGGAACCTCCCATGGAACACCAACAAGAGATCCCGGTGGAAGTTGAAGCCCCTCAAACTAATGCCAATGAGCCTTCTTTTCTCCTTCCAAGGGAGATAGAAGAATGGCTCGCCGACATTTGAGGAAAACCGCACTCGGAAGAAGGAGTTCACTAAGGCCTTGTTTAACCAAGATTGAGTATTTCTTGGAAATTTTGCTAAATTAAAATAAATTAAAGGCTAGGACTCCATGGTTTGTTATTTATTTTATCTAGTTTTAATTTAGGATTATGTAAGTTCTCTCTATGATGAAATGAAATGATGGTTTTAATGTTTGGATGGTTTGTAATGAATAAAACACACTCATGGTGGTAAAGGATGAAAAGGGGAACGAGAAAAATGATCCCATGCACAAGAACAAGGCAACCCGACAATTTTCTCCCTTTCAGAAGGTTCAACACGGGCCGTGCCCAACCAACACGGCCCCGTGTTGAACCACCTGCAGAAAACGCCCAGTACAGGTAACTGGACACGGGCCGTGTTCACCCAACACGCCCCCGTGTCCAGACTTCTGTTTCTCTTATTTCAATTTTATTACTGGCACTTGAACACGGGGCCGTGCCCGGATAACACGGGGCCGTGCTCAGTGCCCAGTAACACAAATTTTTGCTTTTAAAACACTATTTTACACATCTAATCAACCTAAAAATTTATTTTTGGGACACATTGAGGACAATGTGTAATTTAAGTGTGGGGGGGATGCTAAAACCTTGAATTTTGCAAGTCCTAAATACAAGCCTTACACAAAACTCTATTGGAACCGCTAATCACCCCAAATTTTTTTCAAAAATTTCATTTTTTTTACTTGTCTAGGTTTAACTCGGGAAATTCAAGCTCTCAAAAAGGTTATATTTTTACAAATTTACAACCGATAGCGTAGTGATAAAAAGAACCAACATAAGAAAATTATGAAAAGGCATGACAAACTTATTTAAAATTTGATTATATATACTTGATCACATAAAAACCCATTCCCACAAAAGTGAGTTTTGAGCCTTTATTGAGCACTCAATTTCATACCATTTGACTAAATGCTCATTTTTCGTTTCTTGTGTGAATAGCCGCTTGGTTCTTACGACTCTAGAACTTGCCATGACAATACATTCCCGGTCCTTATCAACTTAAACCCGAGTAAGTAAATGATAGAGGCATTAGGACTAACCTTTTTCATTTCCACACCATTATTTTTCTTTTTCTTTTACCACCTACCCAAAAAATCCCCCTAGTTAGCCCCTTTGAGCCTAAACCTTTTCGTTTCATCACCCAAAACAAAAACCCTTTCACCCACCAAAACCTTTTTCATTTTTTACCCTTTATTTTAGTAACAAGTTCGGTTCTTCGAAAAAAAAAAAAAAAATTTTGAAGCAAAAAGAAAATAAACAAACAAAGTAATCAAAAATAACTTTGTTTGAATAAAAGCTTCATCAAAAATAAAAGGTTGCAAAAATACGAAAACCGACACTTGTTACGCTTTTTAGCCCTTTTTCTACTAACCACTAACCCAACCACCTACCTTTAACCCTAGCCAACCCTTAACCCACAAAGTCCTCTTGATATCTACAAAGGTATAAAAGTTAAAAAGGAGGAGGATTGATTTCTTGGCAAGCCTATGGTAGGAGTAAGTTCCATGCCGCTCTCGAGTGATTCACTAAAAACACACCTTCGGCCGAGTGTGAGTGATTTCCCCGCGAGGTATGTGAACTTGTATATAAATAGAATTTTAAAAAAGGCATGTTATGCCCAAATAAGTAATTTCTTTTATGAACAGTTCTAAATAAATCATTACGAATAGGAGTGTAAATAAATAAAAATAAAACCCTAAAAAGATCTTGGAAATCCCGACACTCTATGACAAGCCCAAAACCTTCTCTTCTACCTATTCCATTTGGGAGTGTAAGCCAAATATTAAAGAGTTTTGCTTGAGGACAAGCAAAAGTTCAAGTGTGGGGGTATTTGATGTGTGTAAAATGCAACATATAAATTACATCAAATGAGGCATAAAACTAACCCTTTTTTAGTACTAATATTGGAAAAAGAGTGTTTTTGTCTTCCTTTTGTATTTTCAGGATTAAATGAGCTCAAAAACGCAAAAGAAGCAAAAAGACAGCTAAATCCAACATAAATACAAAAAAAGGAACATTAGTGGATTGCCCGAACCCTCAACGGCACCTTCCAAAGCAAAATAGAGAAAACAGAAGGCTGAACACGCCCCGTGCTCAGCCAGCACGGGGCCGTGCCCAAGAAGCAGCAGAAAAGACAAACCTATAGAAGCTTCTATTGCCCACCACGGGCCGTGCTCAGCGGACACGGGGGGCGTGCCGAAAGTACTGCAGGCGCATTAATTGTAATTGCGAATTACAATTAATGAAGAGAGAGAGTGTCAGACAGGCACGGGGCCGTGCCCAGCGGACACGGGGCCGTGCCCAGGCCTCTGTTCAGCCTATAAATAGGAGTGCTTGGTTTCATTGCAACTCATCCCTTGGCACACCACCTCTCTCACACTTCATCCACCACCCACCACCATCACAACACCATCATCCACCACCATCATCCATTGTCCATCATAGAGTGTGTGAGTCGTCTCGGGATCCAAGATTGATCGTAAGAGTTCTTGACAATCAAGGCCATGTTTGCCTAAGTCTCTTACATCACTTGGTGAAGACAAAGTGTCTAGTATAATACTTTTTATTTCTAATCTTTTGCACTTTTTATTTGGTTTTGTATTAATGACTTTAATAACTAGTTACTTATGTTGAAGGTGATCTTTCCTTATCGTTTGTCCGTGGTGTCTTGGCATTATTTTACTGTCTATATAAAATAAAGGATTTTCACCATTCATATCTCCACGGTCTATATGGAGGTATGTTGGCTACCTGGTAGGGGGTTAAGGGAACGGTTTGGTAAAGGTCTTGCCATTGTTCAGCGTTTAGAGGTCCTGCAATGGACCTGGGTCAAATTTAGTAGGACCTCCTTCAATACTTCACGGTATTGGATGGCGGGGGTCCAAACTCTTTGATCCCCTCATAAGTTAACTACTATTAATACTATAACCCGGCTATTTAGGACTGTATCCCTGCTGACTCAGACTACTTAGTCGAGGGTAACGTCACCGCCAAAAGCGGGGCCTACCACAATACTGCATTAATAACTTAATTCATTATCTTCCAATAATCCACCCCTTTAGGATTGTATCCCTGCTGACTCAAACTACTGGGGTGAGGGTAACGTCACCTTCAAAAGAGGGGCCTACTACAATAACTAAGATAATCTCTTAATTATGTGCAAAAGTGCGGAAATAATCAAAGGTTATACTAGATACGAGTCGGAACCAAGTGATTCATCTTGTCTATCTGTTTTTATTTTATTTATATTTTCAGCATTTTAGTTAGTTTTTATTTTTCTTAGTTTAAAACATTTTTTTTCCAAACTTTTATTTTGGTTAGACGTTGAGGATAAACCGGTACTAAAAGCTCTTGTGTCCTTGGACGAACTCGGTATCTTACCAACGCTATACTACACTCAACGATGGGTGCACTTGCCCATATGTGTGTTTAGTGTTAGTGAAATATCGTGTTTTATAAATTTAAAACTTGGCTAAAATAAGTGTTAAAAAGGGCTTAAAATATACACCTAAAATACAACACTTTCACGCACATCAAAATCCCGTGGTATTTAATTTAGTGACAGCGGAAGACTTTTTAACAGGATCAATTATTAATAAAACTACTCGTTTATATATAATATAGGGATAATTCCCATAATTTACAAACACTTGATTTCACTAGGAAATCCTTTATTTCTTTAAAACATGTTTCTTTATTTATTTACATTGAGCCACTTTCTAAGCTTGTAGTGCTACTCGGCACTTTTCCTTTGCTCACAACAGATCACCTGAAACATGTTTGAAAAAGGTTTTGTCAACGGGAAATACTGAGTGAATCATTCGGTTTTAGTAAAATATCCTGTTTATTATAATGTACAGTATTAAGAGCGATTACAATTGCCTCATCTTTTAAATTAACTGATCCAGTTGTCACTTTACCGGACTGTGACTGTGGACATATCACTTGTAGGGTCCTTTCACCCCAAGTGATAAATAATTAGTAGCTATGTGCACATCCCCCCACATACTGGCAGTAATTTCAGATAACAAAGACTTAATCCCTGTAACTATAATTTTGATAAAAACATGCTTTTGAAAAGTATTTTGATAAAAAGAGAATGACTCACATTGTAGATTTAACGAGCAGAATATAAGCCTACTGATTAGCCTTGATTAACCTAATTTAATTAACAATGCACACACAATCAGTTAGTAACTAATACAACAGTTACGATAATTCACGAGATTAAACCTTCACATCGATTGTTTAGTGCAATACTTAACAATTCAGTGGATTCACAACGAATGACAGAGTATAGTCCGAATTCGAGCAGTACTCAAACATTCAAGTCGAAATCACAATGAATTAATAAAGTATAATCTCAATTAGAGAGGCACTTAAACAATCGTTGGATAGTTATAATCGATCGGACGTTGAATCGTAATAGCGATCGAGTTAATACCCTGATTGTGGCGTCGATTAGTGCACTGTGTGTGTTAATTGTAGTATACAGAACGTAAATTCGATTTCTGGACAGAATTCCTTCGTCGATTTTATGCCAAATTTCAAGTCCCAATGTCTGCTATTTATAGCCAAATTTTGAGATGCCCTGCGCATCGTAGGCCAAACATCCCCTACGCATCGTATGGGGTTTTTAACTGGCTGCGCATCGTAGGCAATAAAGCCCTACGATGCGTATGGGTTGAAAAATAGGGTTATAGACTAGCCACGTCTGGGACTAGCTATGCTGAATCAGTACATTCGAATTTTATGAATTTTACAACGAATTTTAAAGGATAATTATCAACTAGGGTTTACCCCCTTTGAGTTTTAGGGGCCCTAATCCTGATTCTGAAAATTATGAAAATTTCAGGGTTTGTTCAGAATCACTTGGGTTTCTCAATTAGGGTTTCCTATTGACCAAATTAAAATAATAACTAGGACTTTTGATGAGAGTTGTTACATTCTTCCCACCTTATTAAAAATCTCGTCCTCGAGATTTACTGGAATAAATGAGGATACTTTTTCTTCATTTCTGATTCCAGCTCCCAAGTGTATTCAGCTCCTCTTTTTGAATCCCATCTAACTTTGACTAAAACTAGTCTTTTATGTTTGAGAAACTTGATCTTTCGATCCTCAATTTGAAGAGGTTTCTCTACAAATTTTAGCTTTTCGTTTACCTCTATTTCTTGAAGAGGTACTACCAAAGATTCATCTGATAAACATTTCTTGAGATTGGATACATGAAATACATCATGTATTCCAGCTAATTCTTCTGGTAGTTGTAAACGATAAGCAACTAATCCTATACGTTGGATCACTGAAAATGGTCCTATGTACCTTGGACTTAGCTTTCCTTTCTTACCGAATCGAACAACTCCTTTCCAAGGAGAAACTTTTAATAGTACTTTATCTCCTACTTGGAATTCTATTGGTTTGCGTCGATTATCTGCATAACTCTTCTGGCGATCTCGAGCAGTCTTCAACCTTTCCTTGATTTGAGTAATCTTGTCGGTCGTCTCTTGCACTATTTCAGGCCCTGACAATTGACTTTCTCCTATTTCTGCCCAACAAACTGGAGTTCTACACTTTCTTCCATAAAGTGCCTCAAATGGAGCAGTTTCAATACTTGAATGATAACTATTGTTATAGGAGAATTCAATTAATGGTAAATGATCATCCCAACATCCACCAAAATCAATTACACATGCTCGGAGCATGTCTTCCAGTGTTTGTATTGTCCTTTCACTTTGTCCGTCTGTTTGAGGATGATATGCAGTGCTTAAATTTAGTCGAGTTCCCATTGCTTGCTGGAAACTTTTCCAGAAATGAGAAGTGAAACGACTATCTCTATCTGAAACAATGGAGAGTGGGACTCCATGTAACGATACTACTTCGTCTACGTACAACTTGGCTAACCTTTCCATACTAAAGGTTTCCTTCATTGGTAGAAAATGAGCTGATTTGGTTAATCGATCCACAATTACCCAAATCGCATCATTACCTTTTCTGGTCTTGGGTAACTTAGTAACAAAATCCATTGTTATAAGTTCCCATTTCCATACAGGCATTTCCAATTGTTGTAGTAAACCTGAGGGTTTCTGGTGTTCTGCCTTAACTTGTGAACAAGTAAGACACTTAGATACATATTTTGCTATATCTTTCTTCATTCCTATCCACCAGAAATTCTTTCTTAAATCTTGGTACATCTTATTGTTTCCAGGGTGCATAGTATACCTAGATTTATGAGCTTCTTCTAAAATCTTATTTCTTAACTCTCCTTGTTTAGGTACCCAAATTCTTTTCTTATGGAATCTCCACATTCCATCATTTCCTTGCTCTAGTTCTTTTATATAACCTTTCATTCTTTCAGCATCGTCCTTGATTGCTGTTTCTTGAATGTTCTTTAATTGTTCTATTAAATCTACTTGTAGATTTAATCTAAGAGCACGGACTCGCTTTTGTTTTTCATGATACTTACGACTTAAGGCATCTGCAACTACGTTTGCCTTCCCTTCGTGATATTGAATATCACAGTCGTAATCGCTTAGAATTTCCATCCATCTTCTTTGCCTCATATTTAATTCTTTCTGTCCAAATATATACCTCAAACTTTTATGATCTGTATAGACAGTAAACTTACCTCCGTACAGATAATGTCTCCAAATTTTCAAGGCAAAAATTATGGCTCCTAATTCTAAGTCATGAGTTGTATAATTTTCCTCATGCTTTTTCAACTGCCGGGAAGCATACGCAATTACCTTCTTGCGTTGCATCAATACACATCCGTATCCTAATTTTGAAGCATCACATTATACTTCAAAATCTTCGGTTCCTTCGGGCAATGCTAAAATTGGAGCATTCGTCAATCGTTGCTTTAAAATCTTAAAAGCTTCTTCTTGCCTATGTCCCCATTCAAACTTAGTGGCTTTACAGGTTAACTTAGTCAAAGGTACAGCTATCTTAGAAAAATCCTTAATAAATCTTCTGTAATATCCAGCTAAGCCTAGAAAACTTCTAATTTCCATAGCTGTTTGTGGGACCTTCCATTTGGTAATTGCTTCTATTTTAGCAGGATCTACATGAATTCCTTCATGATTCACCATATGACCTAAAAATTGCACTTCCTTTAACCAAAATTCACACTTTGAGAATTTTGCATAAAGCTTTTCCTTTCTTAACAAGGTTAAGAGTGCATGCAAATGTTTGCAATGTTCTTCTTGACTTTTGGAATAAATTAGTATATCGTCGATGAATACGATTACAAATTTATCTAGATATGGTTTACAGATCCGATTCATCATGTCCATAAATGCTGCTGGGGCATTTGTTAATCCAAAGGGCATGACTGTAAACTCATAATGGCCATACCTAGTTCTGAAAGCAGTTTTAGGTATGTCTTCTTCTTCTACTTTTAACTGGTGATATCCGGATCTTAAATCTATCTTAGAAAAATACCTAGCACCTTGAAGTTGATCAAAAAGATCATCAATCCTAGGTAATGGGTATCGATTCTTAATTGTAACCTTATTCAGTTCTCTATAATCGATACACATTCTCATAGATCCATCTTTCTTTTTCACAAACAACACTGGTGCTCCCCAAGGGGAAGAACTAGGTTGTATAAATCCTTTGCTTAATAATTCATCTAACTGCTTTTTCAATTCTAGCATTTCGGTAGGTGCTAATCTATAAGGTGTCTTAGCTATTGGTGTAGTACCTGGAATTAGATGAATTCTAAACTCTACTTCCCTATCTGGTGGTAACCCAGGTAATTCTTCTGGAAAGATGTCTGGGTATTCTGAAACTATAGGGATGTCCGAAAGTTCCTTACTTTTAGTGTTAATGATTACTGAAATCATATACACCATTCCTTGCTTTCGTTCATAATTAGCAACTTTCATTACTGATATGAACTTTAGTGGCTTTCGTGGTTTATCTCCGTTAATTAAAATTACCTCTCCTGTAGGAGTACGGATTTCTACGGAATTCTTGTCACAAAGGATTCGAGCATGGTTGGCTATTAACCAATCCATTCCTAATACGACATCGAATCCGGCTAAATTCATAGGTAACAGGTTTGCAGAAAACTTATGACCTAATAGTTCTATCTTACCTTCTTGCAAAACCTTATCTATGTTAACAGAATTTCCGTCTGCCGTTTCGACTGTAAAAATTTGCCTAAGGGTGGTTAAAGGTAAATTAAGAGCTTGGCAAAATGAAGTATTGATAAAACTTTGGTTTGCACCAGAGTCAAATAATACTTTTGCATAAACGTCGTGGACCAAGAACGTACCGGCTATGACATCAGGAATGAGTTCCGCTTCTTGAGTAGTTAGCTGAAATGCTCGGGCATTCTTCTTTGTTGTTCCATCAGCTGGTTTGCCTTTATTGTCTGCGGGTTTTGTCAATTTAGCACATTCGGTTCGAAAATGACCTATTTCGCCACAGTTGTAGCAGATTAGAGATTTCTTCCTGCAATTCTCCTCTTGATGTCCTGGAATTTTGCAAAAATTGCAATATCCCTTGCATTTTCCAAAATGCTTCTTTTTGCAATTTCTACAATACGGAGGAACTGAGGATTGTCCGGTTCCTCTTTTCTTGAATCGATTATTATTATTACCCACACGAAATCCTTGGGTAATCTTTTGCGCCAATTCCTTCTTTCTATCTTCTTCTCTTGTTCGCACCAGTTCATCAGTTAGGGTATTAGCTAATTCCACAGCATCGTCAATAGTGCGAGGTCTCGCAGCTTTAACAATATTGCGGATTTCACTAATTAATCCCCATATGTAACGAGAAATGAGTACCGGTTCTGGCGAAGCCAGTGTAGGTACCACTCGTGCATATTCAAAGAATGTCGAAGTATAACTGCGGCACTCTACTCCTATCATACGATGATTTAGGAACTTATTTGCCATTTGTTCCTTCTCATATTCAGGACAATATTTCCTTTCTACAAGATTCTTGAATTCTTCCCAGTTCATGGCATAAGCCATCCTTCTTCCTTTAGCTTGTAGCACCGTATTCCACCATTCTAATGCTCCTTCCTTGAACAAATTTGATGCATACATCACCTGATCTTCTTCTGAACACTTACTTATTGCAATTACTGCTTCGGTTTTCTCTAACCAACGCAGTACTGCAGTTGCTCCTTCATTACCTGCAAATTCAGCAGGTTTGCAAGCAAGAAATTCTTTGAAAGTGCAACCAGGTGTTGCGGCTTTCATTTTCTTAAGAGGTGGAGCCTGTCGTAGATTATCATTATCATTATGATTGCTGCCTCCATTTACACTATGACTAAAATTATCTTCCTGAGTACGTTTACTAGGAATGATTTGTTGCGGTTCTACTGGATTTTTAACAGCAGCAACGAATGCTGGAATAGCATTGGCTATCCCTTGTGCAACAATATTTTCTATATCATGTCTAGTCATATACTGGTTTTCCTGATTTTGTTCGGATTGATTCCCTTCATTAACTGGTTCATTATTAGCATTTTCCATCTGATAATTATTAAAAATATATTTATTAGTATCGAGTGATGAATAAAACAATTTCACAGAAGCACATAAAATCTGGTAACACAGATATATATCAAAATTGTCGATGTTTCGACTTCTATTTTACTTTATATATGTTAGATATGCATCCATACACACCTGTTTATCTTACACTGTTTTATTTCCCATTTTACAGAGTTATATATTTAATTATTATTATTATTAATATACAGGCATTCTTCCTAACCCCACTCTTCTTTTGGTCATAGGCAGTTTAATAACGACGTTCCCTTTCGTCGTACTTCCAGGTAATCCTTTC
This sequence comes from Helianthus tuberosus, assembly GCA_030545235.1. Lineage (NCBI taxonomy): Eukaryota > Viridiplantae > Streptophyta > Magnoliopsida > Asterales > Asteraceae > Helianthus > Helianthus tuberosus. The sequence goes on along the minus strand of CM060386.1, from coordinate 30,512,089 downwards.
TCCCATATCCTTAATCCTATTTCCTGTATTTATCAGTTCTTCACCGTACTGACGGAGTTCGGCTAAGTTTTCGTAACTCATTGGAGGATTGGGGATAGGATCTGGTTCCCACTGTGGAAGAAAAGAATAAGGACTGTTGACAATATTCTGGAATGGCCAGTCATTTGTCCACCATTCTTCCATTTGACCTAAAGGTATAGTGTGGACCAGTGGATCTGGAATAGCTGGTTCCAGATTAACAGGAAGTTGGGTTTCTAGGGTAGGATATAGATTATTATGGATAGGACTAAAAACATCACAATTTGCCAGTAGACGGTCGATTTCGTCTTGGAATGTGATTTCCTCAACTTGTCTAGAACTCTCTCCCGTCTCTATTCCTTTTTGTTTGTAGTCTGTCCTAATCCCTATCTCTGCTGGATTTGAGCCTTCTCCGATTTCAATTCCTTTCCCTTTATCTATAGGGTTTTCTATTTTAGGGAGTTTCCTAGTAGCTGGCTTTCTTCTGCGTACTTTTCTCCATCCTACATATCTTCTCTTCTTTTTAAGTTTTGCTTTTTCCAGCGGTGGAGCTTGGAATTCCACGGGTTCCTCTATGTCAGCAATATAACCAGTAAAGTCGTGGGAGACTTCAATTGGTACTGGGTAGAGGTTGAGATTCTGAAATGCTTCTGATATCTCAGTCATGCTGGACAACATATATGCAAAATGCACAAAAATGCTAAGTTAAAACTTTGGAACAAAGTTTAACAAATAAACATTAAGTTTATTGCATATGGATTTGTACAAAAGACTACAGAGAAGTGAACACACTATAATTTATTTATTTACTGGGTATTACTAGACCAGATTTTAATATTTAGAGATTTGCATTTTCTGCTACGGTAGCTAGCATATAAAGGTTTGCCCATTTTTCATCTAAGGTATCTTCCCACGGTGACTTATTGCCTATTTCCTGGATTTCTGGATTAATCCTTACTTTCTTGGCTTGGGTTTTCTTTGTTTTCTCTTGTCCCTTTCTAAGAATCAAATTTCTTTTCTCTTGGGTGAGAGGGTTTTCATAATTTGCTTTACGGACAAAAATCCCATCATCTATATCTGCTGGGTGTTTGGAGGAAGAGGTTCCTTTTCTTGTGGGTGCAGTATCTAATTTATGGTAGATAGCAGAAATCTTGTGTTTACCCATACTGTAACTTAACAATTAATCAGTTAATAAAACATATTTTCACAGAATAGCAATTAAATTTCCTAATTATTTTAATAGGCTAAAATCAATAGTAAGCTTAAATCAGTGGCTCTGATACCACCTTTTCCTGTCACGGCCCTTGGCCCGGTTTGACCCTGTCCAGAGCCGCGAGGCAGGAAATCCCGTGGTATTTAATTTAGTGACAGCGGAAGACTTTTTAACAGGATCAATTATTAATAAAACTGCTCGTTTATATATAATATAGGGATAATTCCCATAATTTACAAACACTTGATTTCACTAGGAAATCCTTTATTTCTTTAAAACATGTTTCTTTATTTATTTACATTGAGCCACTTTCTAAGCTTGTAGTGCTACTTGGCACTTTTCCTTTGCTCACAACAGATCACCTGAAACATGTTTGAAAAAGGTTTTGTCAGCGGGAAATACTGAGTGAATCATTCGGTTTTAGTAAAATATCCTGTTTATTATAATGTACAGTATTAAGAGCGATTACAATTGCCTCATCTTTTAAATTAACTGATCCAGTTGTCACTTTACCGGACTGTGACTGTGGACATATCACTTGTAGGGTCCTTTCACCCCAAGTGATAAATAATTAGTAGCTATGTGCACATCCCCCCACATACTGGCAGTAATTTCAGATAACAAAGACTTAATCCCTGTAACTATAATTTTGATAAAAACATGCTTTTGAAAAGTATTTTGATAAAAAGAGAATGACTCACATTGTAGATTTAACGAGCAGAATATAAGCCTACTGATTAGCCTTGATTAACCTAATTTAATTAACAATGCACACACAATCAGTTAGTAACTAATACAACAGTTACGACAATTCACGAGATTAAACCTTCACATCGATTGTTTAGTGCAATACTTAACAATTCAGTGGATTCACAACGAATGACAGAGTATAGTCCGAATTCAAGCAGTACTCAAACATTCAAGTCGAAATCACAATGAATTAATAAAGTATAATCTCAATTAGAGAGGCACTTAAACAATCGTTGGATAGTTATAATCGATCGGACGTTGAATCGTAATAGCGATCGAGTTAATACCCTGATTGTGGCGTCGATTAGTGCACTGTGTGTGTTAATTGTAGTATACAGAACGTAAATTCGATTTCTGGACAGAATTCCTTCGTCGATTTTATGCCAAATTTCAAGTCCCAATGTCTGCTATTTATAGCCAAATTTTGAGATTCCCTGCGCATCGTAGGCCAAACATCCCCTACGCATCGTATGGGGTTTTTAACTGGTTGCGCATCGTAGGCAATAAAGCCCTACGATGCGTATGGGTTGAAAAATAGGGTTATAGACTAGCCACGTCTGGGACTAGCTATGCTGAATCAGTACATTCGAATTTTATGAATTTTACAACGAATTTTAAAGGATAATTATCAACTAGGGTTTACCCCCTTTGAGTTTTAGGGGCCCTAATCCTGATTCTGAAAATTATGAAAATTTCAGGGTTTGTTCAGAATCACTTGGGTTTCTCAATTAGGGTTTCCTATTGACCAAATTAAAATAATAACTAGGACTTTTGATGAGAGTTGTTACACCGAGCGTGATTTCCACGAGCGCCTTCGCACTGTCCGAGCTAGTCAGGTACACATTCCATCTTCTACTTTCACTATGGGTGACAACGAGGCCCCACCTAGGAGAGTCGTCGCAGACTACGCCCGGCCAAACACGGCCATGCTCGATCCAGCATTACCCGACCCGCTATCGGAGTTAATCGATGGCAGATTCCGCCTCAGATCATCACGATGGTTACGAACACCATCCAGTTCCATGGGTTACCTTCTGAGGACCCGAATGTCCACCTCTCTCGTTTTTCAGCTATCTGCGATACGTTTCAGGAGCAGGGCGTCACCAAAGACGCCTGCAAGCTGCGTCTATTTCCATTCTCGCTTGCCGACCGTGCCCATGCTTGGTTGGAATCCCTTCCTGCGGGATCCATCACGACTTGGGCCGGGATGAAAGACAAGTTCTTGGGCAAGTACTTTCCTCCTGCCAAAACTGCTCGTCTGAGGAGCATGATCCAAGAGTTTCGCCAAAAGGAGGGAGAGTCATTCTACGAGACATGGGAGCGTTTCAAGGAGCTACTCAAGTGTCCTCATCACGGATTCGAGGATTGGGCTTTAGTTGAGAAGTTTTATCATGGAGTGACGCCCACCACGAGGAATATGTTGAACACCACTGCTGGTGGAAATCTGATGACTGCCAAAACACCAGAGGAGTGCACTGAGATGTTCGAGGACATAGCGATGAGTAGTTACGAGTTTCCTGATTCCAGAGATTCGTCCGCTACACAGAGAGGCGTGCATAAGGTTGATGATACCACTAGGATGCAAGCGCAGATTGACGCCCTTACGAAAAAGATGAATGATATGGAGTCAAAGAAGGAACAGGTGTGCGAGATATGCACTGGGAAGCATGACACGGCCGCGTGTCCTATTACCCCTGCGGAGTCGCCAGAGCAGGTGGAGTTTGTGAGTAATCACAATCAGAACAATTTCGAGGGTGGTTACAATTCGAACTGGAAGAATCACCCGAACTTCAGCTGGAAGGACAGCAACCCACCTGGGTTTCAGCCGCGTCAGAGTTTGTTTCAAGACGCAGGAGCAGGAGTGAGTTCGGGTGCGAATAACCCGACAATAGAGGAGATGCTGAGGCAGAACCAGGAGACGTTAGCTAAGCAGACGCAGTTGCTTACACAGTTCATCACTCGTGCAGATACGCGACATCAGGAGACACATTCGAGGTTCATGGAGCACGAGACTTTCATGGAGAGCCACAACACTGCAATACAGAACCTGGAAAGGACAGTAGGTTCGCTGGCCGATCAGCTGAACCAGAGACCTCATGGCGGTCTCCCTAGTAGCACTGTTGGGAATCCGAACGCCACTGCAAAGGCTGTTACTATGAGGAGTGGGCGAGGAGCTGTTGAGGTCGAGCCGGTAGTTGATGAGGAACTGGTCGACGAGGAGATTGAGATGGAGACCCCTGCTGGCAAAGTGCACGAGAGGCTACGCCCAGCAAGTACAGCACAGTCCAGCAGGTCTTCAGGGGAGAAGAAGGAAACAGAGAAGGAGCCGATGAGGGTGTATAAGCCGACACCCCCTTACCCAGGTCGGTTAATGAAGGGTAAGGATGTAGAGCAGTACAATAAGTTCCTAGAGATGTTGAAGAAGCTACACGTGAACATCTCGTTCATAGAGACTCTGTCGAAGACGCCGAAGTACGCGAAGTTTCTCAAGGACCTGCTCACGAATAAGAAGAAGTTGGAGGATCTTTCTACTGTTACATTGAGCGAGTAGTGTTCTGTCGTCTTGCAGAACAAGCTACCGAAGAAGTTGTCTGATCCTGGTGGCTTTAAGATTCTGTGTCTGATTGGAAAGCTCACCGTCAGAAATGCGCTGGCAGACCTAGGGGCTAGCATAAATCTTATGCCGTATTCCATCTTTGCTAAGCTTAATCTAGGCGTGCCGTCTCCTACGCGCATGAGTATTCATCTCGTCGATCGATCGGTGAAGTATCCGAGGGGGATTGTAGAGAATATGCTAGTGAAGGTCGACAAATTCGTATTTCCAGTTGACTTCGTCATCCTTGACATGGACGAGGACTCAGAGGTCCCGCTGATTTTAGGTCGTCCATTCCTTGCCACTGCACGAGCACTCATTGACGTGCACGACGACAAGTTGACTCTTCAAGTTGATGAGGATGAGGTCACATTCGACATTCAGCGTTCTATGAGGCATACCCAGCAGCATGATGACACTCTATACTTTATTGATACTCTTATGTCACATGTGGGTAGCCTCCTCAGCGAGATTTACGGGAGAGATGCGTCTGATACGCAGGTTGTGAGTGTGGATGATCAGGGGAGTGGGGTCACTGAGTTGGATGTTGAGCAGGACCCTCTACCGCAGGCTACCAAGCCTTCCCTTGGATTTGAGGTGTTTGAGGTCATCGAGGAAGAGGAGATTCCGAAAGAGAGACCGTTTGTTGAGGTACCCCCACCCCTAGAGTTGAAGGAGTTGTCGTCTCATCTGGAGTACGCATTCTTAGGCGAGGGATCTCAGTTACCCGTCATCATTTCTGCTGGATTGACGGAGGAGGAGAAGAAGAAGCTGATGAGTGTCCTGAGAGGTCATAGGCAGGCGATCGAGTGGAAGCTGATGGATATCAAGGTTATTAACCCTTCGTTTTGCACGCACAAGATCTTGATGGATGAGGAGTTTGATAGCCGACCCGTGGAGAAGTTAAAAGATGGACTGCCACTACGATCAAGAACACGGGAGAGGGCGAGAAAGAGCTTGGATCAACACCTTCTAAGGATTCGAGGATGGTACCGAAGGAAGAAAAGGGAGAAACTGAAGTTTGCACAACACCATCCTTCTCATTACATGTCACGAATCAGGTTTGGTCCAGGTAAATTTAAATATTGGTGGCCTGCTCCGTCTGAAAATGTTAAAAGGTTTATAAATTCCACCATTAAAATTTTAATTAATAATAAGGAACTGGGGGAATTGAACGGGTTAGACCGAGGTTGGATAAAGGAGAAACCTCCATATTGAATTCAAGTGTGGCGAGGTATTGTAAGTTTTGTGATACGTGTTTATTTGTATATTGAGTCGTTTATTCTGTACCATGATTCTAAGTTAGTTTATGAGTCAATGTTTTTTTTTTTTTGTCAAGTCGATACTGCTTGGTTTTTGCTTGTTTTTGTTTATGCAAGTTTGGATATGCACCACCCGTACTCAATCTCCATTCGGGTGATTTCGGAGCTGTACACCAATTTCAAGGAATTTACCAAGTGTACTAGTCAGAGTCAAAGCCGATCGCGAAAGAAATGTTATACGATCGTGTACGAGTTCGGATTGAAGACGCGCGCAGTTGGCACTGATTTTTATCCTAACCAGCTAAGTTCTTTCCAATTCGTTATCTTTTTTATTTCTTATTTATTTTTAGTTCTCTTTCATCCGACATTGGGGACAATGTAAATTTTAAGTGTGGGGATGGGAGACTGCGTCTTTTTAGGTAGATTTGAGTAAAAAAAAATTTAAAAATCCAAAAAAAAATGAAAAAAATCAGAAAATGTTCATGTTTTAGACGTTTGCAAAATAAAAACGGAAAATGATAGAAAAATCAGTTTTTATTCGGGTTTCAAATAATAATAATATGAGAATAAAAAAATTAAGCTTGTGTCTAATTTGGGATGTGTGAGTAGGCTCGACCCGGTTTTAGGTTCCTTTGAGCTAAATATACCTAATTGTTGATTTACAAGTGGGTTCTCATCTAGGAGAGGTAGTGAAGCCGAAACCGCCAATAATAGTATTAGGGATGCCGTTATAAGCTAAGATTATTAGAATTTTTTATCAATGAAAAGAAAAAAATAATAAAAAGAGCTAGACTGAAAAATTTGACAAGGCCTACGTAATCTCTGTTGGGGATAGTGACTCTGACTTAGAATGCCTCTGGGATTGTTGAATAAAAATGCAAAAAATACTGATGACTATTGTAATCTCTCTCGGGGATGGTGACTCTGATTGGGAATGCATCTGGGATAAGGTATGCATAGTCTAAAAAGCTCTAAAGAAAAAAAAATAAAATAAAAAAATTTGATGCTAAATTCTCTTGATCTTGGTATAAAACGGTTAGGAAATAGCCCAGTGGCTATTCCTTTTGTTCTATAAGCTTGAGGGGGGACTAGGTGAAACGGCTAATCTAGTGTGAGACCCTAGGTAAATGGACCAAACTTGAATTAAATCTGATAAGGGCTTGGAACCAGGTTTGGGTTTAAGAGGATCAAAATACTGGTAATCGCGGTTAACACAGGTTTTTAATTTTAATAAAGTAAACTAGCTTTTGTGCCCGAATGTTAATTTGATTCTGATTCCGTTTGCATAAGTCTTTTTTAGGGACGAAAAATGTTTAAGTGTGAGGATATTTGATGTGAGGTAAAATACACATATTTGTCCCGTGTAAAATATATAATTATTGTATAGTTTTATTTGCTTTTATTTAGTTTTTAGTGCTTTATTATATTATTTTGTGTTTTGCTAGGTCCTGTTACAAATGGAACGAAAACGAGTAATAATTAAATAACCAGCTAGTTGAGTGGAGTAAACCGCCAGGGACCGGATAAAAATTGCAGCCATTTTCCGTGAATGAGCCGAGCCCACTATCTCTATGTTATCTAACAAAGGGTGCCATGTTAATTTTGAAGTGAATGATGATTATTGGGCCATGAAAGATATATTCAACAAATTACAGAACAACAGTGGGTCGCCATTTCCAATCCATGCATATTTCGAACATGGGAATTGGTTTTGTTTCTTTTGGGTTTTGGCAACAACCTAGGGGGTTGAATATTATAATAGAAAAACAAACCTAGAGAAATTATATATATATATACATGATATATGTGAACGTAAAGGAGAAATTAGTGGGGAATTGTTGTTGTTTTCGAGAGCAACAGACAACATTATTGGCGACAGACAACCGGGACGGCAGCAAGCAAATTTGGAGGAGGCAGAAGGCATACGCAAATAAGAAGGAGGGCTGTTTCTTTTGGCGTGAGAAAGAGGAAATATTCGGTTCAAGTTTGGAGCATTACGGGTTCGATATTGCGCTTATTTTTCTAATCCTTTGCATCGTAACCATGATTTCTTTCGTTTCCAGACTTTGTTCAGTTGTTTTATCGATTATTATGAGTAGCTAAACGTTATAAACTACCTGGGTTTAGATGAACTTGATGATTGTAATGCGATTTTGACATGATTATGGTTATTTGATGTGATTTACATAACTTTGCCTTGTGATTGATCTTGATATTGCATGTTGGTGTGTTTTGATTGATTATTGGTTGATGAATTCAGCGGTTTAGGCACATAGAAATATCCCCTAGACTTAGAGTTTAATTTGAATCGTTAATCTTAGGGTTTTCGGTTTGAATATTGAGTTGAGAAATTGACCAATTCGATTAATAATTAAAATCAATATACTAAAACTTGCATCCTCATCTTGTGACTCGAAACACGATTAAGGTGAGCTAGGTTATTAGCTAATCATTGGTGGGTAGATTAGGTGACCGATAGCTCGGGCTCGTTTATTACATCGTGGTTAAGGTTTCCTAGGATTTCAATCTTCAAAGTTTGGTTTGCTTTGCGTTTTGAGAGTTTTGGGGGTAGAGTTACTTTCATTACTTGTTTCTCGTAGGATTTGGTATCGATAGGTCGAGCCGGTTTGTTCTAGCACTTCACATTTCGTCTTCATCTTTCGTTTGATACATCTCTAGCGGGGGGTTAATCGAGGGAGTAGGATATTTAACCATTGTCACTATCAGAGTAGCATTGCATGACTCTAGGGATTCGACACCTAGGTAGTCCTCATCTCATATATATTTGATCAAACTTTGTTCTCGTGTTTGTTTCACGTTGTTTATCTTATTTTCCATTTTCTTAATCAATTAGGTTTTTAGTTAATCATCAAAACAAACTTAAAAATTGACTTTATATTTGACAACGGTTTATTATTTAGAGTTTGCATATAGTGTCCACGGATTGATATCCGGTCTTGCCATCTACACTACACTGCGACCGGTGCACTTTCCGAATGTGTGTGGTTTAGTTAGCGATTCCTTTTTAAAACTTGTTCGAAATTAATAGTTGCATTTTCACACATCATAAATCATATACACTAGTGACCCTTTTCTTGCACAGCTTGCAGTTTTCATCACAGAGATGAATTTTGTGGGTCTGGTTGGCTTATCTTCTTTAATTGTGATCTTTTCACATTTTGGCGAATTTACTTGTATTGACTTTTGATCATATAGAATACTGGCTTTATTGGCTACTAACCAATCCATTCCTAATACAACGTCAAATCTTGCCAGATCCATTGGGTAAAGATTTGCAATAAACTTTTGATTTAAAAATTCAATTCTTGCTCCCTGCAAGATTTCAGTGATCTTGATGGATTCTCCATTTGCTGTTTCTACTAGACATTCTTGTTGAAGTTTAGTTAATGGTTGGTTGAGAAGTTTGCAAAATGAAGTATTAATAAAACTTTGGTTCGCACCAGAGTCAAATAATACTTTAGCAAAAACATTATTAACTAAAAACGTACCGGCAATCACGTCCGGAATCATCTTCGCTTCTTCGGCTGTCAGAAAAAATGCCCTAGCATTCTTAGTAGTTTTGTTATTTGTAGTTGGAGCTAGTGTAGGACAATTCGGCTTAATATGACCTTGTTCTCCACAATTGTAGCAGATCTTATTATTCGGTTTCTTCCTGCAGTTTTCTTCCTTATTTCCAGATATTTTGCAGAAATTGCAGTATATGGAGCATCTCCCAGAATGCTTTCTTTTGCAGTATTTGCAGTAAGGAGTAGAAGTAGAACCTATATTTTTCCCATGGTTGGAATTCCCGTAGCGAAATTCCTGGGTAAGCCTTTGAGCTAGGTTCTTTCTTTGGTTTTCTTCTTGGGTACGTACTAGTTCATCAGTCAAGGTATTTGCTAGTTCTACATCTTCTTCTATGGTTGGTGGTCTATCTGCCTTGACTACATGTCTAATCTCACTGATTAATCCCCAGATGCAACGGGAGATTAACACTGGTTCTGGTGATGCTAGGGTTGGCACTATTCTAACATATTCAAAGAATGTAGTAGTGTAACCGTTGCTGTCTACTCCAGTCATTCTAAGGTTTAAGAATTTATTGGCTATCTGTTCCTTTTCTTTGGGAGGACAGAATTTCCTTTCGACCATATTCTTAAACTCAGTCCATTCAATATTATATGTTCTGTCACATCCCCTAGTCTGGAGGATAGTATTCCACCATTCTAGAGCTGCATTCTTAAATAGATTGAAAGCAAACATTATCTTATCCTCTTCTGCAAACTTGCTTAAAATTTAAGACTGCCTTAGTCTTTTCTATCCAGAATAGAGCTGCAATGGCTCCTTCATTGCCCGAGAATTCTATTGGTTTACAAGACTAGAATTCTTTATAAGAACAACCATAAGACATGGTTCTTCTTCTTTTTGGAATTGGCAATCGAAATAGTGGTCCATTGTTCACGCTGTGACTGGGTTCAGTATGTGATCGTTTACTTCCACTATTACTGTTATTATTTTCTGCTTCCCTAACATTTTGGATGATAGCTGGCATAGCATCTCTAATTCTTTGGGTTACTATATGTCAAATAGCACTGTTATTTATCTGATTCTCATTATTCTGGTTTTCTCGATTTGCGTCGTTAGCCATCTGGATTATAAACAATTACCAAGTATTTATATTACATAACAATGTTTAATGCAACAATCACACAACAAGCATATTGATCAAAATCGTCAAACATTGCGACCTTTACTCTATTTTATATATTATGCGTCTATTACAAACCACAACTGGAAATTTAAAATATAATACTAGTATGCATTAGTAGCTATAAGATTATCTATTTTTTTTTCAAATCACACACACACACACACACACATATATATATATACATATATATTATTACTACTATTACTATTACTACTGATAGGGGTTCATCCAATATTGCATATTACGCTTGTCATATTTCCAGACGAGTCTTTCCCCTATCTGTCTCATTCTCTCACTTCCTTCTAAGATCTCCTCACCAAAGGTGCGGAGTTCCTGTATGTTCTCAGTACTCATGGGTGGGGCTGGTGCTGGTATTGGGTCAGGAAACTGTGGCATCGGTTCCTCATGTGGGTAGGGGTTCTCTAGAATTTCCCTGATATATTGGTCATTATCAAAATATGGGTCTAGAGGGTCAAGGTTTGGATACGGTGCAACTGGGTCGGGCATAGGCTCCTCTAGTGGGTAGCGTTGCTTGTAATCCCTATGGTCGTCAAACCATGGGTCATAGAATGGAGGATGGGGAGATGGATTCTAGGGATTTCAGCTGGGTCTAAGTCGGGTAGTGGGTTCTGGTCAGTTGGGTCAATTTCTACTTCCATGGATTGTGTTGGGAACAACTGCAGTGGCTGGGGTGCTATGAGTTGTTCTAGATTAGGGTCTGCAGCTGTGGTAGCTAATATGTGAAAATTAGCTAATCTCCTATTGATTATGTCCTGGTTTTGAACATTCATTTCTCTATTGGCTGCTGCTAAGGCCCGCTGCTGTTGAAACTTTCACATCCTTTTTCTACGCTCATGAGCTCTTCCGCTGAACCATCCTCACTTTTTGGGAGGGAATGGCTCTTCAGATTGTGCTTTGAATATGAAAATCCCTTCTTCGGTGTCAGCCGAATACCCCGAGGGGGTAGACTGAGAAGAGGTTCCTTCGTTCCTATGAGAGTTGGACAACTAACGGTAAGCGTCCGAAGGTCCTTGATCACTCATACTGTAAACTAACAATTTGTTAAATAACACAAAATAATAATCTACACGTATGTACATAATCTTATTAGTTATTTCCTAAAAAAATTGACAATTTTAATGTCAGCAGAACACTTCTTTGGCTGAAATTAGTGGTTGTAGCTCTGATACCACTTGTCACACCCCGACCACGTAAAACACCAAAACGTGGCGGAAACGTCGGGGAGTGTTGTAACAGAATCATTGTTTCATAACACATGGAAATTGAAATATTTTTTTATTGATTAAAAGAGTTACAATGTCTTGACAATCAAAGAAACATAACATAAATAACTAGTCTTGCATCTTTTATTGTCGCTAAGGCCCAAGTCCGCCTAAGTGTATCTTGATAAATCCTATGCCTCATATCCTGAAACACATGTGAAAATAGGTACGTCAGCATAAAAATGCCTGTGAGATACATAGGTTTATGAAAATAGGATTCATGACTTATTGTTTAAGAAAAATGTTTAGTCATGAACCTTGTAATTTGCTTTGTCTTGTAAATCATTTGAAAAACGATAAGATCAGATGATATGTATAAATAAGAGAATAATGTATGGTTAAATGAATAACCATGTAAAATGAGTTTGTAAAAAAAGTAAGTTGTTTGTAAATTAATGTCTTATGAAAAGTATGTTATTTGTATAAAATGTTATATGTCTCAAATTGAAATGATTCAAATAACGCTACGATATGTAATACCATACAATCACTTATATATAGGAAGTACCAGCGGCGTATCCACCATGCTTGTATCATATTACACACGCCTCGTTACTCAAATCACTTACCCAAACAAACCACCAATGTAAGAGGTCTATGTTTAAACCAATTGCCAAACGGATTAAATAATCTGTCAATATGTAAATCATGTAATGTGTAACCAATGTCAATAATGTTTATGTGTCAAATGTAAATCATGTAATGTGTAACCAATGTCAATAATGCTTATGTGTCAAATGTAAATCATGTAATGTGTAACCAATGTCAATAATGTTTATGTGTCAAATGTAAATCATGTAATGTGTAACCAAAATGATATGTATGGCTAGTGAAATATATCAACTAAACCATATGCACAAAAACAAAGTATTGAAGTAAAACACGGTTTAAATCAAAGCTATGTTTTGTTGAAATGCATGCTATACTGATACAAATATCTATGCGGTATTGTGAGAATGCATACATCCAAGCCTTGAGACTGTGGCGATAAACCCTTAAACAAATTAAAGGATTATCTGTGCTTATGTATATCGAATTCGGTCATTCCTTTCATCCCCACCTACCCAGGATGTCCGGAACGGGAGTTGTCAATTCCTATGGTACCACTACCTACTGACGAACGGCGTGATCGGTGTTAATGAATGTACATTGATCCATCAAAACAATCCAAATATCATATCAAAATGTAAGCATGTGATGAAAACAACTGTACTAAGTATGCAACAAATGAACATACATAGCATGTGATGTGATGTGATGTGAAACGATGTACTAAGTATGAACTAAATGGACATACATAGCATAAAATGTAATGTAAGGCAATGAAATCATGTACTATAAATGTACTAATGAACATAGCAAGTATATGATGTGAAAACATGGAAAGCACGAAAGTAACAAATAGGCACATGTGTTCCACCCCAAAATGTTTGGAAAACAGTAAAAGAGGGGTCTATGTACTCACTTGAGATTGCTCAGAAGTCCTAAGATAACCACCAAGCAATGCTAGAGATCATGGAATCAAACGGCACCTAATATAGGTAACTATGTTAATAAACCGGACCTAATATCGGAGGATCGGATAGAATGAGGGTTCGTAAACCAAACGAGTATGGAGACTCGTGTAATATGATTTAACAAAGCCCACATACTAAAACGAAACTTAACCTAAGTGCTTACGACCTGTTACGACCCGTTTAGGTAGCTTATGCTACTTTAACGCGTCGTTCGCGTAAAACGCGTTCGGACCGCCTAACTAGTCCTATGACAAGTAACATATGCCTTAACATGTTTAATATTGTTGTCAAATCAGTTTAGATGTCAAAAGTTATGTTACATATGTTTAAAATGAATTTTGGCATCAAAGGGGTATTTTGGTAATTTACCTAAGGCATATAAACTACCTATCATACAACTACTTAAACGAAGCGACCATAAGGTATAACCTCGGAAGGTTATTCCCTATATACTATGGTCACCTAATGTGTTTGGTCGGATCCTAATGATCAACCAAATGGGTCGGGTTCGAAGGTATAAGCGATTTATTAGATCGCTTACCCTTACGACCCTAGACAACGTGGTAATCAGTAGGCATAGTCACAAGGGACTATAACCATCGTGATTACAATCACGTTGCGAAGTTCAAACGAACTTCGCATTGACCATAAACCGGTCAATGCAGAAAGTCAAACAAAGTTTGACTTTCGGACTCGAAAAGCAATAAAAGAACGAAGGAACACTTACGAAGGGTCCCCGAATGCTAATCTAGATCAAAATAGCTCAGGTATGAAACAAAGGTTTCAACTTAGAGCACATAAGATCAGATTCTTGTGAGGAAAAGTGAAGGGTGGAGGTGGGTATTTATAGTTTTTGGTTCACCGTTAGGATCATTTCTTGGAAAAGGGGGAACGATCTAAGTCGTACACTTGTTGGAAAGTTGTGGTAACTCATTTGCCATCCACCTTTGACACTTGGCACTTGGACTTTGGAGACTGTTAAGGGCTGTTAACAGCTGTAAAAAAAATGTTTTGCTGCATCTGGCCCCTACTTACGGACCTAGTTTGGCAGATTTACAGTTTCAGTCCCTGCAACCTCAAAACTTGGTTTTCGATGCGTTTTTTTTGACACGTTTAAGCCCCGTTAACTCCATTTCAAAGTTATAAAATGAAGTTAAAGTATAGGGAACTTAAAATGTGTTCAAAAATATCTCGGGTGTCGATTCGTTTAGCCGTATGGTTACGTTGTTCGGTTAATTACGAAGGAATGCGCATAAGCGTGAAAAATGATCCAAATGGCGTGACGAATGGATTTTTCTCATGCCAAACACTAAAATAAAATATTTTAGTGCTTACATAAATTTTTGGATGTCTGGATGTATTCAGAACGTAAGTTATGCGCAAAAGTGCAAACTTGTGCACTTTTTGACATTTTTAGTCCCTGAATGACCCAAAAGTTTATTTTAGCACACCGAACCCCTCAAAGCCTATTTCTAAGCTACATAAAGGATATTTAAGGTGTGTTTAACTTATGGTCATATTCCGGAATGTTCGTTACAGTTCAAATTGGCATACTTTCGCAGTTTGTCAAATTTAGTCCCTGTAAGCGAATTAACTTGATTTCGGCATACCAAACCTTCCAAAACTTATTCTAAGTTATGTAAAAGTTATTTAAGGTATGTTAAGCTTGTGTCACTATTCCAGATTGTTTGTTGCATTAAACTGGTTATATTTACGCATCGGTGCGCGTATAACCTTCCAGAAAGCGATTTAGAGTTTGGAATTGAACAAAAATTGATATGTGCAAATGATACACATATTTATACAAATCCCAAGTATGAAATACAATATTTCATTGGTTTGGTATTTGTTTGATGGTCGCAGTGACCCAGGTGTTACAGTCTCCCCTACTTTAGGAAATTTCGTCCCGAAATTTATTTAGAGGAAACTTGTGAGAGCTTGAAACATGAAGTTGAAAATATCGAACAACATTGGTTAGGGTTCTGAACTTCTAGTAACTTTAATAGCATCATGATTGCAATGTAAGAGGGATACTTATATACCAGTATATAAAGCGTCATTGGTGCGTCCACCGTACCTCCATTACATCGTTCTCATTTCGTTATTGTTGCCACTATCGGTTCTTACACATAATAAATCTTACTGTGGTTACCGTGCACTGAATCTCATAATTACGTACGCGTCCATAATTAGACAATTCCTTGCATAGTTCACACAGTTTATTTTATACTGTGTAGGGTAAAACCAAATGAACAAACCTGTGATGAGTGTGACTAGACCACCATAGGGTCCCTTTTATTAAATCAATAAATGATTTTAATAGACAACCAAGGAGTCTTTTCAGCTTATATCATCACATGTCATTCTTAACCAGATTTTTGAATCAATCTTTTTTACTAGACCACTAAAAGGGTCTCTTATGAATCATGGAGTGGTACTATATAATCCAAGGGTCTTAACTATTTCATAGAAGCCCATTAAGGAATTAAGGTAGTACCTTTTTGAATATCCTACTACGAATCCCTCATATGAAGATATGAAAAATTCTACGAGGATTTGGATAACGAATATCCAGAGTATACAAAAACACAAAATGCATAAGAGAAAACACAAGATGTATAAACACATAGTCATATAACCACAAAGATTGTTTATCTAGATCTTTAATTTGTTAATTAGTTTTGCTAACAGAGTGCATGTATTTAAAGCACACTAGGAATCCATCTCGTGGATTTCATTTGGTACTTTAAACATTATCAAGAATCTAACTATAAAGATAGAAAGATTTTTAAAAGAAAAATTCGATTTCGATTAAAAGGAACCGAAATGTTCGAATTTAGGTACATAAGGAATCCAATCAAGGACTCTGATTTGAATGATAATCATCCACAAGGGTCTAAATGTGAAGATAAAAAGATCCCATATGGATTTTAGAAGTTGAAGATGTTTTGAAACCTGTTTTGAAACCTTGCATTGGACGTGCTTAAATCAAAACATGAAGTAAAATGCTTATGAAGTTGAGATGCTAGCTATGTCAAGGCGACATATGAAGCGGAATTTGAAGGCTAAGTCAATGTATGAGGAAAATATTTTTGAAAACTATGCATGGGGTTCTTAAAAAAAATGTGTTCAATGTTTTTGAAACCTTATATATAATACATTTGAAATCATAAAGTAGGTGTACTAGGTAAGTATATTTATAAAAGTGTTTTAAAATTATGCGAGATGAATTCTGAAATTATGTATAAGGTCTTTGGGAAACATGAATGATGCTTTTGAAATCATGCACTTAATAAGAAAATATATTGTATTAATATTGTTCTCAGGCTATATGAGACATTTTGAAATTATGAAGGTTGTTTTTGAAAACATAGCCAATGTTTTTGAAATAACATAGACAATGTATTTTAAAAAAAAAATTGTTTTCAAACTATATGAAATGTTTTGAGATCATGAAGATTGTTTTTGAAATACTGGTACTGTGTATGTTGAAAAATCAAAACGTAATGTGTATGAGATTTGAAAATACCCTTAGTTATCTAACCAAGGATTCAAAGGTACAGATGTGCAGAAGCATGATTACTCATAATGTCACTTTATTTTCTGTAATTCGTATCTTAGAATGAAACGAGTACTTAAAATTTTTGAGGGAATCATGAGCGATCATTTGAAAGAGAGAATCACAAGAGTAGTTTGTAAGGAACGTAGTTCCTTAATATAGGTATTATAGGGAAATGCCATAAACGCATGTGATTATACTTGTATATCAGAATTGCGAACAACAACTTTTATTTATGAACGAGACATATTGTTTCACAATACACGAAAACAAAAGAAACCAAGGCATAAGACAGCAACATCCTTTGTTCAGCCGAATGCTCATCCAAGGGTTGGATTTGCATTAGCAAGCTTTGGGCATTTGTTCCTGAAATGGCTTGTCTCGCCACAGTTGTAGCACGATCCAGGAGGAAAGCGAGCTTGAGCAGGATTGGCTTGTGGTTGGTTTGGACCACTTTGGTTTGGGGTAAATCGACAAGCATTTGCCAGGTGACCGAGTCGCCCACATGATGCACACAAACGACACTGTAGGTGAGCTAAGTGGTGTGCATTACATTTGTCTCATATTGGTGCTGTTCCCTTGTATTGCTTCTTAACAGGTGGTGTTGCCACCTGGATGGGTCCTGCTTGATTTGGTACAGCCGCAGTTGAGCAAACCTTTGCTGTATGACCTTTAAGTCCACAAATTTGGCATTTGCAGCACTTCACACTAGGGTGATGATGAAGGGTACATTGGTTGCACAAGGGTGCAGTTACGTTGTATGGCTTCCTAGCAGGGGTTGAGGTGGTTGGTTGGGGACGGCTTTACCATTGTGAGCGACCATGGCGAAGCTCTGAGAAACCTTTCGCTTCTTTGACTTCTTAGGGGATCGTTCATCCATGCTCTTTGATTCCTCGATTGGTTTCTTGGCTGATGGTGCTGTCACCTGACTAGGTCCTTCCTGTCTTGGTGACTCTTGAGTGGCTTCATCCTGGAGACGATACATGGCAGTAGCTAATTCAACAGTCTTCAGGACTACTTCGCCTATTCGCTGAGCAAATTTGACAGTCTGCTCGGATATCTGGGCGTCATCGTGATGAAGAGACATTCTAGAAAAAATGAAAGACATAGGAAGAGACAAGTGAAAGGTTATTGGATAATCAAAACAGAATGGTAACGCATGAAAATTGCGATCATTTGTTTGTTATCTAAGGCAAACAAATGAGACGGTGACAAATCAAAGTAAGCGGATCATATTAATGTATCACTGAAGACATGCTCGCCTATAAGTGAACACTCACCCCAAGAGTTCCCAGGTAAGAGTGACTGCTCCGATACTGCAGATTTGTACGAACACTCTAGCCTTCGACAGAAAACTCAGGGTACAGCCATTCACTCTTCCAGTTTGCACGTGTTCACATTATATGACCCAAACTTTGACGAGATTTTGAAAATTCAAAGCGGTTCAAAACCTTATAACTGAGGGTTCAAAACCTAGTAATCCATCATCCTAGAACAGATGATTAGTTTTCAAAGCGGTTTTGAAATTTATGTTCTTGTTGTGGTTGTCGCCTAAGGATAGGTGACAGTATTGTTTTATGACTAAACGCAAGTAAACTCGCGTTAGGGTCCTAGGAAGGTTATAGACTAGGTCAAAGCATTACTAATAACCTAATTCCCTATAACCATGAGCTCTGATACCAACTTTTCTGTCACACCCCGACCACGTAAAACACCAAAACGTGGCGGAAACGTCGGGGAGTGTTGTAACAGGATCATTGTTTCATAACACATGGAAATTGAAATATTGTTTTATTGATTAAAAGAGTTACAATGTCTTGACAATCAAAGAAACATAACATAAATAACTAGTCTTGCATCTTTTATTGTCGCTAAGGCCCAAGTCCGCCTAAGTGTATCTTGATAAATCCTATGCCTCATATCATGAAACACATGTGAAAATAGGTACGTCAGCATAAAAATGCCTGTGAGATACATATGTTTATGAAAATAGGATTCATGACTTATTGTTTAAGAAAAATGTTTAGTCACGAACCTTGTAATTTGCTTTGTCTTGTAAATCATTTGAAAAACGATAAGATCAGATGATATGTATAAATAAGAGAATAATGTATGGTTAAATGAATAACCATGTAAAATGAGTTTGTAAAAAAAGTAAGTTGTTTGTAAATTAATGTCTTATGAAAAGTATGTTATTTGTATATAAATGTTATATGTCTCAAATTGAAATGATTCAAATAACGCTACGATATGTAATACCATACAATCACTTATATATAGGAAGTACCAGCGGCGTATCCACCATGCTTGTATCATATTACACACACCTCGTTACTCAAATCACTTACCCAAACAAACCACCAATGTAAGAGGTCTATGTTTAAACCAATTGCCAAACGGATTAAATAATCTGTCAATATGTAAATCATGTAATGTGTAACCAATGTCAATAATGTTTATGTGTCAAATGTAAATCATGTAATGGGTAACCAATGTCAATAATGCTTATGTGTCAAATGTAAATCATGTAATGTGTAACCAATGTCAATAATGTTTATGTGTCAAATGTAAATCATGTAATGTGTAACCAAAATGATATGTATGGCTAGTGAAATATATCAACTAAACCATATGCACAAAAACAAAGTATTGAATTAAACACGGTTTAAATCAAAGCTATGTTTTGTGGAAATGAATGCTATACTGATGCAAATATCTATGCGGTATTGTGAGAATGCATACATCCAAGCCTTGAGACTGTGGCGATAAACCCTTAAACAAATTAAAGGATTATCTGTGCTTATGTATATCGAATTCGGTCATTCCTTTCATCCCCACCTACCCAGGATGTCCGGAACGGGAGTTTTCAATTCCTATGGTACCACTACCTACTGACGAACGGCGTGATCGGTGTTAATGAATGTACATTGATCCATCAAAAAATCCAAATATCATATCAAAATATAAGCATGTGATGAAAACAACTGTACTAAGTATGCAACAAATGAACATACATAGCATGTGATGTGATGTGAAACGATGTACTAAGTATGAACTAAATGGACATACATAGCATAAAATGTAATGTAAGACAATGAAATCATGTACTATAAATGTACTAATGAACATAGCAAGTATATGATGTGAAAACATGGAAAGCACGAAAGTAACAAATAGGCACATGTGTTCCACCCCAAAATGTTTGGAAAACAGTAAAAGAGGGGTCTATGTACTCACTTGAGATTGCTTAGAAGTCCTAAGATAACCACCAAGCAATGCTAGAGATCATGGAATCAAACGGCACCTAATATAGGTAACTATGTTAATAAACCGGACCTAATATCGGAGGATCGGATAGAATGAGGGTTCGTAAACCAAACGAGTATGGAGACTCGTGTAATATGATTTAACAAAGCCCACATACTAAAACAAAACTTAACCTAAGTGCTTACGACCTGTTACGACCCGTTTAGGTAGCTTATGCTACTTTAACGCGTCGTTCGCGTAAAACGCGTTCGGACCGCCTAACTAGTCCTATGACAAGTAACATATGCCTTAACATGTTTAATATTGTTATCAAATCAGTTTAGATGTCAAAAGTTATGTTACATATGTTTCAAATGAATTTTGGCATCAAAGGGGTATTTTGGTAATTTACCTAAGGGATATAAACTACCTATCATACAACTACTTAAACGAAGCGACCATAAGGTATAACCTCGGAAGGTTATTCCCTATATACTATGGTCACCTAATGTGTTTGGTCGGATCCTAATGATCAACCAAATGGGTCGGGTTCGAAGGTATAAGCGATTTATTAGATCGCTTACCCTTACGACCTTAGACAACGTGGTAATCAGTAGGCATAGTCACAAGGGACTATAACCATCGTGATTACAATCACGTTGCGAAGTTCAAATGAACTTCGCATTGACCATAAACCGGTCAATGCAGAAAGTCAAACAAAGTTTGACTTTCGGACTCGAAAAGCAATAAAAGAACGAAGGAACACTTACGAAGGGTCCCCGAATGCTAATCTAGATCAAAATAGCTCAGGTATGAAAAAAAGGTTTCAACTTAGAGCACATAAGATCAGATTCTTGTGAGGAAAAGTGAAGGGTGGAGGTGGGTATTTATAGTTTTTGGTTCACCGTTAGGATCATTTCTTGGAAAAGGGGGCACGATCTAAGCCGTACACTTGTTGGAAAGTTGTGGTAACTCATTTGCCATCCACCATAAGAGTTTGACACTTGGCACTTGGACTTTGGAGAGTGTTAAGGGCTGTTAACAGCTGTAAAAAAATGTTTTGCTGCATCTGGCCCCTACTTACGGACGTAGTTTGGCAGATTTACAATTTCAGTCCCTGCAACCTCAAAACTTGGTTTTCGATGCGTTTTTTTTGACACGTTTAAGCCCCGTTAACTCCATTTCAAAGTTCTAAAATGAAGTTAAAGTATAGGGAACTTAAAATGTGTTCAAAATATCTCGGGTGTCGGTTCGTTTAGCCGTACGGTTACGTTGTTCGGTTAATTACGAAGGAATGCGCATAAGCGTGAAAAATGATCCAAATGGCATGACGAATGGATTTTTCTCATGCCAAACACTAAAATAAAATATTTTAGTGCTTACATAAATTTTTGGATGTCCGGATGTATTCAGAACGTAAGTTATGCGCAAAAGTGCAAACTTGTGCACTTTTTGACATTTTTAGTCCCTGAATGACTCAAAAGTTTATTTTAGCACACCGAACCCCTCAAAGCCTATTTCTAAGCTACATAAAGGATATTTAAGGTGTGTTTAGCTTATGGTCATATTCCGGAATGTTCGTTACAGTTCAAATTGGCATACTTTCGCAGTTTGTCAAATTTAGTCCCTGTAAGCGAATTAACTTGATTTCGGCATACCAAACCTTCCAAAACTTATTTCTAAGTTATGTAAAGGTTATTTAAGGTATGTTAAGCTTGTGTCACTATTCTAGAGTGTTTGTTGCATTAAACTGGTTATATTTACGCATCGGTGCGCGTATAACCTTCCAGAAAGCGATTTAGAGTTTGGAATTGAACAAAAATTGATATGTGCAAATGATACACATATTTATACAAATCCCAAGTATGAAATACAATATTTCATTGGTTTGGTATTTGTTTGATGGTCGCAGTGACCCAGGTGTTACACCACTCTCTGTCGCAACCCCCGGCCCCTATCTCTTGGGAGCGGGCGGCCGCGAGCTCAGATTCAGTGGTATCAGTGGTTTAATCATTTTGGCAGCGGAATTTACATCAGGACCGTAGTTAGGAAATATTTTATCAGAGTAAAATATCACATTTTTATATTAATAAACACATGGGTAAAACCCAAGTTTCCATTACAAACATGTTTATAGGGATAAACCCTAATTTATTGAATTTAAAACGTCGTCTTTTTTTAGGTAACTTTTATAGCCACATTTTTCCAAGCCTTCAGTGCTCTCCAGCTGGCTTCTATTTGGCTTTCACATTTTGTTACCTAAAACGCGTTTTAAAAACATTTGTCAGTGGGAAATACAAGTGGGTGAATCCCAGTTTAATCAGAACCGATTTTATCATTTCACAGTATTGATAGCGATTACAATGTTTACATCTACACAATTACTCATTCAGAACTGTCAATCCATGACTGGTGGGTCATATTACTCATTGGCTATCTCATTGTCCAATGGTAACGTATTCCTCATTTTGTATACAAAACCCCAACATTCCGGCAGTAATTGAAGAATTACAAAGACTCAATCACTGCTAATTATAGTTTAAATATTTAAGGTTTTGTAAAAATAGTTTACAAAAAGGAGATTACTCACATTGCTAGTTTAGACTTTTTCCTGTGGTTTCCTGGTTTTAATCTAATAATTTAAACAATGCACACGTGTTAGTATAATAACCCAATATTTACATTAGTTATACCCTCCCCGAGACATAACTCCAACGACTACGTCGGGCAGAACTCGACAGCCTTTACGGAGTACTAGATCGATTGGGCAGCGTATCTAATACGTAACCCGGGGTTATGATACTTACAACGAGGCAGAACTTCGTTAATTAGGGGGGTATTATGCCCGGGTATTATAATTGCTACGTAGAAATTTGAGAGAGAAAGTGAATTGTGAGCGATTTCCAAATGACGGCCGATGCCATCTATTTATAGTCCTGATCGACCACTTTGTCGCGGCCCGCGTAAGCCGAAGGCTATGCCTTCGCGGCTCGTGAGAGACATAGGGTAGGCCCTAGCTTGGTCGATTCAGCATACTAGACCCAACACGTTTGTGACACATGGCGGCACCGGGTGCGCTCTGATCTTGAGTTGTCGCGGCCCGCGTAAGACGAAGACAATGTCTTCGCGGCCCGTCAGAGACTTCTGGATTTTGTTTTTATTTTAAATAAAATTAAAGGTATTTAGGGCCATTTATCGTATACGGGGTGGGGTATATTTTAAGGCGTATAAGGATATTATAAATATTTTATGAGTGTCGAAAATATTTTAGGAGGGTTGTTATATTTTCCACCACTATTTCCCTTGTTCAGCTATGGGCAATCCTTCTTGAAGTGATCATTGCTACCGCACTGATAACAGGTTTTGGTGACTCTAGGCTGCTGCTGACCTTGATTAGTGTTTTATTTCGGATGAAGATTTACCCTACAATCTTTAGCAGTGTGACCTCCTCTTCCACACCGTTGGCATCCACCGCATTGCCCATAGTGGTGACGAGCACATTTGTTGCAAAGAGGTTTCTTTCTGACGTACCCACCTTGGCCCTGGTTGTTGGTGTTGTTACCGGACTGCTGGTTGTTGTTGGTGGTGAAGTTGCGGTTACTGTTGTTGAAACTTTTTCGAGGACCCTTGTGCTTGGCCAGTTGATACTTGCTTCGAGGATCCATCCTCCCACTTTCGTTTGTTTTCAGGGGCGTTCCCAGCTGCACCCCTCTTTGGCAGTTTACCCTGTTCTACTGCCCTGTCAGTCAACTTGTGCGCCAGTCGCACTGCCCGCTGAACCGTAACAAGATTACTTGACTAAACCAATCCTTGAATTTCTGGAGCTAAACCTTTGATGTAAAGCTCTATCTGCTTATACATCGGCCTAGCCATGTCGGGACATAAAGATACCAGGTCATAGTGCTTCGTGGTGTAGGCTTCGATTTCCGACCCTTCCATCTTCATCACCCAAAGGTCTTGTTCCAATTGGTGAATGCGGTCCCGTGGACAGTATTGATCCTTGATGAGATCCTTAAACTCATCCCAACCTGTTGCGTTTGCCACGTCGAGTCCAAGAACCTGGACCCGTGCATTCCACTAGGTGAGAGCTGCATCTTCCAAGGTAGAAGCTGCAAATTTGACCCGATTCTCAGGTAGACAGTTGCACATCGCAAAAACAGATTCAGACTTCTCGAGCCATCTGACTAACCCGATTAGCCCTTCCTCGCCGGTGAATTTAGTCAGCTTAGGATCGATAAATAGCTTGTATGGGTTAGGACCCATACCTACAATCACAAAGTTTAGAAGCAAGAGATTAGAGGAAGATGGTCTAAAGAACTGTTGAATATGTTAGCATACATGGAGTGTGGAGAATGTAGAATCGAACGAGGGTTACCTCCCACATTCTGATTGTTGTTTTGATTTTGGTGATTTTGGTTCTGTGCTGCCAATGCTGCAGTGACTGGCTCTTGAATGAGCGTAGCCAGTTCTGCATGAGTCATCGCGATGTTGCCGCGGCCACCACCATGTTCGTTTCTACCACCACTACGACTGACATTCTAACCTTGCCAACAAATATACGAGTACATGAGACAATGTATCACGTATTTCATCACACGAGTTTAAGAATAATATGATAAGATATGGGTACAACTCATCACACATAACATTCAAACCAAACATTCGATTAAAATATATTGCAATTCATCACAATGTATTAAACCAAATATCCTTCATAAATCCAAATGTTAACGAAATTTCCAAACGACCACAAAGTTCAAACAAGGAAACAAAAGAAAGTCATAGTAAGCAAGAAATAAAACTAATCATCTACGTCTCCATCACCCATATCCTCATCCTCGTCCACTGTTGCTTCCTCGGGTTCCTCATCAGGAACCTCCTCTGGCTCCTCTTCCCCTGGTTCATTCTCTGCCTCAACAACAATGATCCTGTTCTCAGCTAACTCTAGCCTCTCAGTAAGATCCACAATTTGTTCAGCCATCACCATATTCATCTCTCTTAGGGTGTTTGCCCTGGTAGTTTCCTTTTGTTGAGTTGCCATGACCTGGTCTAGTTCTTGCTTCAGTGAACTAACATTTTCAATTAGGTCTGTGATTGCCCCAGCCGCCTCGCACATATGACGAAATTCACGCTCGGTAGCAGCCACGAAGCCAGCAAAGGCTTCCTTGATGGGGTAGCCAAGAGGTGGCAGGTTACCATAGACCTCTCTATCAACATCATATGAGGCCTCTAAGGTTAAGGGTAGGACTTCTTCATCAGCAATATAGTTTTGAATATGTTAAGGGTACCAACTCCAGTCGCCATTCCCTCCGCTGCCTCTGAAAACGAAGGGTTCGTACGCCATGCGGCGACGTGTCTCTGCCAATCTAAGCTCTCCCGAGAAAATAGGGGACATAGGTGTAGATGGAGGACCTCCTTGTTCGTCACTGGGGACCGGGGAGTCAGACGAAGTAGACATGCCTGTCAGAGTGAAATAGTGCGACATAAGATATACCGAGACATAATAAGTAAGATAAGCATAAGAACCAAGTATTTGCGTTGGTTTTATACTAATGTCGAGTTTGTGGCTATAGTGTAGGTTTACTAGTGTGATATGCAAACCTAATTCTCTATAACCAGTGGCTCTGATACCAATCTGTCACATCCTCAAAAATCCACTTGCAAGGTTTTACCGCGAGGCGCGTGACAAACCAGGATCCAAGACACTAGTCACATAGAACGACTCTATATGCAAAAATACGTTTAAACAAATTTAACCATGCAGTTAAAGAAATGCGAAAGCGTAAGTAAACGTAAATAAAGTGTGCACCAAAACAAACGCCCAAACCAAAGAACTTAAAAGTAAAGATGCAAAACGTTTAAATAAAATAGTTTTCATGCTCGTGATGTGCTCCTACGCTGGAATGATGCCTTAACATCCTGAGAAAAACATGTAGAAATCAAGTGTTAATGAAGAGTGTGTTCACAGGTTATAGTTCACAATTTTAAAATAAGTTATTCCCACTATTTCAGCCCTAGACCAGTGTGTTATAAAGTTTCCCTGATCCAACCCGAATCAGACTATTGTAAGTTTCCCGATTCAAATCCCAAATCGCGTATTTTATATTGTTTAGCAGTATATGTTATATGTTTAGGTAGCTAGCCTAGGTCATGTCAACAAAGTGTTCGATCCGAAGCTGACGTTGTTGCCCCTGTTGGGTCTATCACCAACCATGGCTAAGTGTTAGGAAAATTCTACACCCGTGACCATCAATGTTCGGTCTAGCTGGCGTGACCAACTCGAGTGGGGCTTGTCGGAACCAGTAGTACTACTTGTAACATCTGCCAAAAACGGGTCTCAGAAAAAATTAAGTCGTTTTACAAACCGGATCCTAAACGAAAAATGGAATTGTTATTATTTATTGTGCTAAATATATATTTTTTTTTCATATGTTAATTAAAAGTGGATTACTTTTTTTTTTACGGATTTGATAATTAATTATTGCTTAGTATCGTTAAATTTATAAAGGAAAGGGGTTAAGTAGGTTTTAATTAAAAGTTAAAATATTTTTTTTTATAGTGATAATATTATACTTGGTGTGTGTATATATAATAAACTAGATTAATAATCTTTAGGGTGTTAGTAAATCTAAAAGAAAGAAAAAACTTAGGGTGCAAAATGTATATTGTATAATACTCTAAGGGGCTGTTTGGTAGCCTCTTAATGACCATTCAGATGTTACCTCTTAATGATTTAAAACCTCTGAGTGAATAAGAGGTAACCTCAAGTCTGAATGGTTAAGAGGTAACCTATCATCACATGTCACATTCTTCTACCTTCTCATTGGTAAAATTATTAATTGTTCTATTAAGAGGTAGCTTCTTAATAACCATTCAGAGCTTCTTAATAACCATTCAGAGGCTACCAAACAACCCCTAAGGCTTAAAGTGAAAATAAATTGAAATCCTTTCATCTCCTTCATCAAAGGAGTTTCAGATTGTAATAAATCCATCACCAAAACTTGCGCTCGTCAATAAAACCGTAGACTCATTTTTTTTTTTTTTTTTGTAACCGAATCGTTAGAATGACCATTAATAATGGAATTCAATTTTAAATGTCAAGAATTCAATCATTTAGGTAGAGAATACGTTATAGCTCACGATCAAGCTTGAACATGGTTCTACCCACTCCCCATATTAGATGCACACAAACCGCACAAACTTGAAGCATCACCACACCTGCATAGTAGCAACACCGTCATCTCTGCTCCTCGTATTTGCTGGTTCGACAACGCACATCTCCGGTATCTTCTAGTTTTGGTAGTCGTTTCTTTGTTTGTACGATCGACAATCGATAACTCCAAGCCACCACTGAATACCCGTCAACTTGTTGTTCGAATAACTTCTTTGGCTCTACGCTATAACGGTCGATTAACTTTCTACATACGAGGTACCGACATTCTTATGCTAAAATGTTCTTTCCTTGTATTTTCATATATAATCGCTTAGAATTAGAGATATAAATATGAATTTTGCTCCTCTCTGCAAATATGACCAAGAAGTGGATACATATGATATAGTGATTGTAATGCTTGTACCGTACAAGCCCCATGCACTCAAATGTTACACTTTTGTTTGGTTTCTTTAATTAACTATCGTTTCTTTAATTATCTTATGAAACATTCAACTGAATGTAGGAAACAAGTAAACCAAAATAATTAAGAATTTAATACTAAAGGATATATATTTTCGAAATCTCATCAAGTGGGGTTATTGTATTGGGAATTTATATACTTGTTAATGGATTAGTTAGAGAATTCGCAAATTACTGTTGTTCATCTATAATAACCAAACTCACAAAAATGTATTTTTAGACCCACTGTTAATAGATTAGTTAGAGAATTCGCAAATTACTGTTGTTCATCTATAATAACCAAACTCACAAAAATGTATTTTTAGACCCACAAGTAATTATTTTAAACTACAAGTAATTAACTACTTGACCAGTCTAAATAATTAATAGTTACTTGCATATATATATTTGAGTTAATTACATAGTTAGTCAGTCCATGTAGTTTACATAAAGTAACAATCTAAGGTACTAATAGTTTAAAAACACATCCTGGGGTACTAACTTTCCATTTTTTAACATGTGAGAGTATTAACGTTAATTCCCTTTTGACTATTAGTACCTTAGATTGTTACTTTGTGTAAACCACATGACTAACTATGTAATTAACTATGTAATTAATACCTCACATGTTAGAAAATGGAAAGTTAGTGCCCCATGATGTGATTTTAAACTATTAGTACCTTAGCTTGTTACTTCGTGGAAACCATAGGTACTAACTATGTAATTAACTCTATATATTTACTAAACAATATTCTGGTTCATTTTAATTTTGTTGATTCTATATGCTATTTTAAATCTGGACCCATTTTATCATTCTGTTTATTTAGAACATTTGATATATCTATTTTAGGGTGATTTGGTCATTTGTTTTACCTCATGTATTCGTCCGGTAATTCTCGTGGATTAACTCTTCGCAACCTGTGAGTAATCTTTTTCATTTTCCCCTTTTAGCTTTACAAACTTCAGAGTGCATCATGTTACACTTTTTGATTTGCTTAACATGCTATGATCAAGTGTTATTATGTGAACGTTTTATATGTATTCTATTATTCTATATGCTATCTGATGTTAAGTCTATTACATGTTATTGTGTTTAGTGGATCCACGGCTGACTAGGTTCTCCACGACCATGGGTTGTAGCCTAGTATCGCCAACAGTATTAGACTCGCTCCTCGAGGCTTGAGCTTAATGCACGCCATTGTCAGGAGTCTATTTATTTTGGTTGTTTATGTTGTTGTTTGATTTTGTATTCTAGTTTGGTAAATTTGGATTTATGGATATGTTGACTATGTTGATGATATGCGACCATTTTCACACAAACCTTGAGGTGCATGTAAAAAATACTTTCAAATATATATATATATATATATATATATATATATATATATAGGGTAAGATTCATGCGAGAACCACTTTTATTGCGATAACCGCGAGAACCAGTGTGAACACATGGCATTATTGTAAATACATAGAACTTTCAAAATAACCGCCTCACATCCCTCACATCCCTGATTCTCCTCTAGTTTGGACTTCAAACAAACATTAAATCACAATACATCAATTATTCACGTCCGATACATCTGATAACCTACAATCATCATCAATCCGTGCGATTCATCCTACAAAATCAAGATATACGCTCCACGATATCAGATAACAGCAGTTCGTCATCAAAATTAGTCAGTTCGTCATCAAAATTAGTCGATATTAGTGCATTAACAACATAATCATCAATCGCACATTCATATTCCAATCTAAATTAGGGCAAAACGATCGTACTCATCGAGGTTTGTTGCACAGATAGGGATAATCGGAAGAACACACGTCGTCTAACGGACTATCGATTATCTGTTGCACCGTTCCGTGAATTTGTAAGTTTATACACCTTGTTTTGTAGTCATATATGATAAAACAACTATTGACCGTCGATTCAGACATGTTATTATGTGGTTATTACATTTAAACAGTTGTTTCATAAATGAATTATTGAAAATTGTGGTATATATATGTTTTTAGTGAACAGAAGGGCTAATGTCGTGATGAACTATATGTAATGCGTTACTGATGTGTTGTTTTATGTAATTTTTTTTATTAAGGAATGATGGTATGTGCATAATGTTGGATATGATTGGCAACACGGAAGTTGATTTGGTAAATGATAGGGTTTTACTACTGAATTATGACTGTCGACAAGTTATGGTGTTAATGCACATGTGCATTAACAGGACAGAATAGGCTTATACTGAATAGGCTTATACGGAACAGGATAATAAGATAATTTTATGATCTATACAGTTAATGCACATGAACACGACATAATAGGTTTATACCGAATAGGCTTATACGAAATAGGATAATAAAATAATTTTATCATTATTGATATTATTTTTTAGTATTTTATTATTTTTTTGTTTTGTATATTATTGTAGATCAACAATGGAAAAAATCGAAAAAAGTAACTTTTGTTTTGAAGTCAATGGATGAAGGGTCAAAAAAATGTCGGATGTAATGGAAGATGATTACGCGAAAGTTAAACAAAGAGGTAAAAATCAAAGAAAGTAACTTTTGTTTTGTCTATTATTTTTTTATCGAAGCAAACCTGTTGATAAGCTCAGTCATGTTAATGCACAAGCATAGTTATGCATAAATGCATATTTTTTCAGATTATTTCAATTAGGTCAGTCATATGGATGCAAATGTGCAGTTAGGCACATGAATTTGCCAAAATATGTTAATAAGGTCATTCAGGTTGTTATACATGTGCATAGTTATGCACATGTGCATATTTTGCCAGAATATGTTAACAATGTAATTTATGTTGATGCACATGTGCATAGTGTATATAGTAATGATAAAGTTAATGTTAATGCACATATTCATTGAGATTGTATGTTTGTTAATCATATGTTTTTTTGTTTTGTTTATTATCGTATATCGATAACGGAAAAAAAATCAAAGAAGGTAACTTACATTTTGAAATCAAGGGATGAAGAGTCAAAAAAATGCCGGATGCAATGGAAGATGATTACGTAATGGTTAAACAAAGAGGTAAAAAAGGTTGACTAATATTCGATGATGTAGTTGGGAGTTTATGCACATGTGCATCCCTTTATTACCTTCATGTTAAATGATATCATTTATGTAAACACATTAAATATATCACATGTAGGTGCACAAGAAGAAAAAAAAGCATAAAGAGGAGGACAAGTGAGCGAAATCACTATGAAAAAATTGAACAAGTAAACGAAATCCCATTATTACTTCACAGATTGCGGGTTGTTCACTATGCGACATATGGAGATGTATAAAGGGAGTGGTGAGAAGTTTGATTGCATATTCAACAAAGATAAAGAAATTCAAGACTTTCAACTTAAGAACATTAGGGTGAAGATAGCAACAAAAAACTGTCGTTATCAGATGCGAATGATCATGTTCATGAATATATATGAATATATGATGTATTATGTTGTTTGGTAGAGGGAATGTTGGTACTGCACATGTGCATAGTTTGAAATAACATACATATTGGTATTTTATAATGTATTATAGATGGTTATATTTGTTAATTTAAGATGTAATATGTTGTTTGGTATAATATATGTTGGTGGTGCATATGTGCAATAATGATTGTTGATCGGATTATGTGATTCTTATGATGAGGGTGTTATATTTACTTGTTGTAACTATGTTAATGTTGGTAATGCACATGTGCATTAATAAAAAGCAATAAACATGTCGGTAATGCATGAGTATATTTTGAAATATTGTATTTTTGTTTATATCATATTACGTATGTGGTACCCTATTACGTATATGGGGTACCACATTACATATGTTGATGTATATGTAAGGAAACGGATTACATGTAATTAAAAAATATACATGTATGCACATGTGCATTGGTCAAAACAGCAACGATGTGGAGTGAAACAGTAAACGTGTATGCACATGTGCATTGTGCGAAACAGTAACCATGTCAATATAATGCACACGCGCATTATCATTTTATATATAACGACATTTTTTTTAACAGAACAAGATGCCATATATTCAAACCAGAACTCTAGCCAGGAAGTAGAGAAGTACGCTTACAATAAACATATAAACTCCTAATTTTCAATTACATTCACACCACTGGTGTACCACTCTCCAGTCACTAAATTCTCCATTTTGGCTCTAATTCTTCATTTTGGCTATGACTTTCAACCATAATAGGGTACACTCCTTGACTTGTTCCAGTCTTCTAGCATTTGAAATGTGCACGACTTTGAATACCTTCTCATTTCTGCTCGTCCATATGATCCATAATGTAGCCATCACTATGCAGTTGACTGCCTTTTTCTTCTTCTTAGAAATCTCCAGCTTACAGGAAAATCTTTTACTCCCAACCATGCTCCGACCATCCACCATAGCGTTTTCAACATCAAACACGTAATGAGAATGTGTTCAACAGTTTCTTGCTCGTATTCGCAAACTGGGCACAATGTGTTGCTGGTCTGAATTACCCCTTTTTTCGAGCTCCGTCTTTGTCGGTAACCTACCTTCGACGCCTTTCCATGCTAACATATTGGTTTTAGGTGTAGCCCGGTCGTTCCAGGTCATTACAAATCCACTTGGCAGGTCCCCGCTTCTGACACACAAATCCTCTCTAACGGTTTTAACATTAAAAGTCGACTTATTTTCCGAGTGCCAGCCCCATCCATCTTGACCATCTTCATTCCGGTGTCTCTCAGCAGTGCCAAAAGCTGCATAAAGTCCACCCATGCCCCCCCGGTTGTCGGCTTGTTCTTCCATTGCCAATCCCACACAGTCACCTCCCCTATTTTTTTTTTTGTAGTTGTCCGCCACCCAAGACCATTTGTTTACTGCCATTCTTCACATAATTGGATAGTTCTCCATAGGGCACATGTTCAAAATCCATAAATCAATGACATAGTCTAATTTTCAATATAATGCACATGTGCTTATAATTTAATACAATATCATTTACAATCAACATAATGCACATGTGCATATAATTTAATACAACATCGTTTACAGTAAGTATAATGCACATGTGCATATCATTTAATACAGTATCATTTACAATGTATATACATCATTTACAGTCAACATAATACCTTTAGTCACAAATCGAATGAATTGCAACTTTTGATGTTCTGTATTTGTAGGTGTATTGTGACTGTCAACTGTATTATCAGCAGATGGACCAACAATATCACCAACAATGTCCGCATCAGATGTATGAGGAGGATTATCAAAGAATGCATGAGGAGGAACATCAGATGTAAATGGTGATGTAGAGGATGCCGTAAACACCGTTTCCGGCTGCCGCCGCCGTGAAATACGATTAGTTACGTGATCGCCATCGGCCGCCATCGTAAACACCGTGCCAACTGTAACCACCGTGAAATACGTGAACACATACTATCCATATGCGGTGAAAACCACCGTGCATGACTCTCCGCCACCGTGAAACTGCCGTGAATGCCTCTCAGCCGAGTGTGGAGACCATAAACTGGTGAACTACTAAAACCCTAAAATGGAGACAACAGAGACATAAGGAAAAAAAGGAACGCTGGAAAAAAGGAAAGCGTGTTTTTTTGTATAAACATAATATAATTACAAAAATTCCATGTGTTCACACTGGTTCTCGCGGTTCTTGCAATAAAGGGTGGTTATATATATATATAGGGGAAGGTTCATTGGGGAACACTAAAAAAATGGGGAACAGCGGGGAACCGACTCAAACGAACTCCGATTGGACTCATTCCAGCGGCATTGTGTTGGTCCCAGTATGGACTTAAAAAACTTCTTTTCACGTAATATAGCAAGTGATTTCAACAAATGTGAAAATGGTGTGCAGAAATAGAAATCAGACTTTCAAGAAACAAGACCTACAGAATTTTCAAGTTTTATATCACTTTGAAACAAAATGGTTTACAAGGTGATTGTGAGATTATTATCTACTACAAACGAATACTTGTGTAATTCTGTGGTGAAAGGACAATGGAGTTTGTAGTATGTATTGAATGCTAAGCTAAACTCATCGTTCTTTGCTTGATGAGCCTTCTATTTATAGAGAGCTAGGATACGTGAATAAACATTTGTTTATTCATGTATATGTCCTGCAAAAAGTAGCTTCTTGAAATATTCATTGAATCCAATAATCAAGTTGCCTTTGTCATCATGATATCTAATAATGTCAAGTTGCTTCGGTTATTGTACCAGGGTAGAACTGATTTTTAGACAAGTGGGGTTTCATCAGAATTTCTGATAACCACTTCATCAGAAATTCTGGTGAACAAATCATCAGAAAATCTGATAATCAGATTTGCCAGAAACTACAGAAATATCATCAGATCCATCAGAAAAGCCTTTTCTGATAATCTTCTTCAGTTCTTGATCAACTTATGATTCTTTGAAGTAGATGTTGTTCTTTTCAGTTGCCCTATCCGGTCTTCTTCTTGTTGTTTTGATCTTCAGGACTTTTATCTTCTTCATAGATCAAGCTGAATTTGATTTTCTTCAATACTTACAAATAAAGTTTCCTAACAGTTTCCCCCTAAGTATTGTAAGAAAAAACAACTATCTATGTCAAACGTAAACAAACTTCAACCAATCCTTAACCAGAAAGTTCAAACAACTAAATTCAGAAACATGAAACATAATCAAACCAACCAATGTTCAAAACAAACAGAAATAAAAGATTGTTTTCAAAGACATAAATTAAATTCATGAATTCATCAATTGATCTTCACCCCACTTCTGAACTTGTCTCCTGGCTTCAACCTTTTCTTGTAATCAATTGTCCTTTGAGTTGTTTTGTAAAGTTCTTTGTACCAACCTCTAGCTTCCTTCCATTTTTTAATGTTATCTTCAATTGCCTTCCTCAACTGTTCATTGTTCTTTCCCTTCTTTTTGAGTTGCTCTTGTTTCTCATTCATGCAGTTCTTTATATAATTCAGAGTTTGATTTGAATACCTGTTTATTTCACTGACTCTGAACAGAGCTTTCTCATTATGAGCATCTTTGAAAACCACACACATCTCTGGTTTATCAAAGATAGCTCCAGTTCTTACTTTGGAGAGACGAATTTCAGATGGAATGGTGTTGTTAGGAGGAGGTGTTAGTACCTTGTTGCTATACTCAAAGTTGATACACAAGTCAAAGTCTATCAGTGCAGCCCTTTGATATATCTTTTCTCCTGCATTCTTGATGCTATCAAGAGCTCTTCTGATCACAACTGAGCTGCTTTTGTCTTTATCAATGAGCTGTTTCAATTTTAGTATGCCCAGTGAGTGAATATCATCAACCAAGTCTCCATCAGTAACAGTTGATGGAGTTCTATCTTCTCTGATCAAGGTGTATTTGTTCTGCCCATAAGTACCTAAGACACTTCCTTGAATATTCATAGTGCCAATTTTCTCAATGGAAACTATTGGATTTGTAACAGGTTTGTGCAAGGGTTCACAGTTTCCTTCATTTCTGAGTTTAATAATATTTCTGCTTATTGGAGAGAGTGACCTTTCTTGTTTATCTTCTTGATTATTCCAGTAATAATGCTTTAAGTGTTCTTCAGGGTACATAATTTTATGTAGATCACCTTTCAGCATTGTGAATTCTTTGGGGTTTATCTTCTCCAATCACTGTCCTTGGTCTTTTTGAGGATGTTACTTCATCTTCCCTTCTTCTCTTCTCTTTTGCATTAAGCTCTTTGCTAAATTCTGTTTCACCTGTGTGAGCCATAGAAGATTATTCAACTGGAACAGCTCCTTGCATTGGTACCTTTGATGTGTCTAGCTTTGGTATATTTGTTGGAGGACCCATGATTAATTTTGGCCTCTTAGGAGGAGGACCCATGGGTTGCTTCTGTCTTTGTGTTGTTGAAGCTTCTTATTGTCTGGTTGGATCTTGTTGAGTGACTTCTGGTTGTTTGAATTGTTGTTGAGGAGTTTCTGACTCTCCTGCTGGTTCCTCTTATTGAATTGGAGCTTTCAGTTCATGTAAATCAACATTTGCCAGTCTAGCAACATTGTACTTCAATCTCTTTACTAATAGTTGAACATTAGCAAGAGTTTGAGCATTTGTTTCTTCTTGTTTCTTTATCTTTTGAAACTCCAGTTGATCTTGATTCTTTTGGGTGGACCATTCCAACCTCAGTTTTTCAAGAGCATCAGCCATGCTGCTGCTGTTTGCTATAAGGAACTGAATTTCTTCAAGGATTTTTCCAGAACTTAAGTTTTCCCTTACACTTGCAACCTCTGTCATCTGTGTCTTGATTTCTTGTAGTTCTTTGAGAGCTTTATGAAATTCTGATGAATTCTCTCTATTTTTTGATGACTTCTGTAGTTTGTTGAGGGCTGCAGTGTTAGCTTTTGTTTGTTTCTGTACAGCTTTAATAGTTTCTGATAAGGCTTTAATGTCAGACTTTTGATTTCTGATCTCTTTCAGTATCAGATCAAGTTTTTCTTCTCTTGCTGTTTTGCTAGTACAAACAGTTGTTATGTCATCAAGCTCCTTCTACAGTTGTTCTGTTGACATAGTTTGATGTTCTTGGGTGACAGAAGGAACAACATATGTTCCACTTCTAACACCAACAGAAAACATACTTGCTGCTGTTTTAAGGTTAAGAGGATTGAAATATTCCAAATTCTCTATGCCCTTACCAGAAAATTAAAACTCATTCAAATTATGGTTTTCCTCATATCCTTGAACCTTTTTAGATTCTCCATGAGTTGTTGAGAAACTCTTATTTTTCTCATCCAAGTTTCCTTGATCAGTAGACTGGTCTCCACCTGTTTCCACCACATTCTCCTCCTCAGAATCTGATTCAAAGAATGGGTCTTTGGATTTACTCACATCTTGTTTTTTCAGAAATAGTACCTCTATGTGAAATTTCATAATTTTCATGAATTGATTCATCAGAATCACTTTCACGGTCATGGATAATATTAAGTTTAGAGTGTTATGCACCTGTTTCTCCCATATGTGAGATTTCTGCATGATGTTCTTCTGCCACAGGACTCGTGTACACATCTTCATCAGCTTGAAGAGGTTCTGATTCAGCCTCCTGCTCTATTCTTGGTGCACTTGACTCTTGTGCATCATGCTCCATAGGGGACACACGTTAAAAACTTCTTTATTCTCTGGCTTCTTGCTTAACATCTTTAGATACTCTGCTTTGTAAGGTGAATCCTCTGGTATCAGATTCATCACACTTTCTGACAGAACAGGTACATCAAAATCTGATTTCCATGACCCCAAAGCAAACCATGGTTTCATCACTTCTGTACTCCACATATCTTCTGATGCAGGAATTTCTATATTCCTTTCAGCAAATGCATCAGAAATTATGATTGACAAAAATCTGGGAAAAGGTAGATGTGAATCTATCCTTCCAGTGTTTGTCAAAATTGATCTTTTGATCAGAGTAAATATTTATATTCCAAAATCAATATTCATTCCTGTTATGAGGCTGAACATGATTGTCAGAACATTCTTATTTATCTGATCTGTTCCCCCAATCTTTGATGATAAGCACTTGTTCAGAATCTCCATTAGCACTTGCAAGAATGCAGGCAACTGATTTCTCTTGAATTCACTAATCTTTGAGATCTTTGTCTTGTAACCCATTACAGCATCAAGCTGTGCAAACATATCTTCCTTTTCTAATGCTTCTTCATAATTTTGGCTTAAGGGTAATTCCAAACATTCCCTTATTTTTTCTGGTGTAATTGTAATGAAGATATCTCCCCATACATGTGTCGTGAGCTCGTTTGGATTTGAGAGATTGAGTGTCTTTACAACTTGTTGTATAAATTTTTCTGGTACCTCTCCGGTCATTGTAAGAGCTTGAGCTATGGGACATCTGGTCAGAAATTCGATCAAAATTTGGCACTTTGTATCATATTCGTCTATGTTATTGTTCAAGGCTTCATTGTTGCTTTTTAATGGTAGGAATTCAGCTTCACTGATGAGTTGAACAGAGTGTTCAACTGGTGGCATGTTGATGTTGATAGTAGCCATGGAGAATTGAGGTTTTGCTTTGAAAAAGGGGTTTTAGGGTTTTGATTTTGAAGAGGAAGGTTGAAGGTGGAAGTCTCTGTTTTTGAAGGATTTATTTATAGTGTTTTGAGACAAAGATATTTGAGTGTTTTTCGTGGGTTGTTTGTATTTAAGGTTATTTATGACACCTTAATGATGTTTTAATCCATTTAGAAAACAACCGTTTTAAAAAAACCTTTGGTTTATCTCTAATTATAAAATCGGAGATTTCACAGCTTGTAGATAAGCACTAATGTCCAACTTGCACCTTTTCTTCATGTGGGACCCTTTTGTTGTAAAAAAATTCAATAAAAACCTTTTTGAAACTGTGTATGTTCCCAAGTTGTCCTTTTGATGTTGTATATCGGAAAATCTTTGAATAAAACCTTTGAGAGTTGGATTTTCACCATACTTCATCAGACTTCATTTGATTCATATTTAGAGATTGAATCATCATTTTTTTTAAGATGAGAGGGAATAAGTAGAGTTTTGAAGATTTCACTTACATAGCATTTTTGAACTTCACATCTTTGTTCTGATCTTCAAGGAGTGTTGTTGTGTAAAAGATTTTCTCCTTTTTTTAACATTACTTTTTGAAGATAGATTTCCCAGAAAGATTTTAAATCAGACAGAAACTTTTTATAAATCCTTTTTTTAAGTTTCTTTGAATCTGGTTCTAACACAATGTTACCTGCTATTTCTTCTCATTTTTCAGTTGACTTATCAGTTATTCTGGTTATCTTAACACTTTTATGCTGTATTAACACGTATTCTGATATATCATCAGATTTTCTGATGAATCATCAGATTTTCTGATGTCTTATCAGAATTTCTGATTTTTCACCAGATCAATCAGATTTCTTTTGAACTTCATCAGATTTTTCTTGTTTTTATCATAAATGCCATTTTGATTCCCTCTATATCTATTGTGATATTTGTTTTGAGAGAAAAAAAAAATAAAACAAAAACTTTACTATTTCAAAAAAAAAGTACTCATTGTACATGCCCTTAACATACAACCAAAGGTAGGTTATATGACCACTGTGATTGTTTGATGGAACAAGGGAGGGAACATAAGTGTTCTCTTGTAAAGCCACCAGGGCCCTTGGGTACCAGCTTGTTACCCCTCCAAATCCCAGCTGTCTGGTTATTACCTTGGTCACAAAATTGACCACAACTTAGCAGATTGTACTTTAAGCTTTCTACATAGGCTACTTTTTATATGGTCAAACATCCATACTTTATACATCCATACCCCAAAATCCTCCCTTTTACTCCATTCCCCAAATTAACCATTTTACCCAGTTTTGAAACAAAGTTACTGAGCAAGCTCCCGTCCCCAGTCATGTGCTTGGAGCTTCCAGAATCGCAGTACCAGATCTGTTGCACATGATGGTCCTGAAATGGAAAAATTAGAGGGTTTTTGGTACCCAGACTTGCTTG
The DNA here is from genome assembly GCA_030545235.1 of Helianthus tuberosus. Classification (NCBI taxonomy): domain Eukaryota; kingdom Viridiplantae; phylum Streptophyta; class Magnoliopsida; order Asterales; family Asteraceae; genus Helianthus; species Helianthus tuberosus. Next base: position 30,472,838 of record CM060386.1, on the reverse strand, counting down.
GGTACTTTTTCTGATGAGATTTAAATCAGATTGTTTTCTTTTGATGATCTTTCATCAGAATATCTGTTGCATGCTGAGCCATGAACAGATGTTTTAACTTTTGTTTGGTGATGGTGTTGAACCAGCTTCAGTGTGTCAACACACATACAAGATTCTTTATCAGAAATTTCTGATTTCTTTTCTTGTGATGAAATAATTGGATAATTTTGAAACTTTGAGTGAACTGCTTCTGGAACATTTAAAGATTTCTGTTTGTATTCACTCCTTTTTGCTTTTAAGTTGAGTTTAGAGATTTCAAAAGAGTTCTCAGAACTTGTTGATCTGCATGATTCTGAATCAGATTCTGATGAAAATTTATCAGAAATCTGATGTGTTGCTTTAACAAAGATGGTGGGTTTAATTTCACTTGTTTTTACATACCCTAAACCCTCTCCTTTGTTCTTTGGTGTTGATTCAATAAAGTTAATGAATTTCTTAGCTTGTTGAAAACCTTTTACATTTATTTCCTTATCATGAACTTTCTTGTAAAGATCTTTTCTTTCTTTTTCATAAAATTCAATTTTAGCTCTCTGATCTAAGTTTTCTTCTATTAGTAATTGGTTTTCAAGTATAACTTTATTCATGGTTCTTTGCAACTCATCAGATTTTTTACTATCTGATTTATGTTTATCTTGCAGATTTAGAAAATCTAACATGAGTTTATTCAATTTGTGTTCAAGATCAAGATTATCTAGATTTACCTTATGTTATGATGTTTCAGGTAGGTCATCTCTTCTTCTTCTTCTTCATCAGAAGGTTCATCTGACAACCATGTATCTGTCCCTGAAATCAAACTGACTTGTTGTTGCTTCTTTGCTTCTTCCAGCTTTTTCTCATAGTATGCAACATCTTTCAGTTTCTTGGTTTTGCATTCTGATGCATAGTGACCTTTTTGTTTACATTTGTAACACACAACTTTAGCATTTCCCCTATCCTTTGATCTAACTTCATCCCTAGATCTTACTTCCATCCTCCCTCTATCACTTTTCTGGTATCTTTGGCCTCCTCCCCTCAATCTCTACTCAAAAGTTTTGGTGAGCAGTGCAATTGCTTCAGCAAAAGCTGAAAAATCTGATGATGTATCAGAATTTTCAATATTTTGACTGTTTGTAGGTTGTGGATCATTGGGAGGTGTTCTTTGTGAGATAGAGATTAAAGCTAAAGATCCTCCTCTCTGAATTGATTCTTCAAATATTTCTTCTTCTCTAGGGACCAGAATGCTAAATAAGTCATGAAGGCTCATATTACCTAATTCTAAGGTGGAGGACAAAGTTATGGTTAGACTTCTCCATTCTCTAGGTAAGGCATCCAGAAATTTTATTTTACTTTCATCATTTGATTTTATACTCCCAAATTTCTTTAGCTCATTCAAAAGTTTTGCAAATCTGTGATATGTTTCATATAGTTTTTCATTTGGTAAACTTTTGAATCTCTCATAAGAGGAAACATAATTTGTTCTTTTGTTTCTTTTCATCATTTCCCCTCCTTCACAAAGATTTTCCAAATGATACCATATCTCTTTAGCCGATGCACATGCATCAACCTGAGAGAATATATCATTAGGGAGAGCCATTATTAAAAGTGATTTGGCCCTTTCATCTACAGCCACCAGATCCTTGTCTTCTGGGCTCCAAAGTGTTTCACTTTTGGGAGCCCGAGAGGCAGTGATTCCTGGTGATTGATCAGTTGCTGGAATAGTTGGTATTTCAGTCGTTGGTACATGTGGACCCCTTTCAATGGATTGAAACAGAGCTCGGCCATGTCCATTAAGGAAGTTGACCATCCTAATTTTCCATTGTGGGTATTCCTCTCTGACCAAGGTCGGAGGTTTAGACATTGAACCAATGTTGAAAACTTTATTCCATGTTTGAAAGTTTGCCATGTTTAGAGAAAAGAAGATGAGCGATTGATCGTTTGAAAATGATTTATTCAATCTGCTCTGATACCAATTGTTGGTCCCAGTATGGACTTAAAAAACTTATTTTCACGTAATATGGTAAGTGATTTCAACAAATGTGAAAATGGTGTGCGGAAATAGAAATCAGAGTTTCAAGAAACAAGACCTACAGAATTTTCAAGTTTTATATCACTTTGAAACAAAATGGTTTACAATGTGATTGTGAGATTATTATCTATTACAAACGAATACTTGTGTAATTCTGTGGTGAAAGAACAATGGAGTTTGTAGTATGTATTGAATGCTAAGCTTAAGTCATCGTTCTTTGCTTGATGAGCCTTCTATTTATAGAGAGCTCGGATACATGAATAAACAGTTGTTTATTCATGTATATGTCCTGCAAAAAGTAGCTTCTTGATATATTCATTGAATCGAATAATCAGGTTGCCTTTGTCATCATGATATCCAATAATGTCAAGTTTCTTCGATTATTGTAGCAGGGTAGAACTGATTTTTAGACAAGTGGGGTTTCATCAGAATTTCTGATAACCACTTCATCGAAATTCTGGTGAACAAATCATCAGAAAATCTGATGATCAGATTTGCCAGAAACTGATGATATTTCATCAGAAATATCATCAGATCCATCAGAAAAGCCTTTTCTGATAACCTTCTTCAGTTCTTGATCAACTTATGATTCTTTGAAGTAGATGTTGTTCTTTTCAGTTGCCCTATCCGGTCTTCTTCTTGTTGTTTTGATCTTCAGGACTTTTATCTTCTTCATAGATCAAGCTGAATTTGATTTTCTTCAATACTTACAAATAAAGTTTCCTAACACATTGGAACCGGCTCGTCGAACCCTAACTAGGATCTCTTAACCCTAAATCCTAACTCCTAAACTCTAAACCCTAAAGCTAAAAAATAAGGCTAAAACTTAAGCTAAACCGTAAAATCTAAACTATAAACCCTAAAAGCTAAACCATAAGGGCTAAACCTAAAGCTAAACCCTAAATCTTAAAGTTAAACCCTAAAGCTAAACCCTAAGACTAAACCCTAAACCCTAAAGTTAAACCATAAAGCTAAACCCTAAAGCTAAACCCTAAAAGCCAAACCCTAATATATTTAGGGTTTAGGGGTTATGATTTAGGGTTTAGGGTTAAGAGATCCTAGTTAGGGTTCGACGAGCCGGTTCCAACGCTGCTGGAATGAGTACAATCGGAGTTCGTTTGAGTCAGTTCACCACTGTTCTCCACTTTTTTAGTGTTCCCCAATGAACCTCACACACTATATATATATATAGAGGAAGGTTAACGTACATTACGGCTTAACGTACATCACGTACGACAGGTAATTACGCACGTTCATTTTAAAATCACGCACGTTATAACTCAAAAATCCAAAATCACGCATGTTGAAACACAATAATCACGCATATTGAAAACATTAATCACGCATGTTATAGAACAAATCACGCACGTTGTCGTACGTGAAGTACGTTAAGCCGTAATGTACAATATCCTTTATATGTATATATATATATAGGGGAAGGTTCAAATGAAAACCACTAGTTAACGCGAAAACTCGAAAACTAACTAAAAAAAGCCTAAAAAACACACAAAAAAATTTTTTTTTTTTTTTTTTTTTTTTTGCAAAACCAAATTTCGCAGGTTTTTTTATATAAAAAAATTTTCAAAAAAAAAAAATTTTGTGTAGTGCACATGTGTAATACTACACATGTGTATCTGTACTACACATGTGTATTATTACACATGTGCACTACACAAAAAAAAAAAAATTTTTTTTTTTGAAAATTTTTTTTTATATATAAAAACCAGCGATTTTTATTAAAAAAATTGAAAAAAAAAATTTGTGTGTTTTTTAGGCTTTTTTTAGTTAGTTTTCGAGTTTTCGCGTTAAAAGTGGTTTTCATTTGAACCATCCCCTATATATATATATATATAGGGTGGGAGTTGGCTACAAAGTCCATTTTTCCTACAAAGTGTACAAAGTCATAAAACACCACAATTTCAGCCATAAAACACACTCAAAACCCACAAATAACATAGTGAAAATCACTAAAACACAATATCCAAACCCTAATAGTCCATGAAAACTTCAAACACATCATTATAGAACTACGAATATAAAACACAACATGATAATCAACATAAAACACACTAATGTTAGTCATTCGATAATCAAAGCCTTATCATCCAAAACACAACACAAAACCCACAAATATGACATTTTAGTGATCTTCACTACGTTATTTGTGGGTTTTGAGTGTGTTTTATAGCTGAAATTGGTGTTTTATGGCTTTGTAGGAAAAATAGACTTTGTAGCCAACTCCCACCATATATATATATATATATATATATATATAGTGTGAGGTTCATTGGGGAACACTAAAAAAGTGGGGATGTATATAAAACCGTTTTCAGAAAATGAGGAAATTATTCACCAACATATTTGTTGACACAAAAATATATTTTTCTAACGTGGTGCAGGTTTTCAAAGTCGACGAACAAGTGATGAGAACACGTAGCATGGGCCTTAGGAAATTAAATTGAAATATTTTGATATGTTAGTTTTTGAACAATGTATGAATAACTTTGATTATTAAATGTTATGTGATAATTTAAATGGACATACTTTAAATATCGTAACAATGATTAGTTGTTGATGCGTGTGAAGTGTTATATATATTAGGTGTATATTTTAAGCCCTTTTTAACACTTATTTTAGCCAAGTTTTAAATTTATAAAACACGATATTTCACTAACACTAAACACACATATGGGCAAGTGCACCCATCGTTGAGTGTAGTATAGCGTTGGTAAGATACCGAGGTCGTCCAAGGACACAAGAGCTTTTAGTACCGGTTTATCCTCAACGTCTAACCAAAATAAAAGTTTAGAAAAATGTTTTAAACTAAGAAAATTAAAAACTAACTAAAATGCTGAAAATAAAAATAAAAGAAAAAACAGATAGACAAGATGAATCACTTGGTTTCGACTCGTATCTAGTATAACCTTTGATTATTTCCGCACTTTTGCACATAATTAAGAGATTATCTTAGTTATTGAAGTAGGCCCCTCTTTTGAAGGTGACGTTACCCTCACCCCAGTAGTTTGAGTCAGCAGGGATACAATCCTAAAAGGGTGGATTATTGGAAGATAATGAATTAAGTTATTAATGCAGTATTGTGGTAGGCCCCGCTTTTGGCGGTGACGTTACCCTCGGCTAAGTAGTCTGAGTCAGCAGGGATACAGTCCTAAATAGCCGGGTTATAGTATTAATAGTAGTTAACTTATGAGGGGATCAAAGAGTTTGGACCCCCGCCATCCAATACCGTGAAGTATTGAAGGAGGTCCTACTAAATTTGACCCAGGTCCATTGCAGGACCTCTAAACGCTAAACAATGGCAAGACCTTTACCAAACCGTTCCCTTAACCCCCGACCAGGTAGCCAACATATCTCCATATAGACCGTGGAGATATGAATGGTGAAAATCCTTTATTTTATATAGACAGTAAAATAATGCCAAGACACCACGGACAAACAATAAGGAAAGATCACCTTCAACATAAGTAACTAGTTATTAAAGTCATTAATACAAAACCAAATAAAAAGTGCAAAAGATTAGAAATAAAAAGTATTATACTAGACACTTTGTCTTCACCAAGTGATGTAAGAGACTTAGGCAAACATGGCCTTGATTGTCAAGAACTCTTACTATCAATCTTTGATCCCGAGACGACTCACACACTCTACGATGGACAATGGATGATGGTGGTGGATGATGGTGTTGTGATGGTGGTGGGTGGTGGATGAAGTGTGAGAGAGGTGGTGTGCCAAGGGATGAGATGAAATGAATCCAAGCCCTCCTATTTATAGGCTGAACAGAGAGCTGGACACGGCCCCGTGTCCGCTGGGCACGGCCCCGTGTCTGTCTGACAATCTCTCTCCTCATTAATTGTAATTCGCAATTACAATAAATGCGCCTGCTGTACTTTCGACACGCCCCCGTGTCCGCTGAGCACGGCCCGTGGTGGGCAATAGAAGCTTCTATAGGTTTGTCTTTTCTGCTGCTTCTTGGGCACGGCCCCGTGCTGGCTGAGCACGGGGCGTGTTCAGTCTTCTGATTTCTCTATTTTGCTTTGGAAGGTGCCGTTGAGGGGTCGGGCAGTCCACTAATATTCCTTTTCTTGTATTTATGTTAGATTTAGCTGTCTTTTTGCTTCTTTTGCGTTTTTGAGCTCATTTAATCCTGAAAATACAAAAGGAAGACAAAAACACTCTTTTTCCAATATTAGTACTTAAAAAGGGTTAGTTTTATGCCTCATTTGATGTAATTTATATGTTGCATTTTACACACATCAAATACCCCCACACTTGAACTTTTGCTTGTCCTCAAGCAAAACTCTTTAATATGTGGCTTACACTCTCAAATGGAATAGGTAGAAGAGAAGGTTTTGGGCTTGTCGTAGAGTGTCGGGATTTCCAAGATCTTTTTGGGTTTTATTTTTATTTATTTACAATCCTATTCGTAATGATTTATTTAGAACTTTTCATAAAAGAAATTACTTATTTGGGCATAGCATGCCTTTTTAAAATTCTATTTATATACAAGTTCACATACCTCACGGGGAAATCACTCATACTCGGCCGAAGGTGTATTTTTAGTGAATCACTCGAGAGCGGCATGGAACTTATTCCTACCATAGGCTTGCCAAGAAATCAATCCTCCTCCTTTTTAACTTTTATACCTTTGTAGATATCAAGAGGACTTTGTGGGTTAAGGGTTAGGCTAGGGTTAAAGGTAGGTGGTTGGGTTAGTGGTTAGTAGAAAAAGGGCTAAAAGCGTAACAAGTGTCGGTTTTCGTATTTTTGCAACTTTTTTATTTTGATGAAGCTTTTATTCAAACTAAGTTATTTTTGATTAACTTGTTTGTTTATTTTCTTTTTGCTTCATCATTATCACTTTTTTTTTCTTTTTTTTTTTTCTTTTTTTTTTTACGAAGAACCGAACTTGTTACTAAAATAAAGGGTTAAAAATGAAAAAGGTTTTGGTGGGTAAAAGGGTTTTTGTTTGGGTGATGAAACGAAAAGGTTTAGGCTCAAAGGGGCTAACTAGGGGGATTTTTGGGTAGGTGGTAAAAGAAAAAGAAAAATAATGGTGTAGAAATAAAAAGGGTTAGTCCTAATGCCTCCATCATTTACTTACTCGGGTTTAAGTTGATAAGGACCGGGAATGTATTGTCATGGCAAGTTCTAGAGTCGTAAGAACCAAGCGGCTATTCACACAAGAAACGAAAAATGAGCATTTAGTCAAATGATATGTAGTTGTGTGCTCAATAAAGGCTCAAAACTCACTTTTGTGGGAATGGGTTTTTATGTGATCAAGTATATATAATCAAATTTTAAATAAGTTTGCTATGCCTTTTCATAATTTTCTTATGTTGGTTCTTTTTATCACTACGCTATCGGTTGTAAATTTGTAAAAATATAACCTTTTTGAGAACTTGAATTTTCCGAGTTAAACCTAGACAAGTAAAAAAATGAAATTTTTGAAAAAAAAATTTGGGGTGATTAGCGGTTCCAATAGAGTTTTGTGTAAGGCTTGTATTTAGGACTTGCAAAATTCAAGGTTTTAGCATCCCCCCCCCCCCCACACTTAAATTACACATTGTCCTCAATGTGTCCCAAAAATAAATTTTTAGGTTGATTAGATGTGTAAAATAGTGTTTAAAAAGCAAAAATTTGTGTTACTGGGCACTGAACACGGCCCCGTGTTGAGTGGGCATGACCCCGTGTTCAGGTGCCAGTAACAAGAACTTACAGAAGGTGGACACGGCCCCGTGTCCACTGGACACGGCCACGTGTCTGACAAAATTCTGCAGAACAGAAGCCAAAGAGCAGGTCTGGGAGGTGAGCACGGGGGCATGTTGGCTGGACACGTCCCCGTGTGGACAGTCTGAAAGCCTGAAAAACAGGTTTCTTCCTCCGGTTTTTCCATCCTGGCCCTATAAGTGCTGAGGCTTAGCACCCCAAGCCTTGGTTTGTACCTGTTTCATCACTTAATACCACACCAAGCAACACAAACATCCTACATTACCACAGTTAATTGTACCAAGCATAAAGTAAAAGAAAAGTAAAACGGAAAATAAAAGTGTTTAAGGAAAGTAAATTGTTCAACTTCTGGCACGCAGGCCACCAATCGTTCGATAGATAAAGGGATTTAAACCTGTGGGCTCGCCATCAACCCGCTCCTGCTCCTCCAAACCCTCTACTCCATATCTTCATCACTCTCATCACCTCCATCCCCATGCCCCGCCATGTACTCCCGGATGCTGCTGATATCGTCTTGTATATCGTTGATGTTGCGTTCAATAGCTCCGACCCGGTGGTATGTGTTGTTGGCGAGGTTGTAGGCGTTCCTGGTACACATGAGGTTTTCCTGCATAAGATCATGTAAGCTTTGAAAATTAGGAAAACTGCCTCCTTGTGAGGAGGATTGACCCGGATCACCATGGGGTGGATACTGGTGGTGGGGAGGTGGTACGTGAAGAACTAGGGCCTCCTGTGGGTTCCATGCATAGCCTTGCGTTCTTTGGAAACTCACTGTTCCGCCTTCCGCCTCATAGAGTAAGTTCATGGCTCGGCAAATGTGGTAGTCAACTCGTCCCGACCATGGGCTTCTTTCAAAGGCTCTTGGAATTTGCGTGTAATGCTTAAAAGGACGGTACACCCATCCTCCGAAGAAGATAGGCGTTGGAGCTCGAGCAAGGCGGTTGAGATGCATGTTTCTTAACAGGAGATACGGAACATCGAGGGGCTTTTGGTTGTGGATACAGTGGAGGACAACCAAATCTTTCAACCCTACAACACCGCTACTGTCGTGACGTTGGTTTAGAGAGTAGGTGAGGATCCTGTGAATGTAGCGATAGAGTGGATCCCTTAGCTTCGTACTCTTGGTGCTACGAGGGTCGTAGATTCCTTCACCGATTTGAGCCCATGCGGCTTGTCTTTCATTTCCCTCAAAGTCTCGTAATCCCCCGGTATTTTCTTCGTTTCCCGATTCCTCTTCTTGGTATAGACCTATTATGGCTCCAAACTGTGCCATGGAGATCGAGTACATTGTCCCTCCACACCGAAATACAACCCCTTCATTGTCGAATGGGTCACACCTTGAATTGAAGTTGAAGGTACTGTAGAACTCCATGGTGCATTGATGCACCGACCGAAGCCTAGTGTTTAATGCAACAGCTAGTGGTCCCGTAACGATGTTGTTGAATTGGTTCAGCTGGTTTACCAAGGTTAACAGATCCGTGCAAGCTCTCCTGGGGTACTCTTCGGGTCTTGTTTGAAGAACCTCATACCTTGCCCTTGCATCAAGCTCACCTGCATTGAACCTTGTGAATTTTGCCATCTGAAAGAATACACCAAAAAATTAGCACGAAACAGAAATGTTTTCGGACAAAACTGCAAACAGCGGGCTGGACACGACCCCGTGTCCAGCGGACACGGCCCCGTGTTCAGAGGTCTGTTACTCAAAAACTTCATTTTTCGACCCGGTTTCGAAAACTTGAAAATTTTTGGTCCAATAGGTGCGGTTTCCCCCGAAAATGAAACCCTAAACACCGTTTTTCCCAAAATATCCCGTTTACCTTATCAATTTTATCTTTTTCAGTTCAAGAACAAGGGTTTGGGGTTTTTGTAAGAAATCGGGTGAATCTATGAACAATCTAAGTGTATTTACTTCCCTTAACACTAATCTAACTAAATGCAAACAGATTTAGGCAAAAATTTTAGGTTCGATCCGGATGAACATCAAGAACCCTAGATTTTTCCCCAAATTTGTGGTGTTTTAACTACATGCAAGTAACTAATCTAACTACTAAGAGTGATAGAATCATACCTTGACGTTGTTAGATCGGTAAGAGACGTCGAAATTTCGCGAAAAATCGCCTGGAACCAGAGCTTTTGTGGGGAAACGGGGCGTGTGGAATGAAGAAACTGTTTTGAAAAAGGGGTTTTATCCCGTCTGCAGAGCGAACACGGCCCCGTGTCCAGCGGACACGGCCTCGTGCCGAGCAGTTTTTTTTTTTTTTTTTTTTTGTTGATGTGCGCGTGTGAGTGCCCCTTTTTCCCATAAGCTATGGTTTAGAAAACTTAACGCTTTATTTTGTCGTCTCAATCGTTCGTAACTTACCAGGCATGATGTTTTTATTCTTCCACGGTTTGAAGCGAGATCTCTTCTTCCTCATCCTCAATAAATCCTTGATATAGTTTCAGCCGTTGGCCATTGACTTTAAATGGTGGCCCATTTCGAGGTTTAATTTCTACTGCACCGTGTGGAAAAATATGGGTGACGGAAAAAGGTCCTGACCACCTAGACTTTAATTTACCAGGAAACAATCGAAGTCGTGAATTAAACAAAAGAACTAAATCTCCTACCCGAAATTCATTAGGTTTAATATGTTTGTCATGCAAATTTTTCATTCTTTCCTTATAAATCTCGGAGTTTGAGTATGCATAATTCCTAAGCTCGTCTAATTCATTTATTTGACAAAATCGATTTTTACCAGCAAATTCTAGATCTAAGTTTACATTTTTGATTGCCCAGTAGGCTTTGTGTGCAATTTCTACTGGCAAATGACAACTTTTTCCATAGACTAGCTTATATGGGGTTGTACCTATCGTTGTTTTATAAGCAGTTCGAAAAGCCCATAAAGCATCATCTAATTTATCAGCCCATTCCTTTCTATTTAACCCTACGGTTTTTTCGAGTATTCGTTTTAACCCTCTATTAGTCACTTCGGCTTGTCCGTTTGTTTGAGGGTGATATGCTGTCGAAACCCGGTGATAGACCCCATATCTTGTTAAAAAATTTTCAAGTTGATGGTTGCAAAAATGGGTACCCCTATCACTTATTAAAGCTTTAGGTGTGCCAAAACGAGAGAATAATTTTTTCAGAAATCTTACCACTACTCTTCCATCATTTGTTGGAAGTGCCTCGGCCCATTTAGACAAGTAATCTACTGCCACAAGTATGTATTTGTTTCCTTTTGATGGTGGGAAAGGTCCCATAAAGTCGAGTCCCCATACATCAAAAATTTCACAAACAAGAATGCCATTTTGTGGCATTTCGTTTTTGGAAGAAATATTACCTGTTCTTTGGCAAGCATCACATGTCTTTACAAGATTTTGAGCATCTTTGTAAATGGTTGGCCAATAAAATCCTGAATCGAATACCTTTCGTGCGGTACTGGCAGCACCATGATGTCCTCCGTATGGACCTTCATGACAATGGCGGAGAATTCTTCGTGCTTCACTACCATGTACGCATCGTCTGACGAGTTGGTCGGCACACATTTTGAAAAGATATGGATCTTCCCAAAAGTAGTGTTTCACATTGGCAAAGAATTTTTTTCTTTGATGATGTGGCCATCCTTTTGCGACTATACCGCTAGCTAGGTAGTTAGCAAAGTCGGCGTACCATGGTTCTTCCTTATATTCCACCATTTCCAGGGACTCAGTTGGAAATTTTTCATTGATTTGCTCGTCCTTGGTTGCCTCCAAAGCTGGGTCTTCTATGCGTGAAAGATGATCTGCTGCGGTATTTTCTGCTCCTCTTTTGTCCTTGATTTCAATGTCAAATTCTTGGAGGAGTAGAATCCACCTAATCAAACGTGGTTTTGCGTCTTGCTTCTTAAAGAGATATCGAATGGCTGCATGGTCTGTATAGACTATAGTTTTAGAAAGAACAAGATAAGAACGAAATTTATCAAAAGCAAATACCACAGCTAGTAACTCCTTTTCAGTTGTTGTGTAATTTTCTTGTGCATCAGTAAGTGTTTTACTAGCATAATATATTGGGTGGAAATGCTTTTCTTTTCTTTGTCCCAAGACAGCTCCAACTGCAAAGTCACTAGCATCACACATGATTTTGAAAGGAAAATTCCAATCAGGTGCTATCATGATAGGTGCATTGACTAGCATTTCCTTTAGGGTTAGAAATGCTTGATTGCAATCCTTGTCAAAGATGAAAGGAGCATCTTTTTCAAGTAATTTTGTTAGAGGCCTTGAGATCTTTGAAAAGTCTTTGATAAACCGCCTATAAAATCCGGCATGCCCTAGGAAACTTCTAATAGCTCTTACGGAGGATGGAGGTGGTAATCTAGAAATGGTATCTATTTTGGCTCGATCCACCTCCATTCCTTCGCTTGAGATTTTGTGACCGAGTACTATTCCCTCCGTTACCATGAAATGGCATTTTTCCCAATTAAGGGCGAGGTTAGTTTCCTCACATCGGGATAGCATTCGTTCAAGGTTATCGAGGCATTGGTCGTATGAATCCCCAAAGATAGAAAAGTCGTCCATGAAGACTTCCATTGTCTTTTCTATCATGTCATGGAAAATGGCTACCATGCAACGTTGGAATGTTGTGGGGGCATTACATAGACCAAACGGCATGCGTCGATAAGCAAAAGTTCCATAGGGACATGTGAAAGTTGTCTTTTCTTGGTCTTCGGGTGCTATCGGGATTTGAAAGTAACCTGAAAAACCATCCAAGAAACAGTAAAATTTATGACCGGATAATCTTTCTAACATTTGATCAATGAAGGGTAAAGGAAAATGATCATTTCTTGTTGCTTCATTTAATCGTCTATAATCTATACATACTCTCCATCCTGTGACGGTTCTCGTTGGTATTAATTCATTCTTTTCGTTAGTAATTACCGTCATACCTCCTTTCTTTGGAACTACTTGGACGGGACTTACCCAAGGACTATCGGAAATAGGATAGATAAGTCCGGCGTCAAGTAATTTGATGACTTCGTTTTTAACCACTTCTTGAACATTTGGATTTACTCGACGTTGTGGTTGTATGACCGATTTGTAGTCATCATTCATCAAAATTTTGTGTGTGCACATAGAAGGACTAATTCCTTTTATGTCAACAAGTTTCCAAGCTATTGCATTTTTGTGTTTTTTCAAAAGATTAATTAGTTTTTCTTTTTCTAAGTTATCTAATTTAGACGAAATAATTACAGGTAACTTACCATCTTTGTCTAGAAAAGCATATTCCAAACCTTTTGGAAGTTCTTTGAGCTCAAGTGGTGGGTCTTTAGGAGACTCCTTATTTGGTTGCTCGTTTCGATCAAGAACTTTAAAAGTTTGTTCTATGGCGACCTCTTCTTCAACAAAGTGGTCAATTTCTTCACTTGTATCGGGTGGTTCATCTTCATCTTCAATTAGGGGGTCATTATTGCCGAATGGATATTTCATTGATCGTTCGAGATCGACACTTCTTTTAAATGTCCCTAATTGAAGAGGTAAATTGTTGAACTTCCGGTTTTTCAAAGCTTCGTGAGTTTTTACAAATGGTCGTCCCAACACTAGAGGAGCGTCATCGAGGATGACAAAGTCGGTTGGGATTACCATTTGATTTGTTTGAACCAAGACATCTTCAACTATACCGATTGATTTTATTACTTTCCGATTGGATAGAAAAATGGGTATTTGAAGTGGAGAAAAATCACTAATACTTAATTTTTCGAAAATGTAGTTAGGCATTATGTTAACACAAAGATCTTTATCGATTGTGACATTACTAATAAACGAATTTTGAAAGAAACATGGAACCGGTGTGATGTTAATTTCAAATGGGTCTTCTTTTATTAGCGAAGTTTGATCATTAGTTAACTTAACACTTACTGTTTCGTCAATTTTAGTGTTAGTGTTTAACTCTTTTAAAAACTTAGCATGAGTGGGTACTAAACAATGATTTTCGAAAGAAGGTGTCAAGAGATTAATTTCTTCAAAATTAGACTCTTCTTGGATTTTAACGTTGTTGGACTCACCTTTTTTGTTGTTTAACTCATGTGTCGGTTTTTCACTTATTTGTTCTTCCATTTTTTCATTTTTAGTTATCTCTTCCTTTTTTAATTCTTCTCTTGCGCGGGACTCCTCTTCCCTTGCGCGAGCTTCTTTTATACATCGATCGATAACTCTAATGTGTTCTAATATCCTATCGGTCACTTCGGTTATAGAAAAAGGATCATTATTTTCTAAGCTTGAATCCGGTTGTTCGACCCTTTGTTCCTCATAATACCCATATGAAGTTGATGGTTCACACCATTGTTCTTCATTGTAAGCATATGAAGGATAAGGTTCGTAATTTTGTTCTTCATAATACTCATATGAGGTGGGTTGTTCACGCCAAGGTTCCTCATAATAAGCATATGAAGGTGGTGGCTCATATCTTGGTTCCTCAAAGTATGAGTAAGAAGGCTCACACCTTGGTTCATCAAAATATGAGTATGAGGGAGGAGGTTCATACCTTTGGTCTTCATAGGATGTGTATGAAGTTGATGGCTCGTACCTGGGCTCCTCATAGTAAGCGTATGAATTGGATGGTTGATACGAGTGATTATTTTGAATCGAACGTGTATTACGACAATTAGTGAAATAATTACCCCTATAATCATCCTCATCATAGGTGTAGTTGTAACCTCCTGAGTATTGATCCATAAGAATCACTCAGCAGACTACAACCGAGTCTCGAGATCAGAAAACAAAAAGAAAAACGGAAACAGAGGCTGGGCACGGCCCCGTGTTCACTGAGCACGGCCCTGTGTTCAGGATCTGTATCTGGGCGTTTTAATTAAAGTTACTGATTTCGTTGAGCACGGGGCGTGTTCAGTGAGCACGGCCCGTGTTCAAGCTTCTGTTACTGGGTGTTTTATGAAAAATATGCAGCACGGCCCCGTGTTCAGCGGACACGGCCCGTGTTCAACCTACTGTAAATGCAAAACTAAACTAAAATGCAGAAAAATGTGGGCCCGTTTTGAAAAGGTTTTGAAAAACTGATTAGGCCGTCGATTTTAAGCTTTCCTAAAATCCTTGTGTCCCCGGCAGCGGCGCCAAAAACTTGATGCGTGTGAAGTGTTATATATATTAGGTGTATATTTTAAGCCCTTTTTAACACTTATTTTAGCCAAGTTTTAAATTTATAAAACACGATATTTCACTAACACTAAACACACATATGGGCAAGTGCACCCATCGTTGAGTGTAGTATAGCGTTGGTAAGATACCAAGGTCGTCCAAGGACACAAGAGCTTTTAGTACCGGTTTATCCTCAACGTCTAACCAAAATAAAAGTTTAGAAAAATGTTTTAAACTAAGAAAATTAAAAACTAACTAAAATGCTGAAAATAAAAATAAAAGAAAAAACAGATAGACAAGATGAATCACTTGGTTCTGACTCGTATCTAGTATAACCTTTGATTATTTCCGCACTTTTGCACATAATTAAGAGATTATCTTAGTTATTGTAGTAGGCCCCTCTTTTGAAGGTGACGTTACCCTCACCCCAGTAGTTTGAGTCAGCAGGGATACAATCCTAAAAGGGTGGATTATTGGAAGATAATGAATTAAGTTATTAATGCAGTATTGTGGTAGGCCCCGCTTTTGGCGGTGACGTTACCCTCGGCTAAGTAGTCTGAGTCAGCAGGGATACAGTCCTAAATAGCCGGGTTATAGTATTAATAGTAGTTAACTTATGAGGGGATCAAAGAGTTTGGACCCCCGCCATCCAATACCGTGAAGTATTGAAGGAGGTCCTACTAAATTTGACCCAGGTCCATTGCAGGACCTCTAAACGCTAAACAATGGCAAGACCTTTACCAAACCGTTCCCTTAACCCCCGACCAGGTAGCCAACATATCTCCATATAGACCGTGGAGATATGAATGGTGAAAATCCTTTATTTTATATAGACAGTAAAATAATGCCAAGACACCACGGACAAACAATAAGGAAAGATCACCTTCAACATAAGTAACTAGTTATTAAAGTCATTAATACAAAACCAAATAAAAAGTGCAAAAGATTAGAAATAAAAAGTATTATACTAGACACTTTGTCTTCACCAAGTGATGTAAGAGACTTAGGCAAACATGGCCTTGATTGTCAAGAACTCTTACGATCAATCTTGGATCCCGAGACGACTCACACACTCTACGATGGACAATGGATGATGGTGGTGGATGATGGTGTTGTGATGGTGGTGGGTGGTGGATGAAGTGTGAGAGAGGTGGTGTGCCAAGGGATGAGATGAAATGAATCCAAGCCCTCCTATTTATAGGCTGAACAGAGAGCTGGACACGGCCCCGTGTCCGCTGGGCACGGCCCCGTGTCTGTCTGACAATCTCTCTCCTCATTAATTGTAATTCGCAATTACAATAAATGCGCCTGCTGTACTTTCGACACGCCCCCGTGTCCGCTGAGCACGGCCCGTGGTGGGCAATAGAAGCTTCTATAGGTTTGTCTTTTCTGCTGCTTCTTGGGCACGGCCCCGTGCTGGCTGAGCACGGGGCGTGTTCAGTCTTCTGATTTCTCTATTTTGCTTTGGAAGGTGCCGTTGAGGGGTCGGGCAGTCCACTAATATTCCTTTTCTTGTATTTATGTTGGATTTAGCTGTCTTTTTGCTTCTTTTGCGTTTTTGAGCTCATTTAATCCTGAAAATACAAAAGGAAGACAAAAACACTCTTTTTCCAATATTAGTACTTAAAAAGGGTTAGTTTTATGCTTCATTTGATGTAATTTATATGTTGCATTTTACACACATCAGTTGTCAAGAGCTATGAGCAATCATCATGCCCCATACCTTTCCGCTGCGGGACGGGGTGTGACAAAGTTTACGTTGAAACATACACACCTCGAATTTATACCGAAACGTACATAGAAGTAAGCACGTAAAGAATGTTTTTTTAAACAAAAACGTATTATGTTTGATCTGACTCGTTTCCAGAAAAAGTTTACATTAAATCGAGCAAATTGAATTCATACTGACACGTAAATAAAAATATGCACATAAAAATAGTTTATTAGAAGTAAAGATGGTATAGGGCTAAAATCGAAAAAAATCTTTTTTAGTAAAAAATTTAATAGGTTAAAAACGTTTGTAAAATCATGCCAAGTAGCCCCAATGCCACACCACCAACAACAGAAGAGCTCGTAAAACAAAATAAATAAAAAAGAAAAAATAACACTGACTGAAAAACAGAAGTAAAATCGTTGAAGCACGCACCCGTTGTGGCGTGTTAATGCGAAGAAATTAGACCGGAACGTAAAACGTAGAAATAAGAAACTAAGTCGATTTAGGACCCGCACATTGGGAAAACAGACAAAAAAATGTTGAACCACATACACATGTTGCGGCATGTTAACTCGTAAAATTTTAAACAAAACGTAAAACTTACAAAAGATGAAAATTATAGGGGACCAAAGTTGAAAATAAAAAAGTGTTTGGAATAATTGTAAATCATAGAGTAAATTACAAGTTTTGTCCTTTATGTTTGTACCAAATTGCAGGCGGTGTCCTTTGCCTTTAAATTTGACGAGTTTTGTCCTTAACGTTTCAAAATCCTGCACGTTATGTCCTTTAACCCTAACTCAGTCAGATTTTTTTGTTAAATATGGTCATATGACTTGCACATGAGGGCATGTTTGTCATTTTATCTTTCAGGGGCTATTTTATAATAAATTATTATTCAGGGACTAAATGTAAAACATTGAAAAATAAAAAAAGAAATTTAAAAACTCTCCCTCCTCTCTCTCTTCTCTCTCTCATCACTTCTCCCCAAAATTTTGACAATGTGAAATGCTACAAGCCCAGCATCACTCATCTGCAGTCTTTCCAAATTGTGCTATAAAACATTAGCTCCCCTGATTTTCACTTTGTAGAAGAGACGAGTTCAATTTGAGGAAAATTGAGCTTGAATGAAGTAGGAAACCAGTAAACAGTGAAGGTAATTTGAAACGAATAAGTGTATGTTTCAGCTTGTTCAATCTCAAAAACGTCAACCGCCTTATTTAGCGATGCGATGGTGATGCCATCAACTGAATCACAACCAGCAGCAACAAAATCTATAACAGAGATGACCCATGACCGAAGTAGAATCCGTTAAGTGCGATTGTTGCGGATTGACGAAGGAGTGCACACCAGAGTACACAGAACGGATAGAGAACATTATCAACAGAAATGGATCTGTGGATTATGTGGAGAGGCAGTTAAGGATGAGATCGTTAGGAGCAAACGGTTGATAACAACCGAAGAAGTAATGACTCGCCACGTGTCGTTCTGTAGATCGCCGATCTCGTCAGGTTCGTCGCCTGATCCAACCGCTCATCTTATTGCCGCCATGAGACAGATTCTCCGGAACAGTTTGGATTCTTCGGTGAGGTCGGTGCCGTGTAGTCCGACTACGACGAAGATTTCTGATGGAATTACAATGCTTACGAGATCAGAGAGTTGTTTTTCTAATCTTACACTTGTTGATCGGAGAGTTTGTCCTGATATCGGAGAGTTGTTTTTCTGATCGAAGAAGTGATGAGAGAGAGAGAGAGAAGGGAGAGAGAGGAGGGAGAGTTTTTATATTTCTTTTTTTCATTTTTCAGTGTTTTACATATAGTCCTTGAATAATAATTTATTACAAAATAGCCCCTGAAAGATAAAATGACAAACATGCCCTCATGTGCAAGCCACATGACCATTTTTAACAAAAAAATCTGACTGAGTTAGGGTTAAAGGACATAACGTGCAAGATTTTGAAACGTTAAGGACAAAATTCATCAAATTTAAAGGCAAAGGACACCGCCTGCAATTTGGTACAAACATAAAGGACAAAACTTGTAATTTACTCTAAATCATAAAAACTTTGAATTAAAAGTAAAAAAATAATAATAAGCTTAAAATGAAAAGATAAAAACTTTTATGAAAAATGAAAAACCAAAATTTTTTTGAAAGGCTCCCTATGCATATTTATAATATGAAAATGTTATTGTTATCATATTTAGTCTTTAATAATTTAGATATTATTGTTAACTTTTAATTTGTATTTTATTTATCTTCATTTGTGTTTGTTTATAATATTAACAAACACAAATACATTCATTCTCTTAATGAACAAAGATAAGCACGTGCATTTCTTAACTAACAAACACAAACTACAAGATAATATGTTCGTTTAAATATTCGTTTAATTCATTTACAAGCTTAAGACCAATTTTGTTAGAAGGCAACACCAATTACCATCTTTACACAAGTAACGTGTTAGTCTACGATAAATAATAGATGTGATAGTATTTGTTATTTTTTATACTTAAAACTAGAAAAGTAACCCGCCGCGATGTGGCGGGGGGCTAGATTTATATAAATATTAAGCTTGTTGTCATTGAGTTACATCCATTAGGTTAGATACATGAGCTACACGGCTACAACCAAGAGTTTGTGTCTAGGTTTGTACATGTGTTATAGTTGAAACTTAAGTACTAACACTAAGCATGTTAGTTACATCAGTTGTGCAAAAGACAATTTCCTTGACAACATGGCGTGTTGAACTATGGCCTACAGTTGCGCTTTTTTCCTACTTGGTAACTGTACAAAAGGTGTTCGACGTCCGTATCATTCCCCACGTCCCTTCTTTGAAGTGCTGTTATCTGGGATGGTAAAGAGCTTGGTTAGTGAGGTTTGTGTAATAAGATATGTGTGTATTAATTTAGTGAAGCATTAATTAGCATAAGATTACAATAAAAAAATCAACTGACTAACCTAAGATAAATACACTTGCTTTAAGCTTATTTCTAAAAAAAATAGTATATAAAGGTAGATTTGACACCAACAATAATGATTCACTCTTTTAATGTAGTCACTTGTTATGTTCAGCAAAGTCATTGGGTAAAAAAGAGCCCAAAATAACAAACTGTCTAAACAGTCCATGGGCTAACCAAAGCCCAAAACTGATAAACTTCTTATACAGCCCATGGGCTGAAGAGAGCCCAAAAAGTATGTATGTTCAGCAAGATTATTGTGTATTTTATAATTAAAACGAGTTATGAATTATGACTAAAATTAATAAATATTAAAACCACAAAGATGACCCCATAAATGTATACAGCCACAAAGATGATTCGGAGAACGGATACACACCTCTTATAGACTTCGCCAAAGCTGTAACCCAAAAGCGTCTTTCAAAACAAACCCTCTGCAGATTCATGACACACCCACTTAACTCTAGTAGATATATGGGTATTGCTAGTTGTGGGCTTTGTTCTGACCAAAAAACCAATCGACGACCCTGGCGACACCCTATGTAAATGCCGAAATAAAAATGTATACAAAAGATTACCTATAGAAGAAGTAACCAAGTGGTAATCTCAAATGTTTTTTTTTAATCTCAAATGGGTCAAACCATAAGAATTAAAATATACAAAGCTATCATTCTTAATTATCTGATAGATTTTGATGACAAGACTATAACCAAACCAAACCCAACCTTGGTACACCAAACACAGGAAAATTCCGTATTTGTTATAATATGAGGTTTTTTTTTCTCCGGTTCCTACAAACTACAAATAACATTATTAGAAAAAAATCAAACTGTGACATGTTGGTTCAGTTCTGTTTGAACATAATGGAAAACATAAAACATACCTTTGGTTGCATCAGCACAGGTTAGCAGAGAATCCATTAAGGGTTGACATGATTGTCGTCTTGGTCTGGTTCCTCCTTAGGGTGCTGACTGATGATGGTGGCTTAGAAAACCCGATAAGGGAATCGGTATGGAGATGGAGGTCGAAATTATGATGTTATGTGTTATTAGGGTTGTGTCTAATGTGTAACTGTCTAACCCCTTAACCTCCACATAATTCTCCTTATATAAGCACCCAGGAGGAAACCCTAATTAGTTAATAAGGGTAATATGGTCCATCAACAATTACCAACTAATTATTTAATAGGTTGTTATATATTTTGATCCATATAATGTAAATGATTATAATGGCTATAGATTAAATATTAAAACTTAATATATTTAATCTTACATTCTCCCACTTAGCCGAGTAATCATTTACTATGAGTATTAGATAAGCCTGATCAGGAGTTAACACTCATTTTAGCTTTAAACAAGTA
This sequence comes from Helianthus tuberosus, assembly GCA_030545235.1. Taxonomy (NCBI): domain Eukaryota; kingdom Viridiplantae; phylum Streptophyta; class Magnoliopsida; order Asterales; family Asteraceae; genus Helianthus; species Helianthus tuberosus. The sequence goes on along the minus strand of CM060386.1, from coordinate 30,451,917 downwards.
CTATAGCAGAGAAATACAGCCGTTGAATCATTATGCGACTCAGGACCCCCATTAATCATACTATAGCCTTAATTTAAAACCTAATCGTCATGATCAAAATACGCATAAGCCCTTTGTTTGATTTGTAACTTTATTTGTCTTATATGCCATTATGTCGACTTGACATATTCTTAGAGACGTACAAAATCAAACTGATGAGGAAAAATTAACTAATACTTAGTCATTCATAGTACGATATGCAGTTGCGCATGGCCATAAACTAATACCCGTCTATGAGCTCTCTTAATAAGACTTATGGGTAATAGCCATTCAGTTATAGGATCCTTAAGCATATCATGAATGTATTCGATACAAAACTTAGTTTCCTCAATTCGTTCATACACGAATAATTAATTGTGTATCGAAACTTAATGCAGCACCTCTTAAACTGTTACTGTTTAAGGAGTCATGGTAGCTGACTTTATCACACTAAGTCTTCAAAACATCAATTATATGGAGTTAATAAACTTATGAGTCTACTGATATATTTCCAACAACATTTAGTGACTATATTATGTCGTTATAACTTAGGTTGTTAATATCAGTGCATTATGACTCCTCCATGAGATATGTTTTGTCTGCTGACATAAGGATATACCCGAAATTACATTTTATCATCTTTGAATATCACAAAGTTATAATAATAAACCGGTTTGAGTTCTCACTTCTTCTTTAAATTATAGTCTCTCGTTTCTTTTAAAGATATTGTAATACTCCATTAGATGCTTCACATTAATCTAGACATATCTAGTGTGTTGCAATGTGAGTAATATCTAAACGAGTATAGACTTGAACTTACATAAGGCTTCCAATTAATGAAGCGTAAATAAATAATCTCATTTATCATATTATCCTCTAAAGGAGAGCAATGTTTAGTTACATATGTAAGGACCCATTTAATGTTAAACTTATGGAACTGAACTAATATCCCATTGGGTCTATCTCAGTATGTTATGATATCAATCACGTAAGAGATATCTCTGAGATTTATTATATCAAAGTTTGTGTTAACAATGCTTTGACTTATGTAACATATACTTGTCAAAAGAATATCATCTATATAAACAAGTTTAATTTAGTTGCTCCCACTCATCTTGAGGTAGGTATATTAATCCACTTGGTTGTTGATGATAATAATTACGTTAGCTCTTCATCACATTATGATGTTTGCATTAACCCATACATGGATATTATTGGCTTACAAATAAAGTGTTCTTTAACCTTCAGTTTGAAACTTTAGGTTGTTATCTAATGAACATGTAAATGTGTCAGCCATTTGTTAGGGAAATTGTTTTTAATGTTCATCTAATGTAGCTTTAAACTATTATAAGCTACTAGAACAGTGATGATCCTCAAAGAAATCTTGTGTAAGATAGGTAAGAAAGACTCTTTCATAATTTATCTCTTCCTGAGTATAACCTTTGACAATCAATCATGCTCCTTTGTGTCTTAACGTTTATATTAGGATTTGGTTTTCTTATGAACACTCTTAGGTAATTCAATCAAATCCCAAACGTTATACGAACACATAAAATCAGTTTTACTAGAAAACTGTTTTATTTCATTAAGAATATTGATTGATACTAATGGCTTAATTTGAAGAGATAGGATCAGTAAACATTTCCAAAATCCATTTCAAGTTCAATTAGGGAGGTTATGTAATCATCAAAATTAGTAGGCTTTTAAACTTAGATGACCTCCTGAGTTGATTATTGGGTTCATTAGAAGTTTCGGTTTTATGGATTAGCTCTTGATTAGGTTGCTATCATTTTCATTCTAAGTTTATAAGAGTTGGTGCAGTATGGTGTACAAGAGGTGTAATCGGAGTTAAATTTGGAGTGAAATTTAATGACACTCTTCCCCCCGCCTCTTGTATTCCTTGCAAATCATGATAAGGACTTTGACTGCTCCCACTGACCTTAGAAATCTTTAGGAACTTAGCATGCTTAGGGTCAATACTTAACGACCAACAAATTCTAATAGAGAAACAAGTTAATGGCGTCAGTCGTTGTAGTTTCTCTTGTTGAGGATTATGTTAGTTTAGGTAAGAAATCTAAGTGTGCCCACAATTAAGCAGCAATGAAACTTTTGTAAGAGTAGCATTAGATTTTAAGGAGATAAGTTTTGATAGAACAGTGTCGTGATGGAGCGGTGTCTTGTACAAGAGGTGCAATTTTAGGTAATGTAAAATTTTCACTCCCCCACCTCTTGCAACTATTGCAAGTTGTTATTAAGACACTTAATGCTCCCACTGATCTTTGATATCTCTAGAAATGCTACAAGAGAAGTTTCAATGAGGTACGTGACGTGGGAACCTATCATATATACGTTAGACTTTATTTGATTTCTTTAACGTCCAAATGTCATAAGAAACTTAAGGACATATTTAATAGAAATCTTAATAAGTAAACATATGAATAGATTTCTTCTAAGACTGTGGGCCATATGCGACAAAATTTAGCTACAAGTTGATAGTCTTTTAAATGATAAATGAATTATGTCTGAATATTCCATTTTGAATAAGTTCCACGAATGTCAATGAATGACTTATGATGGACCCATACTTATTCCTTAAGCCAAGTAATATTTAGGGCTATAACGTCATGATTTGAAATCACTTAGAATGAGATTAGATGAATAATCATCCTCATTAACCATGTCATAATTTCTCATGAATTTCGGTTATAATGGATGAAATTTATAAGTCTCATTTTCCTTTTGTCAAATTCTCATTTTCATGATGACAAAAGTTGTGAAAATGTAAGGTATCATCTAGTTCCATCTTAGTAATGTTTTTATCCAGATATTTAGAACAAATAAGATGAGAGTTTAAGATAAGTGTGACTGTATGTTGACTATGCAAACCTCACAACCTTCATGACATAGCCTAAGTAATGATACTGTACTCTGATTAATAATCAGAATATGTAATGTATCGAAAAGCTTTGTTAGAAGACTGCTTATTATGGTTCTTATAGCGTTAACAATTTATTTTGTCACTAACTCTCATGTTAGTTATTTGTTGACTTCTGGTAAGGAAACCTATGGAACTGGAGTCAACTAATCATGTGTTAATAGGAATATTAAAGAATTATCAGACTTAAATATCATTAATAAGTGACTATCTAATTAATTTACCCAACTGTTCTTTAGAATAATGGATAGTCTCGTTGCTTATGTCTAGTCTAATGACATAATTATGCAGTGAGATTTTCCCTTGAAGAACCTTAATGTTGGAATTAGCACTTGTAATTTGTCTATGGACCTTAGAACAATCATCTTTTAAACTATTAGTGGTTGTAAGGTGAATAACAACTTATTTTCCAGCTTTAAACATTTACTTCTTTGTACATATGTTGCTTATCAACACACTCGTTATACTTTGGTATTTTGAGTGTTGTAGTTGATTTTATAATGCATCAAATTGTACAAGTGAAAATCTTAGTATGTAATGGACTGGAAAAAATGTACTTATTTCCATGCGTAAGCCCTTAACGTTATGGGTCATGGTTTTGTACATTATAATGTATTCACATATACCACTTAAGTTTATAGTTTAGAGTTTCAAATTAAGGCATGCATCTTAGGAGTTCTAGTGATTATTCCATAATTATAGATTAGTCTTAGGAAAGACTTAATCTGGAATAACTTTAGTGATAGCATTTACGTTAGAGAGTTCTTGATTATCATAATAGACATCATGGTCGATTTGTCCTATTCATCATGCTCTAATTTTCTTCTTTATAATCTTTATCGGAAGAGAGCAATAGGATTATCGTGTCTTAAGAAATAATCAAGGATTTAATTTAAGAGCTAATTTTAATAGAAATTTTAAATAAAGCAAACATTTTAGGTTTAAAAAATTAGAGTGGATGAGATATATATAGAAGAAAATTATAGTGAGTAACATTATGGGTACTAAGAATAAGGCAGACGAAATGATCATAAAAACTTAATTAAGGATCATTAATCTAAGGATCATTAGGTGAAGAGATTGTGATATGTCTATTACTAACATCAAAATAATAGACTTAGCTAAAAAAATTCTACTTAAATGAAGACAAAACAGCTTTGGCCAGAAGTGTAATCATTTAAGTATATGTGCAAAGTAGTTGTAACAAATCAGCTTTGGCCAGAATTGAAACAATCACTTTAGTTATGCACCTGTTGAGTATGCCATCGATGAATGAATTAAATCAGCTTTGGCCAGAAATTAAGACATTCATGCTTATGATGCATACACAACATAGCTTTCGTAATACTTGAATGATAAGTAGATGTATCAAGTCAGCTTTGGCCAGAAATGATATATCAGAAGCTCATTCAAATTAAGCTATTTTGGTTTTGTAAAACATTATTTGATCCTTATTAATTAGCTAAGTAATTACAAAACCAATTATTTAATAGCAAAGCACCTGTTAGCGCGGATCGAACTAAACAGCTTAAAGAAATAATGAGGTTTCGAGTCTTGTGCGATCAGTAATGCACAAGTCTTATGCGATTAATAAGGCCCAAGTAGACTTGTGCGATCCATAAAGCCCAAGTAGACTTGTACGATCCATAAGGCCCAAGTAGACTTGTGCGATCCATAAGGCCCAAATAAGCTTGTGCGATCCATAAGGCCCAAGTAAACTTGTGCGATCCATAATGCCTTGTGCGATCCATTATGCCTTGTGCGATCAAATCCCTTTTTTTTTTTTCGATCTGATCTTGTGCGAATCTTAAGGGTCTTGTGCGATTTGTACAATAATGATCTCGAATCCTCTGTATAATAGCTGTTTGTTGTGATAACTTAACTAAAATTCGAAAAATATGAATTGAGATATAGTTTCCAATTATTAACATTGATCTATTTTTATCACTAAATTTCGAAACCATATATGTTTATCATTTAACAGATTTCGAAAATACTTAATGGACAAGATTAGATCAAAATTAGGGAAACATCTAACAATTCAAATCACATTCCAAATCATAAGGGAAAAATTCGAATTTCTCATAAGAACATAAGAACATAAGATGAACCCTAAAAAATTAAAACATAAATTCTGGAACCCGAAACCTGAATTTTAATAGTTTTTTCTAAACAGATTTCGGTTAAAACATAACCCAGATGAATTTTAACCCAGATTTCGGTTAAAACATAAAGCATATAATTAATTCAGATTTCGAAAATAATGATTTCGGTCTAAGACCCAAAATCGGCTGTTCATAAGATTATTCAAAGAAAAAATTCCGTTTTCCAAGTTTCAATCCCAGAATTATGGATAAGAAAACAGAACTGACTAATCAACATATGCTCTGATACCACATGTTGGTTCAGTTCTGTTTGAACATAATGGAAAACATAAAACATACCTTTGGTTGCATCAGCATAGGTTAGCAGAGAATCCATTAAGGGTTGACATGATTGTCGTCTTGGTCTGGTTTCTCCTTAGGGTGCTGACTGATGATGGTGGCTTAGAAAAACCGATAAGGGAATCGGTATGGAGATGGAGGTCGAAATTATGATGTTATGTGTTATTAGGGTTGTGTCTAATGTGTAACTGTCTAACCCCTTAACCTCCACATAATTCTCCTTATATAAGCACCCGGGAGGAAACCCTAATTAGTTAATAAGGGTAATATGGTCCATCAACAATTACCAACTAATTATTTAATAGGTTGTTATATATTTTGATCCATATAATGTAAATGATTATAATGGCTATAGATTAAATATTAAAACTTAATATATTTAATCTTACATGACAGCCCTATGGATGTACGATTTTGTTCGCTTGTTTCAAAATTCGTACTCATTCAATCAAGATGAAAGGAACAATACCTGAAAGCACAATCATGACGTTGTTTTAAAAAAATTCAATAGCTAGAAACTACAATAGAAACTGGCAAAAAACTCACCTTGATTGCGGACTAAGGTGTTCATCGATTCATTTTTCAAACTTTTCAGGTTATTTGCTTCACTTTATTTGGTTTTGGATTTTATTTGGTAATAACCGAAAACCAAACTGAATAGGATAATTGCTTAACATAACCGAACAACCAAAATTTGGTATGGTTATTTAGCTGCTATTTGTACACCACATACTATACGTAAAAGTAAATTGTTGTCAATGAATAGTGCAAACCAGAGAGAAAATGGCCACCGTCTATGGCAGCCTTATCTCCTTCTGCACCAGTAGTTGCTTCATCAAGATCAAGAATCTTTGTTCTCATAACCAATGCACCTTAAAAACAAAGATAAATTAAATTAAGAAAACAATAAGAGTAAAGATTGTGATTCATGAAACTGTTGTAATATGTGTACCATGAAAAAAGCAAGAGAAGAATCCAAACATGTTTCTTTATAGCAACAAACTACATCAACATCCAACGGTACCAGCTCCATCACCAAACTTTTGATTATTGGTCATTAACAATAATAACAGAATCGTGTATGAGTTAAGATTATAAATAATAAAAATTGTGAACGGTTATTGGAAATTAGAATCGAAATCCAGACCTATACCTGATCTTCTTCCTGACTTCCTTATCACCTACAGAGAACGTAATCGAATCCTCACGATGTCGTCCCATCTCTCTGCTATGGATCCCTCTGGTTTTTTGTAGATGACTCAGACAATAGCAGGGCTGTTTATCTGTAAAGAACCCCCCCCCCCCCCCCCCCGACCTTTCTCTGTTTCTCTCTCTACAAATGAAACCGTCATAGCTAACAAACCCTGTTCATCACCATTAACACTGCCGGAGGACCATATCCAACGACATCGAAGTTTCTTAAAACGATTACCTGCAAACTAATGTTCAATCGATATGTCTAGTTATACCATTGACGGCAAGGGACTTACATTTTAGAGAGAGAAAGAACAGAGAATGCATAGAGAAGGCTGAAAGTTTTAACTTATAGAGAGAGAAACCACTCTTTAAAGTAATGGTTGGTGAGGTGTAAAGAAAAACTGTGTTGAACAGCCCACCATTTCATCAAACCAGGCCATAATTTATACAAAACCACCGTACAAACATAACAACACAAAGTACAAGAAGCAATGCAGAGAAATTATACAAATTAGAGTATTATATAATGGTTAATTTATTTTGTAATTTAATTTCAGTTAATCACTTATATAAAATTTAGATTTAGATGTTAGAGCATAAGATTAATCACGTAAGTCGGTGAATTCTTCTTGGTTTCAAAATAGCAAGTCTCTGTTTAATGATTTTGCAACATCCTCTGATTTTATGCCAAAACAAACAATAAAGTTTCACAAAAGAGGTGCTCCCTTTTTGTTTTTTAAACAGTTAGCATGAGTTTACATATGACTTAATTAGGCCTAAAATTTCAAACACTGGTTCACATCATAGTGTCATACATATTAATTGAACTTCTGTTATTATTGTCCGACAATACAACTAACACAAAATTTATTTTTCACATTTATTTTGGGGTATGCTAAATATACCCCCTCTTATTACTTTTTATACCCCTCTTTCCATAAAATCATATTATAACTTGTAATATTTAACCCCTATACAAATCATATTTTTAATATGTTCTTTTTTTTTTACAAAACAAATTCAAAAGTATAAAAAAGATTGTAGACGTTCTTTTTTCAAAAAAAATTGTTCGTTTTTTTTAATTCTTATGTAAAAGCATATTTTTTAATACTTTTTGATACTGTTTCTAAAGACACTTTCTCAAATAGTATTTTGATTATGACTTTTTTTATTCAACATCTTTACAAATAAATAATAACATTTTTCTTATAAAAATAATAAAAAAAGTTTTGAACTTTTTTTTGAAAAAAAGTCTATATTATGTTTTTTCCTCGTCTAGTTTGTATTTTAAAGGTCTTACTTTTATAATTTTTTATACTTTAAAACAAGTTAAAACCAGTTTAAGACTTCCGACCGAAGTGAACGCTTTTCTAAAGCAAAAGAGCCGAGCCGAGCCGAGCACGAGCCTTACCTTAATCGAGCTAGGCTCGTTACAACTTTCTGAAACTCGAGCTCGGCTCGTTAGTAAAACTTGAAACTCGAGCTCGACTTGAAAGCTCGATCTAAGCATCTATGGCGCGAGTTAAAACAAGCCAAAGCTCGGCTCGAGCTCGACTCGATAGTTTGAGAACTAAATTAAAAAATAATATATAGATCATCCAAAAAGTAATACATAGTTTAAACCCTAAAGCATACTAAGGCTCGATAGTTTGTGTATTATTGTTTATACAGACTCAATCAGGATACCCACTTCAAGTCGTTCCAAAAAAGAAAAAAAAACATTTCAAAATATTAAAAATAATAAATATAAGACCTTTAAAATACAAACTAGACGAGGAAAAAAAGATAATATAGACTTTTTTTAAAAAAATCAAAACTTTTTTCTTATTATTTTATATGAAAAAGTTATTAGTAATCTGTAAAGATGTTCAATAAAAGAAAACATATTAAAAATACTATTTGAGAAAGTGTCTTTAAAAACAATATTTGAAAACTTTTAAAAAATTATGTGTTTTAAATAAAAAACAAACAAAATTTAAAAAAAAAAACGTCTATAATATTTTTTACACTTTTGAATTTGTTTTGTAACAAAAATAGTACTTTTTAAAAAATAGAGTAAACTGCCATTTTGGTCCCTGTGGTATGGGCATTTTTGCCATTTTAGTCCAAATCTCAAACTTTTTAAATCTGGATCCCTGTAGTTTCACTTTTATTGCCATTTTAGTCCAAAATTAAGAGTAAACTGCCATTTTGGTCCCTGTGGTTTCACTTTTATTGCTATTTTAGTCCAAATCTCAAACTTTTTAGAATAGTAAAAAAAATGGGGATTTTGAATTTTGGACTAAAATGGCAATAAAGATGAAACCACAGGGACCCAGATTTAAAAAGTTTGAGATTTGGACTAAAATGGCAAAAATGCCCAAACCACAGGGACCAAAATGGCAGTTTACTCTAAAAAATATGACTTGTATAAGGGGTAAATATGATAAGTTTAAATATGATATTATGGAAGGGGGGTATGAAAAGTAATTAGAGGGGGTATGTTTAGTAGCCCCCTTTATTTTCTTTCAATTCATATATGTTGTAGAACCTTTATAATTTAATACTCGATAAATTAATAACCTAGATAAAATTAATAATTTGTCCGGTCCCAACTTGGGACCAGTACAAAATTCGACCCCGTTCGATAAAATAATAAGATAATATATTTTTTGAAATCTCAATGTAAATATATTGGTCCGAGCGAAACTATAAATTAATAATTACTAAAATATTCAAAAATTCTAGGATTATTTAGTAAAAAATGAATCTATAGTCACTTGTTTTTTTGTGAACTTCAAATATATATTGAGTTTATTTTTAAATCACCCAATTGCACTTTAGAGTTTGTGGATATAAGTCTAACTCTTTAAATCAATAATTTATTAATTTATCGATATAATAATATCTCGCTAAATTAATAAAATATCCCGATCCCAACGTTATTAATTTATAGAGGTTTTATTGTGTTTTGATACATTATTTTTAGAGTAAACTTCCGTTTTGCTCACTGTGGTTTGATCACTTTAACGGTTTTGCCACAAACCTTTAAAAATAGCCAATTTACTCCCTGATCTATGAAGCCCTTCATGATTTCACTTCCCGCCTCTAACTCCATCCAAATTGTTTATTAACTGAAAGGGTATTTTGGTAACTTCAAATATAAAACTAAGGGTATTTTAGTAAAACTACAAATAAACGATTATATTATATATAATAGGAATAATGGAATTTAATAATCCCAACTTTCACTAGTTGGCCGGCAACGGACCAAACTTCAAAAATAACCACTGGCAGTCCCACCTTTTGACATTTTGTAAAACATTGAACCTTTGCTAACACCGTTATAACGTTGATGACATGGCAAAAAATTTTAACTGAGATGATTACATGGCAAGTTGACTGATTATGTGGGCCTGAAATTAATAATGTGGCATTTACAATTAATTAACACTATCTAAATAATATCTACCCACTAAAATCAATACTTAAAACACTTCACTACTCTCACTATCATTCAGACCAAATAAAATTCAAGCCCTAATTTCATCCTCTCTCTCGCTACGAAGAACAAACCCTAATATCTCTCACTATCGATCAAACAAACGAAGAAGCGATCATCATCAATGGCAGAAATCATCAAGATCAACGTATGGAATGGTGGGACAGTAGAAGTTGCAACTCCGAATATGAGGTATGTTGGTGGTAAATCCACACTTTTAAGCTTAGATGTCGACAAGTTGTCGTTTTTTGAGTTAGTAGACTATGCAATGGAGTATGGTTCATACGATTCCAAGGATTGACAAGTTGTCCACATGAAGACCCTAAGAAACCTGGCAAATTGACAAAGCATGGGATACAAATGACATGTAGCCACTGTAACGAAAAAGGCTACAATGTAAGGAAGTGCAGTTCGAAGGGTAAGGCTAAGGTTAGTGCAACTGATGGAGATGAAGGTGGGCCTAAACAATCAAGGGGTAGGCCAAAGGGGAAAGCTGTTAAGGTGAAAGTTGTTGTTGGTTCTAAAAGGAAAAGGGCTAAGTCAAAGTCAATGGTTAGATCAAGTCAAGCATCATAGAATCCCACACAATCAAGCCAACCGTCTCAGCAATCAACTGGTTCAAAAAGGTTATGTAGGGGAAGGCTGCAGGGGAAGGATGCTTAGTTGCTGAAGATGTCATGCTATTTTGCACAGTTTGATCAGTGAATCTTATATGTTTATGTTTATGATGTTCATGCTTTTGTATGTATTAACTTTGTAACTATCTTGATGTGTCCCTTTTGAACTACTTCTACTAGATGCATCATGTATCTTGTGAACATCTAACTTATGGGGTCATTCTGTGGCTTTAATGTTAATAGATGTTATGTTGCAGCATTACTATCTACCTTTGGTCCAGTTTTGGTCATTTTTTTGTGTGTCAACATGTATGGTCAGTGATGAGTTTGGTCAATTTTTGTTAGTTTTGGTCATTTGCAGGTGTTGCTTGTAGTGTGTATATGCAGTGGGATGTTTTGGTCATTCTTTAGTGTTGGTTTAAATATGGTCAACATGTAGTGTGTATGCACATTTGTAATGTTGGTTTGAATGTGTTTCGAACAACCACAAAATACATAGGCGACTAACACTTTGCATACAATGGCAACAACCAAAATAAGTAACATTACAAAATCATTAGGCAACAGCCACATAATACAATCACCGCATACATTTCCAGGGATTCCCATTTCCTATCACAAAATACTAACAATTGCCAACTCTTTATCTAAGAATTATCTAACTTCCTATCACAACAATGGCCAAACAGAGCAGATTCTTCCAAGTTGATTTTTTATTTGCAAGTTGTTGTTTCAACATCTTGTTCTCTTCCTGCAATTTGAGATTCTCAATCTCCAATTCTTGTTCATTTCTTCCATGTTCAATACGGAATGCCTTGATGTCAGATTTCCACATGAAAAATTTGCAGTCTTGTTTCTATCAGAAGATAAATAACCAAGTTAAACGTGAAATTAGAACCAAAAACCCTAATTTAACATGCTAACTTACCGGCCATAAAGCGCAACCATAAAATGCTTCCCCACTTCGAGCACTTCTTCGTCCAGCAACCCTAGATATGGCTAGGATATCGTGATTGCAGTACACATTTCCTTCTATATCGACTTTGAACTTTTTAGGGTTTTTCTTGGTACCAGAGGTTGAAGACGATGAGCAGCTGAGTTCCATCTTATGTTTGTTTTAGGGTTTAGGGTTTAATTGGATTATATATGAGGGCAGGAAAGATATAAAATAAATAAATGTTATTATAAATGCCACATATTCAAGTTCAGGCCCACATTTAGCCATGTAATCATCCCAATTAAAAATTTATGCCACATCATCATGCCACGTCATCAACGTTATAACAGTGTTAACAAAGGTCCAATGTTTTACAAAATGTCAAAAGGTGGGACTACCAGTGGTTATTTTTGAAGTTGGGTCCGTTGCCGGTCAACTAGTGAAAGTTGGGATTATTAAATTCCATTATTCCTATATAACAATAAAAAATAACAAAACCATCATCTCTTCTCTCCCTACCCTCTATGCAATATTTCTTCTCTCTCTCAACCCTACACATCTTTCACCCTGCTTATTCATCCCTCATCTCTAGTGCCTACGTCTGCAACCAATAACTATCCGATACATAATAGTCCTAATTTTGAAATTAAAAACCCTAGGTTTACGTCTGAAACCAATAACTATCCCATACATAATAGTCCTAATTTTGAAATTAAAAACCCTAGATTGCGTTGAGTTTTTGTTACAGTGTCGTACACCGATTTGATTTAGTAGATTCCTGTTCGGTTTCTGTTCAATTTAATTTTCACATCTGGATCATACTGAATCTAAATCTGTTACAGGATTCGTAATCGTGTTAAGATGACGACTGGTGCTGAAATTGTTTGCAGTGAGGTGGTTTGTAAGGTGGACACTATGGAGAAGTGTGGTTCTAGTGTGAATGCAGTGGCGGTGTTGCTATTGTTGATTGTAATGTCGGTGGTAATGGTAATTGTGTTTGTGGCTAGCCGAGTGGCAGGGGATTCATGTGGCTGGAGGTGGGAAGGGAAGAAGGCGGCTTTGGATGGGAATGAATCTAGGGAGCTGCTGCAGTTTGTGAGCGTAGTGGGGGTTTTGAGGGTCACATCGGGTCGAGATAGATGGGTAGGGGTGAGCATAAGTAGGTCCGACCCGACTAGAACCCGATAACCGAACCGAATAGTACCCGAAACCGATGGTGGTGGTTGTCTGGCGATGTGATGATGGTAGCGGTTGTGATGATGGTAGCGGTTGTGATGATGGTGGTGGGTTGGGCAGTGTAATGGTGAGGCTATGGTTGGTGAGGCGGTGGTTGGGCGGTGTGTTGGTGGCTGTGGTGGCAGGGGAAAGGTGATGGTCTGCACTTTGTAGTTGATAATAGAATAAAAATTAAATACTTATATATAAATTGACTTAAATACCCTTACTTTAACTAAAAATTTTAACTTAGTTAGAGCCGTGGAGCAAACTGGTGACAAAATCAAAACATCAGGGAGTAAAATGGCTATTTTTAAAGGTTTTGGGCAAAACTGTTAAAGTGACCAAACCCCAGGGAGCAAAACGGAAGTTTACTCTTATTTTTATTACATTATTTTTATTACATGATGTTTTAAAATAGGACTATATACGTTTCTGAATCCAACGATGCATCAGTTCCAATGTACAATCCCCCTTCCAGACCAGTTGGTTTCCCATGTGGTGGTTGGGCCGGCTTCCTCCTTGTGAGGTCGCCGGTTCGACTCCCGGCTGCGGCATATTGGGGGGGGGGGGGGGGGGGACGTCCCTATGATGGATCGTTCCTACCGAGGCATGGTTCGATCCGGAGGGCAACCCGGTTTTCACCCAGCTGTTACCCCAGTGGTTTTACCCGTGTGGGGGCAGTATGGTTTCCGGGAGAAGGTCAGTTTCCGTACGAGGCCGGGGCCAGATAGAACATCGCGTCCGTAACACGGGACTGGTGGGGGATTGTCTTTGACAAGAACCTGGTGACCTATAGGTCCTGTACATAGAAAGTCACCCTTCAAAAAAAATTCCAATGTACAAGCTTACTATGAAAAGATACTGTAAAAGAAATTTTTCATGAATGCTAAAATCATATATTTTTTAAGAGTTAGATTTTTGTATTACCAAATTATATGTTGTTTTTAAAGTGTTAGATGGCATTGACATCACATATGTAGTTTATGTCACGGTACGTGCTGCAAAATGATATCATCTTAGCAATAGAAAGTTCTAATTATTTTTTACACTAAAAAAAATCATATAAAAGCTTTATATATAATATAGTACGTTTTAGTCACTTATTTGGTAGAAAAGCTTTATATAAAATAATACATATTAGCTCAAGGGAATGTTTCAAACATTACCCAAAACGTTTGGTCCATTAAATGGTGCCTCATAAATTTACACTCCTCATCTTTCATGCCTATAGCTAAATGAATTATCAATCGAAACATCATTTTTATGTAGATAAATGCTTACTCAATTTCACACCTTATTTATAAATTATTTCGAGGTTTATTATCTTTTATGTAGATAAATGCTTACTCAATTTTACATATCACTTTTTTTTTCAAACATATGGTTTAGAGTATCGATATCTCATTACTCTTACTTTTCTTTTCAAAAGTTATTAGTTCGTTGTGAACATCTCATCTACAAATCCACTATTCTATACGAATTATAGTTGCATATAATTATATATTTCTAAATTCAATACATTCTACATTAAATTTCTTAACAGTTGTATCACAAGAGCGATCTAGGCTAATTCTACTTTATTTCAGTATACACAATAAGTCTTCATCCAATAATGCAATGTCCACAAAACTGCATTGCAACATCCTAGAATTTGCTTACATACAAACAACATGTTTTTTTAAAAAGAGTTACATACACATTTCAAATGTGGGTTCATATCATACATATTAGTTGAGTATGTCTTGGGTTAAAAATTAAATATCATCACATATATTCTTTATCTGTCAACCGAACGATGAACATGACCAAAGGTACAAAAACCATATTGTTATTTTCACATTTACGCTCTTTCATTGTATGATGTTTTAACATATTATTTATTTAAATGATGTTTTAATAAGATTTTATAAGTTACAGAATAGAATGGTGCATTAACTTTTTTTTGAAACTTAAACTTCATTAACAACAAGCCGGCCCAAACCAGGCCGACCACAAACTACAAACAAACGAAAAGAAAACTTATATATTCACAAATGAACACCACTCTTCCCAACCTATCCCCTTATGTTTCGACCTATTCGAAAATCATAGAAAACCCAAAGCCTTTATCTTACTAAGAATACTATCAATTTTGATCGGACAATTAGAAAAAACCTGCTTGTTCCTAGCTCTCCACAAACTCCAACACGCAGTTATAATGATACCATGAACCGCTTCTTTCTTTTTCTCCGACGCATTAAGATTTTTGTGAACGTCGAGAAGGTCTTTGAGCGAGAACGAGAAAATCTCCGGAACAAGCATATAAAGTAGGGGGTATGGGGAACGCCCCTTGTAGGGAAGGTGATATGCCCCAAAATCTGGTCGGTTTGCGATGGACAAGGAGATATGCCCCAAAATCTGGTCTAAGAATACTTTCAATTTCGTCCCTATGGTTTGTCCAATTATGCCAATTCAGCCCAAATTTCAAATTTGTACCATTTCTGTCCCTGACTTTCTTGAAACATGTCAGTTTCATCCAAAAAAAAAACTAATGTTAAATCGAATAATTGGACAAACTACAGGAACGAAAATGACAGTTAACTCATGTTTTTTTTTTGGACGGAACTGACATGTTTCAAGAATGTCATAGACAGAAATTGTACAAATTTGAAATTTTGTCTGAACTGGCATAATTGGATAAACTACTGGGACGAAAACAACACTTAACTCTTTAAAATAATTGTGAAAAACTAAGGATGGAGGGAAGGGTCAATCAGGCTAGAGGGTGTGGGATGGAGCCCCTAGGGGCTTTATTAGGAGACGTCAGTGTCACCTAGGATCCACGTCAGCCAGAAGGCTTTATCATGCCCCCCTTTAACTTGCAGGGTGTGAGATGGAGCCCCGTCATCATTACATAATTAGTTTTTTTTTAATTTAAAAATTATTTAATTTTGTTATATTAATTTATAACTCATAATTTAAATAATATAAATAAAATGCCATAATTGAAAGAATATAAATAAAATGCCATAATTTAAACAAAAACCATACAACGTCATAATTAAAATAAAAAAAAAATACAAAGTCACTCATCGTCTTCGTCGACTCCTCCTTGTTCACGATAAAACCATAGGTACTCGGTCAAATCGGCTCGAAGGTTATGATGTGTGTTCCTGGCTCGTACCTTCGTCCGGATAGCTTCTTTTCCAGCGTATGTTAGTATTGGGTTCGTCGGTTGGTTACTTTCATCATAACTTTCTCCACAAAACGCTCTACGCAAGTCCTCCAATATCATGTTATGCAAAATGATGCACGTATACATGATGTTTCTCATTTTACTTTTTTCAAGTATCCTCGATGGCTGGGCGATAATAGATCATCTCTTTTTTAACACACCGAAAGCAGCCCGCTCGATATCTTTTCTTACTGACTCTTGTTTTTTCTTGAAATACAATCTTTTTTCGTCATCTGGACACGAAAGAGTTTTTACCAACATCGCCCACTCGGGATAAATACCGTCTGTGAGATAGTACCCATACTTATACTCCACGTCGTTTGCATAGAATGAAGTATCTGGTGCAACACCGTCTATGACATCATCGAAAAGATTCGAGGATATTAAAACTGCGATGTCATTGTTCGCACCATCCATGCCAAAGTACGCATGTCATTGAGTTGTGATTGGTGTGTGTTTTAGTTGTGATTAGTGTATTATTTAGTTTAGGATAGGTTTATATTTATATTTGAATAAAAAAAAGTCTTTTTTTTAAATCAAACGTTTGGCAACGGATATATTTGACCACCAACCTCGATCCTCTCAATTTCATGTCGTTTACATCTTGGCGAAGACACTATAACGCCCCTTCTTAAATCCGTGGGTGTGGGTGTATGGCGCCGGGAGGCGCTATAGAGGGTGAGGTGGCTTTGGTGGCGCCTCCATACCCTCCGGCCTCAATTAGTTGAGTGCTTGAGTTATTATGTAGCCAATAATATCATGCCATGTCAAGTCCCTATTCCACTCCACATTTTGCATTCAATCAGTGGCAATTATCAAAAAACATGGAGAGTGGTAAAATATTTTAAAAAAATTTATGATTGTTTGATAAATGGTAGGGCCCTCCATTAACCCCTCTCTCTCCTCTATTGCTTCTCACCGCTCACCGAAATGGGGCCGGCAATCGTTCACCGATCGGTGAACTCCATTCACTTTACCGAAACCACATCGAGCACCCTAAAGTGAATCTGAAACGAAAATTCCGAGAAGAAAGAGACAAATATTTTTTTTCTTTTGCATACAAGGGGCGGTCACCCTAAAGTTAGTTTACATTACTGTTGAAAAACGCTCTTACGTTACTTTAATTGGAGAAAAGAAAACGAAAAAGATAAATAACTATGATGATGTGTTTCTTAAATGGAATACTTTAGAAGAAAAAATCGTAGATGTGAGAGCCTTTTTAGTACCTAAAAATATGGTTAGTTTATGTTATACTTGAACTTCAACCAATAGAATATATAAAAAGTATCTAAAAATGGTTAATTTATGTTATACTTGAACTTCAACCAATAAAATATAGTTTTAAGTTTTATTTATATCGTAAGTCATCACTGTACGTCATGAATGATATACAGAAAGTCTACGTCCAATAATGACATGCATGTCCACTCAGCTTTATTTGCAACATCCTCGTAATTTTTGCATTTGCACAACAGATTGTTATATAAGAGATGCTTTAGTTCCTATTTTGTAAACAACTTGCATCAATTTACATATATATTACTTGCCCAAAAATTCCAAATATGGCTGAGTATTGTGATTATCTCACGTTTCAATTAAACCAGTCACGCCAAAATCTAGACTCCATCAAAGTAAATGTCTCGGCTCTGGTGGATGTTTGCAATGAAATAAAAACCGAAGATAAGTATAGCGAACCTATGTGGGTTATTGGGGGGTACATCTGGGTGGCATTGATGGTTTGCTTTGTTAGAATGATGAGCGAATGCACCTGGAGTATGCATTTGAAGAAATTTTGGCTTCCAGTGAAATTCTTTTCACTCAATGCTGCTTGCCTTACCTTGATAGCAGTGGCCATGAAACTGCCCATGGATTTGACTAGTCCAATGCCAAGTGAGGTCGACCAAGTTGCCAAGGTAGGAGGCTTGGGTTTTCTGTGCACAATGATGTCTGTCTCAATGCCTTCTTTGGCGTCTTTGGACAACAAGTCACTTTTTGCAAATGTCATGGGTTTATCCATTTTTGTTATCACGCTCATTGTGGATGTTGGCATTCAGATTCAGACTCAAGTTATTAGACATGAGTCTGTCCACCCTTTCGTTATGTCTCCATTCATGGCGGCATGCATCTACATGGGTATGTTACTCTTATTGCTAGTGATTTTTATTTCTTCTGCTGTAACAATCCCAACCTTAAAAAAACTTGTAGAACTCAAATATCAAGCCACTTTAAATGATCAAAATCTACAAGAAAACCGGATATTAAAAGTTGAGGAGCTAAGACAGCTTCTGAAAAGACATTGCATCATGGCAACGACTAGTAGCCCTCAATTTGTGTTGGCTAACACTCCATTGTCTTCTGCATCCAACGTAATTTGCGTAATTAGTATGGTCGTGTACATATCTTTGTCATTGCATGTGTTCGAAGGTCCAGGTATAATACACTTATCCGTGTATAAAGGATCAGCTCACCAAATTTTCCTTGTGCAACTCACGGGAGTATTTCTAGGGAGTGTTTTCTCAATATATAGATGTTATGCAATCCTTAGGCTCAAATCGTTTGCTAATCAGAACAGGAACCATTTTTCAGTGTTTAAAGTAGAAAAATATTGGACTCAACATTTGTGTGAAAATGACATTGGCGAACCGTTGAAAACCTTTATAAGCATTTGGATTAAACCTCAAAGGTTTTTTGTAGTTTTCTGCAAAATAATCGAGCTCATTCTCATTATTATCATTTTCATGCCTTACAAATCACTGAAAGATATGTTGTCTACACCACCTGCTGCCTCAAGTGGTGATGATACAGACGAAGACCTTAGCAACCATGTTTTGTTACCCGAAGATGATGTGCTGTCTACTAAATATTCAGTGAAAAGGATTTTAGATTCTATGAATATATTTCAAATTGCTGAACCACCTCACAATCTTCTTAAGCTTCTTGAAAAATCTATTGGATTTGAGGGAGTAGAGACGTTTGACACCGATCAAATTCAATCTCTACTTCCGGTTGAACTTGTTAATACCTGGAGCTTACCAATATTAAGCTTAACGTGCATCGCAATTGCCATCCCGAATATTGATAAGGACGTAGTTGATAACTTGCTCAAAAGTGTCAACAAAGGTATTTACTTCACTACTGTCGTGGAAAAAAGCTTAAATAAGGCATCCGAGTACGTTAAGATTCAAAGGGCGACCACGAACTTGTGGTGTGAGGTCATAAAGAATCACAAGTGGCTGGATACCACTTTAAGAAGAAGTGCTTACCAAGGGAAAGCACCAACAGATATTATTAAATCGTTGGCTCATTCAGCAGAAGATATAGTGACTGAATTCAACAGAGGTACCAATGGAGAACCGCTAGAGAAGGAGAAGCTTCCTTGGAAGGTAATAGCTGCCCATTCAATGTATCGAATTGCACAAACGATCCTCTATAGGTATGAAAGCAACAACTTGGAAATTATTGAAGATGAGTTGTTTTCCCGACTATCGGCCATGATTGCAGACATATTAAAAGCTTGCCTCACCAACATACCAAGAGTCATAATGATGAAATGCCATGAAAGTGCAATAGAAAAACGAACGGATAGTGTTGAGGATGCAGTCTGCCTTTTTGTACGGAGCAATGAGATCATTAGAAGACTTGAAACGTGTGAACTACCGAACATGGATCCTGAAAAAATGGGATTTATTGATGAGTGGCGTCTTCATTTCAAACAGCCTTAGAATTCATATATATGGAGCCAAGGTAGGTCTCTTCAACTTCATTATCTTACAAAGAAGAAGAGATTCCCCTGTATGTTTTTTATCTAATCTTTGTTTCTTCTGTCTCTCTTTGAAAGGTGATGCAGGTCATTGAGGTCAAGCATTCAACTGAGTAATGTCTTGTCTAATCAGAGCTTCATTACCATCTGTTTATTTTTTGTTTAAAAATGTGTGTTTTACTTCACTTTTTAGTTCGTTTCTACCTATTTGTAATGTGTATTAATGTATTAGATTTTTAATTTGTTAATTTCATGTGATGTACGGTTTCTTAAATGTGATATTTTGGACTTTCTGTATATACTTAATATTGTATCGTGAATTTTAGTAGTTTAAACATAAAGCATGTTTTAATAACCTGATTATATGTGATCAAACTAACAATGAAGTGAGAATAATGCATCAAAAGGTCACTGTCATATAAAAGACCGTCAAAGAAGAAAAACTTTAGAAATCTCGATGTTGTTGGAAAAATAGAAGAAAAACTTTATAAAAAACAAATACACGTTGAATTTTTTAATAGAATGGTAAAGAATGAACAAGAAGACTCCACAATATCAAGCAAATCACAAAAGAAAGCATAAGTCTCGAAGTTCGTCTAACCAATTTTAAGTTCTTCCCAAACATCCACAGATGTAACAAAGGAAGTGTGTTTCTTTATAGTTGGGCTCTAATAAGATGTTATGAAAGTCTATAGTATGTTACTATGGTTTGCGTTTAACAAAAATTGTGATCTAAAATCAAAATTAATAATTTAAACTTGTGACCACTAATAAAAACAAAAAAATATATATAATATTTCAAGCTTTTCCAAATAACTCTAAAAATAAAAGTATTTTGTGGAACAAAAACTATCTAACCGGCCCACGGTCCACCTTCTAAGGAACTGATATGGACCTGATAGCCCAACCCAATTCAGTTCGGGCTTCAAACAGTCAAACCCATCCCGTTATATACAATTGTAACCCTAAATCTCATCATTTATAATCTACGTAGTCTCCAACCTCCACCACGAGAAGCAGCAGTTGTGTTCAGTCAGTGCATACAACAATGGCGTCTCAATTGAGCAAAAAGCGAAAGGTTAGCACCACACCTCACCATCAAAACTTAATTTCATGTATAAACTTTCACAGATCTTACAGTAATTCGTTTTTGCGTATCAGTTTGTAGCCGACGGTGTGTTCTTCGCGGAGTTGAACGAGGTCCTCACCAGAGAACTAGCAGAAGACGGTTACTCCGGCGTTGAAGTTAGGGTTACGCCTATGCGTACTGAGATCATCATCAGAGCTACCCGTACCCAAAATGTTTTAGGTAAACTTCCATTTTATTGTAATTATATGTTTTTGAATGATATATATTTCATAGAATTAGGGTTTTGATAGATTGTTGATATTGCAATAATAGTATAAATTAGAATCCTGCATTTGTAGTAGAAGACTTAACATTAGTGTTAGGTTATGGATATGTGTTTATTTGTATATGGAACATTAATTAATTTGAGGTTTGTGATATCATTTGTGTCAACTATCTGTTATCAATTATCACAATTAGGCTGCTGGACTTGATATTTGCATATTTTGACTTGTGAACATTAAGTAAACAAGTGATTCTTGTATGATACTTCAGATTACTAAAAGGGACAAATAGGGATATTATGTAGATTTACAATTTAAACTTTGTTATTTATTTTTGTTGTAGACAAGAAAAACTAAACAGATGTGGGATTTTGGTACACCAATTTTTTTGACAAAATGTTTTGTTTTATACCTTGTGTTGAAGCTCTTTGTCTTTTAGACCTTTACTTGAGAAATCAACAGATAAATGACACTTACATCAATGGTTTACCAATGTATTATAGTAGAACATTAAATAAAACGGCATCAATTTGTTCCAGTTGTTGCTTACTGTATATATAAGATTTATCTTGAAGGAGAACAATTTTTGCTGAGCTAACACCACCAATAGCTTAACATAATAGATTGCAGTTTTTGTTTATTGCGTAGTAGTTTTTATTGACTGTTATACTTTGACGAACCTGCCATGACATTCTAACACATTATGTTTTTTTTTATATTGAACTATAGGTGAGAAGGGAAGGAGGATAAGAGAACTGACATCTCTTGTTCAGAAGCGGTTTAAGTTCCCTGAAAACAGTGTTGAGCTTTATGCTGAGAGAGTCAACAACAGGGGACTTTGTGCTATTGCACAGGCTGAATCTTTGCGGTACAAGCTTCTTGGAGGGCTTGCTGTTAGAAGGTTTATAACTGCTTTTTTTTCTATTTTACTTCTAATATTTCAACATGATGATGTAAATAAACCTGTTCTCTGCTTAACTGTCTTAGGGCTTGTTATGGTGTTTTGAGATTTGTTATGGAGAATGGTGCTAAAGGATGTGAGGTATGTAAATATTTGATTATTGTTTTTCTCGTTTTATACGAAAATGATTGTTAATTTGTTGGTGATGTTCGTTAATCTCAGGTGATTGTTAGTGGAAAGCTTAGAGCTCAGCGTGCTAAGTCAATGAAGTTCAAGGATGGTTACATGGTGTCATCTGGTCAACCAGTCAAAGAGTACATCGACTCTGCTGTGAGACACGTGCTTCTCAGACAGGTAACACATCTGTTTTCTGTTATGTTTGTTTTCATTTTCGATTAAATATACTGATAAATAATTAAATTTATTTGAGCTGTTTGCAGGGCGTGCTTGGTATCAAGGTCAAGATCATGCTCGACTGGGACCCTACGGGAAAACTCGGCCCCAAGACACCTTTGCCTGACAATGTTGTTATTCACATGCCCAAGGATGATGTTGTTGCACTTCCACCTAAGGAGGTTGAAGAATATAGACCACCACTTGTTGCTGATGATCCTTTGCCCATGCCCATGTCGGTTCCTGTCGTCTAAGGTTCAGTTAGAAATCTCCGTTTTCTTTGGGTTTCCAAAGTTATGGGAGATAAATTTTCTTCATCTGTTGAGTTTTGGTGAACAAGTCTTTTACTTTTTAAACTGCTGTTGGATTCTTGAAAATTATGTTTATGCTCACTATTGTTTCTGAGGAATTGCAATATGAATTTTAATTAATGTAGTGGTAGGATAATTGAATTTTGGTTGGCCTGCAATGTTCTTAATAATGAGTAAATGACCTCAAACTTGAACTTGTAAGACTCTTATTTTTAAAAGAGTAAACTGCCATTTTGGTCCTTGTGGTTTGGGCAGTTTTGCCATTATAGTCCAAATCTTAAACTTTTTAAATCTGAGTCACTGTGGTTTCTCTTTTATTGTCATTTTAGTCCAAAATTCAAAAACACTCTTTTTTACTATTGCAACATGTCTATTTTGTCTTTTTGTGCAGGGGCACTTTTGTCCAACTGATTTTCATTTAACATATTAATAATTAATAAACTAAATAAAATATATTTAATTCCTTTAAATACCCTCATTTAACACAAAGATCACATCTCCGGCTGTCTCCACCATCATGTTCCGGATCTCAACCTTCTTCCGGCCACATCTCCACCGCTACTCCAACGTCATCCAATCCTTCGGCGACCAACAACAACAACCCACATCAACTACCTCACCACCTCCCTCAAATTCTCCAAGCAAGACGCCATCACTCTCTCCTCCAAAGGTAACCTCACCCACCTCAAATCCACCCTTAATTCCGATCTTATCCTCCAAACCCTCAAAAGTTACGGTCTAACCCTCACCCAGATCAACACAAATCATCTTTTCTGTCCCAAAAATCCTAATGGCAGTTTACTCTTAAAATGATAATCTTTTAACTGCTTGTGTTGAAAATCAAAAAGATGCCCAAAATACTACTGAAGATTCAACACAAAAAAGGGATTAATAGCACACATTCCACAAGATTACAATTTTATAAACATATTAGCACAATATTTTTTGAGTTCATCCCCAAAAGGGCAAACCCATGAAATCATGCTACTGAAGTGGATAAATCTATACACAAATGATGACCCAAATAGTGAACAAAAACTTCAAGATTAAAGCTTTATCATTCTCTCTAAACAAAAAGAAAAAACCCCAAAATGCAGTGAAGAAAAGGGGTGAAAAAAGATTGAAACTTGAAAAAAACCCACCTCAAATTGCAGAAGTGTTTTCTCAACTTCCCCACTCTCCCTCACTATTGTTATATGAAACTTGTACAGTACTCTCTCTCTACTCTCTCTGTCATGCCAACCAACAAACGAATCCACCAAATCGTTCTGTACTTTCCAATCGTTATCCTCACGATGCCGGAAAGCTACTTCGGAAACCTAATTCAGACGATTTTCACCGATTGTCGGAAGCGAGTTGATCCAGAAAGCGATTGAGGCGCGAAACAAGGAGTGGGAGAGTAATCCGATCATATTTCAGTATAAGGATGCCGGTGTGAACTGTGTGCCGGATTGGGGTCAGGAGGTATGGACGGTTGCAGGGGGGAGATGATGATGGATTAGGGATTAGGGATTGGGTGTGGGGAGAAGATGAAGAAATGAACATATATTATATATTTAATTTAATTAATATGTTATATTAAAATCAAATGACCAAAATGCCCCTAAACAAAAGAACAAAACAATCAATTTTCAAGAGTCAAAATAGGGGGTTTTTGGATTTTGGACTAAAATGACAATAAAAGTAAAACCACAGGGACCTAGATTTAAAAAGTTTGAGATTTAGACTAAAATGGCAAAAGTGCCCAAACCACAAGGACCAAAATGGCAGTTTACTCATTTTAAAATATGCAAGAAAGTATTGTCATAGCTAACTATAAGTGTCCCAAACCATATACAAACAGAATTTTCCCTTTTGTAATTATCAAAACTTAAACTTGCACTTTGTTGTAAATATAGATAAAATTACATGTACATACATGATAAATGTTGTGTATAATTTTTATTTTATTGTTACTGTTTAGGTATTTTATATAAGTTACTAAATCAAATAAGTGTACCAATTCCAACTATTCAAACGATGTGAGATAATGGGCTTCCTCTGGAATAGTGGGCGGACCGGGCCATCAGCGTTGTCTGTGTTCACAGGGCGTGACTAACTTTTCACCAATCAGTTTACCCAAGTGGCCGAGCTTGTATAACATTCATTGGTCGTTCAGAAATATGATAAAACAACAACCCATTCCAATTGCATAACTAACACACATACATTCCAATTACATAACTAACAATTGCAACACATAACAATTACATCTAAAATTGCTAAGATCTAGTTCAAACCTTATGTTATCTAAAAACAGTAAGAAGACACGGTATACGTGTATCCAATAAGATTATGGGGTGTGGAGAGGCTTGAGTTGTGGGCATTGTTCGACACGTGGCGATGGTTGGATCCACTAGGTAATACTCAAAAACTAGGGGTGTGGTGTGGCGTGCTTAGCTTGGCGTCGCCAGCCATGTGGATTTTTTTTTGTTTAAACTATTTAAAATTTCACCCAGCCAATCAAAGCTAACCATATCATCCAGCCCCCCGCCAGGCTCAATTCCCACGCCAAAGGGACAACGCTATACTCAACGTCAACCCGAGATGAAGCAGCCGAAGTTAAAGGGCCAAAACGCCACAAAGCAACGCCCCACACCCACTGGTATAAGGGTAAATTGAATCCAATAACTAAGAAGTAAAAAACATTTGCATAAGGCCCAAGATCAAAATCAGGTCCTAGAACCATAAATAAGCCCACAACTAATATCGATTCTGTTCGACACCATCAAACAAACGTGTGTAGCTTCTCTCTCTAACTCACCGACATCGTTCCTCCGATCTCACCTCATCGACATCGATCCTCTCCGGTAACTACACATTCTCTTCATCTCCATTTTTCATCTTCTTCTTTCAATCTACTTTCCCCAAATTTCCATCCTCATCAAACCGAAAACAAAATTAGGGTTTAGAACTACCTATAACATTCTCTTCTGGGATGTTCGGTTTAGTTTCCTACTTATGTTGTAATTCTTATTAGAGAAGCTTAATGATATGGTTTCTGACTGATATGTGATTCAAGATTGAAACAATGGTTGAATCAATTTAACTGGTCAGGAGAACTTAGGGAAAAGAAGAGTTCTCGAGAGTCAGTTAGGTAGTGGATTGAAGAAGAATTGAGAAAAGTTGTTATTGATTTCAAAAGTGTATTATAACTACCAGCTCAATGTTACTTATACCCTTTACAAGTTTGACTATTATTGACATAACAACCAATTAACTCGTAACTAACTTTCTAACAACTACTAACAGACTTTTAAGCACGTATCAATACTCCCCCATTAAGATGATCCTTGACCCCAAGGATCAAATGTAGGAAACTGTTGAGCCACTACTTGTGCATCCTCCCAGGTAGCATCCTCTGATCCTGCATGTTTCCACTTGACTAACCACTGTATCGCCATCCTATTAGCCCTTTTATAAACACGCTTCTCAATCACACTCTCTGGCTCCTTTGGTGAAGACTGAAAAACAGTGGTGTCGGTTGTCGTAGCTGGTAAAGGACCATGATACTTTTTAAGTAAAGACACGTGTACAGTAGGATGTATAGTAGATCCAGCAGGTAATTGTAGCGTATAAGCAACCTCTCCTACTTTAGACAGTATAAGATAAGGGCCATGATACTTGACAGCTAGCTTTTGATTAGACCTGTGAGCAACAGAAAGTTGGCGGTATGGTTGTAACTTCAAATATACCAAATCCCCGACTTGAAAAATTCTTTCAGATCTATGTGAGTCTGCCAATTGTTTCATACGTTGCTGTGCTTTTTGTAGGTTAGCTTTAAGAATATTGATTACTTCTTCTCTCATAATGAGACTTCTGTCCACAGCTTCATTATTACTTTCTCCTGGAAGATAGGGTAGATGGACAGGTGGAGGTTGGCCATAGATCACTTCAAACGGAGTACACTTAATAGCTGATTGGTAAGTTGTATTATACCAAAATTCTGCAAGAGGTAGCCACTTAACCCACTCATTTGGTTTAGTAAAACACATGCACCTCAGATAACTTTCCAGACATCTGTTAAGAACTTCAGTCTGACCATCCGTTTGAGGATGGTAGGAACTTGATAACTTTTGATCCACTCCTTGCAAAGACAGTAACTCTCGCCAAAAGTTACTAGTGAAAACTTTGTCTCTATCAGAAACAATGGACCTAGGAGACCCATGTAACCGATATATTTGATCCAGGTATACTTGTGCCACTTTCACAGCAGTAAAAGGATGTTTAAGAGCAATAAAGTGAGCTCCTTTACTTAATCTATCCACTACCACTAAAATGACATCTTTGTGATAGGACATAGGCAATCCCTCTATAAAATCCATAGAAATGTCATCCCATACACCCTTGGGAATAGGTAAAGGCTGCAATAACCCAGGGTAGGCTGCATTATCAGATTTGCATTGCTGACAAACCAAACACTGTTTAATGTATGCAACAACATCCCTTTTCAATTTAGGCCAATAAAAGAGTCTAGATATCCTTTGGCATGTAGCATGAATGCCAGAGTGACCACCTTGTGCTGAGTCATGCATCCAATGTAAAATCTGGTGTTTCAAAGTTGCAGAATTACCAATGACCAATTTGCCCCTTCTTCTTAATTCCTCATTATTCCAGCTATATTGATTGTGAGCAGAAGAATTATGTTGTATTTCGTGAATAAGAGTCACCAATTTAGGATCTTGCTGCCATGATTCTTTGATTGCTACCCATAGATCCGTATGAGAAGTGGAGGCTGCCAACTGTAATAATTCTCCATGATGTACCCTAGACAACGCATCAGCCACCTTGTTTTCTACCCCTTTCTTATACATTATTTCAAAACTAAAACCCATCAATTTAGATAGCCATTTCTGTTGAAAAGGAGTGGTAATCTTGCTATCCAACAAGTACTTCAAACTATGCTGATCAGTCTTAATGATGAAGTGTTTATGGGCTAAGTAAGGTTGCCACTTTTGAACAGCATGTATAATGGCCAATAGTTCCCTTTCATAAGTGGAAATAGACATGTGTCTCGGAGATAAAGCCTTGCTAATGTAGGCTATTGGATGCCCTTTTTGCATAAGAACCGCCCCAATACCATAACCCGATGCATCAGTTTCAATAATGAAGGTGTCTTCAAAATTAGGAAGTGCTAAAACAGGAGGTTGTATCATGGCTGCTTTCAACAATTCAAATGCTTCTTGAGCTTCGCTGGACCATTGGAAAGAATCTTTTTTGAGCAATTGAGTGAGCGGCTTAGCAATAGAACCATAATTCTGAACAAATCTTCTGTAGTACCTGGTAAGACCCAAAAACCCTCTTAATTCTTTCACATTTGCAGGAGTAGGCCATTTCTGTATTGCTGATACTTTTGAAGGATCTGTAGAAACTCCTTCTTGAGAAATTATATGGCCCAAATATTCCAACTCTTTGGCCCCAAAAACACACTTACTCCTTTTAGCAACCAATTTATGTTGTCTCAGCAATGCTAATACTTCTCTCAAATGACTCATATGATCTTGCCAATTAGGACTGTATACTAGTATATCATCAAAGAAGACTAGAACATATTTTCTCAAAAATTGCTTAAAGACATGATTCATTAGACCCTGGAAAGTGGAAGGAGCATTAGTAAGACCAAATGGCATTACTAAAAACTCAAAGTGGCCATGATGGGTCTTAAAGGCAGTTTTATTAACATCAGCAGGATCCATTCTAATCTGATAATATCCAGACTTCAAGTCCAATTTAGAGAAAAATTTCGTACCATACAACTCATCCATCAGATCTTCTACCAAGGGTATAGGAAACCTATCCGGAATAGTAGCCTGATTTAGCTTCCTATAGTCGATACACATTCTCCAACTACCATCTTTTTTTTTTACTAATACCACAGGTGATGCAAAAGAGCTATTACTAGGCCTAATAACACCCTGTTCCAGTAATTCGTTAGTCATCTTTTCAATTACATCTTTTTGCAATACCGGATACCTGTATGGCCTTAGATTGATTCCATTTGTTCCCTGCTTCAAGGGAATCCTATGATCAAAGTAAGCTCTTGAGGGTGGTAAAGTTTGCAGGTCCATAAAAACATCTTCATACTCTTTCAACAACTGCTGCAGATCCTGACTTTGATCGGCCGTCTGATCATAATTTTGTAAAATCACAGAAGTGGATGTAGGTTGTCCCTCTATGGCATAAACCTGTAACATTGCTAACTCACCCCTTTGTTGTGTTATTTTCCTTAAATTTCCCTTGGCAAGCTGACTTAACTTCTTAGATTGCTGACCCCTTAGAACCACCTTTTGACCATTGAACTTAAATGCTATAGTCCTATCTTTGTAATTCATCTTGATACACCCCAAAGTTGTGAACCACTGAACCCCCAAAACTATGTCACAGCCCCCTAAAGGCATCACATATACATCAGCTACAAATTGGAGACCCTGCATCTTCCAAGTAAACCCCTTTACCATCTTATCACATACCTCTTCATGACCATTAGCTACTTTGACTAACATAGCAGGTCCTTGAACCAGCTTGCACCCTAATTGTCTAGCCAATGTTAAATCTAAGAAATTGTGCGAACTACCAGTATCCATCAGTATTTGTAATTCATATTTTCCAAAATATCCCGTTACTCTTATGGATTTATACATGTCACTTCCTTCCATTGCATTAACAGAAATTTGAGCGCACTCCAACTCTACCTGATTATCTTCTTCTTGTTCTAACACCTCATCCATCCATTCTATTTCTATATGATAGAGCTGAGGCCGTTTTCCCTTACACACATGATCTTGAGAATATCTCTCATCACAATTAAAACACAATCCTTTCGATCTTCTTTCATCCATCTCACTTCTAGTCAATGTTCTCCTATTAATATTCTTTTTAGGTTCATGAACACTTGGTTTAATATAAGGCACCATTGCTTTACTAGTATTAACATTCGGATTTGGAAGAATAGGTGCTTTATACCCAAACCTAGTTTTCTTAGCCTTAATCGTAGCTTCTTGTAATTTTGCTAAGCAAAATGCTTCTTGAATATTCTTTGGATTAAACATTCTAACCTGTAACTGTATTTCCTCTTCTAACCCCGCAACAAAACAACTCAATGCATAAGCAACAGGCAATTGTAATCTACTTATAATTGCATCAAAAGCATCATGATATTCTTGAACAGAAGTCGATTGTTTCAAATTTTTTAATTCAGTCATAGGGTCATCAAACAACTTACCAAATCTTGTTTTAAGAGCTTCCACCAATTCCCCCCAACTCAGAATTGTGCCCTCGTCTCTTTGACTGGTAAAAGATTGATACCACTGCAACGCTTTATCTTCGAAGTGTATTGCAGCCAACCTCACCTTGGTGGCATCTGGAATTTTATCCAATTGAAAGAACTGTTCTGCTTTGAACAACCAAGAAGATAATTCATCTCCTCTGAATTTTGGAAATTCAATTTTCGTAAGCCTGGCTGCGTAATTGTACCCTTCACCTTCATTTTGTACTTCCTGCCTTTGGTAACCAACATTTCTTGTTGTATTTTGATTGTTGACTATTTGTGTCAATTGAATCGACAGTCCTGTCATCATATTTCTCATTTCCTCCAAGGCTTTAGCATTCTCTTCTATTCTATTATTCATTTGAAGCTGTTGACTGCTTTCAGCTTCATCTCCATCTTGATTTCCCTGTCTTCTCGGCATTTTTAAGTTGGAATTGATCGAACGATGATCAATTACGGAATTGAAATGAATCGCACAAGAATTGAACGGAATTTGATCGAACAATTGACCAAATTCAAGAGTTTTGAATCGAACAGCAATTTGCCCCAAATTGAACGAATTAGGGCTTGAAATTGAGAGCGTCCAAGGATAGACTGCTCTGATACCAATGATATGGTTTCTGACTGATATGTGATTCAAGATTGAAACAATGGTTGAATCAATTTAACTGGTCAGGAGAACTTAGGGAAAAGAAGAGTTCTCGAGAGTCAGTTAGGTAGTGGATTGAAGAAGAATTGAGAAAAGTTGTTATTGATTTCAAAAGTGTATTATAACTACCAGCTCAATGTTACTTATACCCTTTACAAGTTTGACTATTATTGACATAACAACCAATTAACTCGTAACTAACTTTCTAACAACTACTAACAGACTTTTAAGCACGTATCACTTAAATTTGCATGTCAATATTGAATTTAGAAATATGATCTTTCTGATCCCCAATTTTTCAGCTTTTACTTGATATTATTTTTTATTTAGTTTACTTGCTAAATGTATTGTCATCAATGGTTAAATTTCAGTTTTGTTAACAAGAGAAAAAATGTCAAAAAGTATAAATTTTAGCTTTTTTTTTTACTTGCTTAATATTCTGTTGCAGTTCTTTGCTCTTATTGGTGGGCTAGCATCATGTAACATATTTTTTTGATTGTTGAACATTAATGCTCTATTTGTTAGTCTGCTTGATGTTTGTTAAACGTCATGGTTATTATCCCGTATCGGCGAAATGATCTGCTTCAGTTTATTAAGTACTCTTAGAGGCTACAGTTTGGTATGCATTCGTTCTAAGATAAATATAAGACAAGCATGTGCACTTTTACCCAAGGTTTAAAAGAACGGAAACGAGTTTCGAGGCGTTTTCCCTTCGCCTCACGAGGCGTAAGCCTCGAGGCGAAACGAGGCGTAAGGCCAAGGCGGTATTAATCAATAAATATAAGAATTATATATATTATAAAAATAATAATACTAACTAATTTCGTCATCAGATTCATCAAAATCATCAAAAACACACTTAAAAAGACATGAAATGCTTGAAATTGACACAAAAACATCAAAAACAACTATCAAAATATCAAAATCCCCTGAGGCGCAGCTTTCTTAGCGCCTCAGTCCCTCTGAGGCGCATATACATTAAAAACACCATGAGGCGCGCCTCAGACTCGTTTTTTGGCCGTTTCGCCTCGAGGCGCGCCTGGAGGCGCACGCCTCAAACATTTTATAAACCATGCTTTTACCAAATTTGTCAACGTGTTCCATGAAAGAAACTGCTGTTCTAAGCAAAATGAGAAAGTTCTTGTTTTCTTTATAAATTGCTTTGGTTACCAGTTTCAAGTTAGTGAC
Organism: Helianthus tuberosus; assembly: GCA_030545235.1. Lineage (NCBI taxonomy): Eukaryota > Viridiplantae > Streptophyta > Magnoliopsida > Asterales > Asteraceae > Helianthus > Helianthus tuberosus. Next base: position 30,419,995 of record CM060386.1, on the reverse strand, counting down.
TTGTAGTTGTTAAATGTTAAGGATTAGTGTTATCACCTTATTTTCATGTCCTAACAATCTGTATTTATATGTTATGTAATATTATATTTTTGTATATGAAGATTGACCTTTCTATGTTTATTTGAGAAATTATGGACTACAACATTTCATACCGAGGAGAGTAAGCCTATTATAGACTTGTAGTGACCAAAGGAACCACTATGCTTATTGCTTAACATTTCTTTTGCTCGTTTTTTTAGTAGAGTAAGGTCCATGAGATGAGAGAAAATGTGTTGATTAGTGCTAGTTGTAAGAATCGCTAGGCGCTAGTCGGGCGGTGGGGTACCGACTAGCGATTAATCGGGATTAATAGGGATTACTCGGAATTAATCGGATTGAGTTTTTTATATGTAATTTTTAGTTGTATATATACACGCACATTTTTATATTTAGTTTTTTTTTTAAAGTAGACATGTTTTAACCCCTCATTGACCCATTTTTTTAAGTAATTGGAAGAAATTTATTTGGTTTGGTCGAAATTTGGCCGATGTCTGGCCAAAAATTTGCCCAGAATAGGACCACCATTGACTGCCTAGCGATTAATCGGCCATTAATCGGTGAACCTCCGATTAGTGATTAATCGGCGGCGATTAATCGGAGACTAGTCGGGATTTTTACAACCATGATTAGTGCACTGCTATATATGTGAAAAGAAAGTTTTTTGATGATAACTTTGGTGGTCGGGATATATTTGTTCTTCTAAGAGATAAATGTATTTGTGCATGATTTTCTCATTGCTTGTAATTTGTTGATATTTTTATGCTGTAAGGGTGAAGAATAGTAGCGTCCATGTAGTTTCTTTTCAGCTTGTTGGCCTTTTTCTTTATGTTATAACTCGTAATGGAGTATAGCTACTGTGATTGAATAACAAACAGGTGACTGTGGTGAACCAAACCTTTTTTTCCTTGAGGGTTTAGGAAGCAACATTAATAAAATTTTAGAGATACTATATTGTTTTCAGCAAAATTGTTTATTTGTGTGTGAGATTGTGACACTTATTTGGGGATAATAGCAGCAACGTTGTTAGTGTTATGTCATTGATTGACTAGATTTGTTAATAACGCGTGATTTATATTGTTCTGGTTATTATAAGTAAAACTATAGTTGCCTATTGTGGTTAAAAGTTAATCCCCTTTTCTTTTCTTCCTTTTTGTAGTGCTTGATGTTGGTTATATATTTTCGGATTTTGCTCGAGTACAATGGCAAACTATTCAGCTAAGGGAGCCCCTTCAAATGGATCTGTGTATGTTTGTAACTTGCCACCTGGAACCGATGAAGATATGTTAGCTGAATTCTTTGGCACAATCGGTTTGCTAAAGGTATGGGTTCTAAAAAGGTATTTCTTTACCCGCATGTATATTTAATTTATGTATTTATTTTGTATTACCTCATTTTTTCTATTGTTTGTTGATATTTGAGTCTTTTTTGTTTCTACAATATAGAAAGATAAAAGAACAGGCCGGCCGAAAATATGGTTATATCGGGACAAAGTAACAGACGAGCCTAAGGGCGATGCCACAGTGACGTATGACGATCCACATGCCGCATTAGCTGCTGTAGAATGGTTCAATAATAAGGAATTTCACGGGAATATTATTGAAGTTCTCATGGCACAGTCAAAAAATTCACATAATTCTGTCGCACCGCTTGTTGACCCGAGTTTGGTCAATGATGTGGGACCCGATGAAAGTGCCTTCGATATTAATGGAAGTGGGGCCCGAGGTAGAGGTCGTGGTGATGCTTCCGGAAACCTTCCGCAAAAAGCATGGCAACAAGATGGTGACTGGGCGTGTCCGAATACAAGGTCTGTGATATGATATTGGTGAGCAGCTCATTCTTTCTAGTTTTATGTATCTATATATATATTCTATAATAATGTAACTAGTTATGTTTCTTGATTATTATGTTCATGATGTTTTGGTACCAGCTGTACAAATGTAAACTTTGCATTTCGTGGTGTATGCAACCGTTGTGGAAGTGCAAGGCCTGCTGGTGCGGGCGGTCGTGGTGCAGGCGGCGGTGGTCGGGGTAGGGGTCGTGGTGGTTCTGATTCAGGTGGCGGGCGAGGTGGAGTTGGTGGTCCTACTGGTCTGTTTGGTCCTAATGATTGGTCTTGTCCAATGTAAGTACATGAGCAGTTAACTGTTAAACATTGTTTTCAAGTATGTTACAAGTACACAAATGCTTAAAATATGTCTCCAGGTGTGCTAACATCAACTGGGCAAAGCGATTAAAATGCAACATCTGCAACACGAATAAGCCCGGTGTTAGTGAAGGGGGTGTGAGGTATTTTAAATGAACCGAAACAGTTTCTTTTACCATCACATGTTTGATATATCATATGTGATGTATGTGGTTTGTGTATGTAGAGGAGGGCGTGCTGGTGGGTACAAAGAACTTGATGAAGAAGAATTAGAGGAAACAAAGCGTCGAAGGCGGGAAGCTGAAGAAGTAAGATCTTTTTTTGTCAAGTTACAGACTTTTATCGTTTTCTGCATGTGCATGTTTTCACCCTGCAAATTTCAGGATGATGGTGAGATGTATGATGAATTTGGAAACTTGAAGAAGAAGTTTCGTGTCAAGGCGCAACAAACTGAAGCTGGTCAGGTGCTACCTGGAACTGGGCGGGCAGGCTGGGAGGTTGAGGAGCTAGGTACTGTCGTCCGTATATACATTTTTTTTTATTTTTCTTAGTTTGCGGGGGCATATTAAACTAATTAGGTATCTAAATCTTACATAACCCTATTATGTACACAATCAATATACATCTAACTTTAATCAGCATGTGACGAACCTAAAAAATATTCTTGTTTCTTTTAAGCAGGAATGAGTGATAAAGATAGAAGAGAAAGAAGCAGAGACAGAAGGGAGGAAAGAGAAAGCAGCAAGAACAGACATAGGAGCAGAAGTCGTGAGAGGGATAGGGGTCGGGAAAGAGAGCGTGATCGGGAATACAATTCCGAAAGAGACCGAGAATATGCCCGAGAGAGGGATCGGGACCGTCACAGGTATCATCATTGATTGTTAATCTATAAAATTTGTGTTTTTGAAAGGTTTTTCAGAGATCAGTTTCTTTTGGTTCTGCATTTGCAATGTGAAGTACTTGTATCCTGGCACTGTTTCTTGGACAATTATGTGGTTTATTTTGCGAACATTTTTTATTTGAATCATTTTGATATTAATATGGATTTTTGTAAACCGAATGTTAGTTGTACTGGAAATAGTTTGTTTAAGACCATTTTTGATTTGTATGATCATATAAATATGTTATGTTATTTATAGTTTATTCCCGTGAATTGCGGCTGTTCGGTTTTTAATAAAGTTTATATCCAAATGTAGATAAAATAAAGCGCTTTGCAAGTTGCGACAGTATATACAGAATTTTAGTCAACCAACAACTATAAAAACGAATATTGATATTGGTTCGATTGGTGTCAATTTCGTTTGTCACGCCTAAGAATTTAGATAAGCAAAAAATACTCAGGTTCAAACACAACTGTGCTTCAACAAAAGTATACCTGGATGTTGAAGAAATATTAAACACAACTCACAACTGTGTATTCGTTTATCTTAAAAAAGGCTAAGAAATACATGTTATTTCCGTTCTATTATTTATCAAATATTATATGTTGGGAGATTATACTATTCAATTGTGTAAATTGCCATTTTAGTCCCCGAGTTTTGGTCCAAATTGCCATTTTAGTCCAAATAGTTTTTTTTTCTCCTATGGGTCCCTGACTTGTCCATTTTCTTGCCATTTTGATCACATTGCCTAACTCAGTCTAAAAATCTGGTTATAACCAGGGGTATTTTTGGCATAACTGTTGTGTAGTGATAACTAGGGGTAGTTTACAACATAATTTATAAAATTCATAATAATTTAATGTCAAAAATACCCTGATTATAACCTGGTGAGTTAAATGCCATTTTAGTCCTTGTGGTTTGGGTCACTTTGCCAGTTTAGTCCAAAGGTTTCATTTTTAACCTGTGGGTCCAAAAAGGTTTCACTGTTGCCATTTTAGTCCACTGGGTTAACTTCATCCATTATTTCTGTTAACGAGAAGGGCGATTCGATCATTTTGTATGGTCGAATTGCCTTTCTAGTTAACAGAATTACATATAAAATGACCGAATTGCCCTTCTTGTTAACAGAAAAAATGGATGAAGTTAACCCAGTGGACTAAAATGGCAACGGTGAAACATTTTTGGATCCACAGGTTAAAAATGAAACCTTTGGACTAAACTTGCAAAATGACTAAAACCATAGGGACTAAAATGGCATTTAACTCTAACCTGGTTTTTAGACTAAGTTAGGCAATGTGATCAATGTGTCAAGAAAAAGGAAAAGTCAGGGACCCAGAGGAGAAAAAAAACTATTTGGACTAAAATGACAATTTGGACAAAAACTCAGGGACTAAAATGACAATTTACTCTATTCAATTTTTAAGCTAATAATGGGTGGATGTCATTTGGCATCTACTATTTTGTTTTTTATGTTTTTATCCATGTATACAAGTCTTAAAGCTATATGTACAAGCCTCTATTGCATATAAACATTTATGTTTTCTTCCCTTGGACTATTTTTAAAAGTAAAAATCTTCCCTTGAAGTATAAGTACCATATAACCTTTATAGTTTACTTTTAGTTTTAATAAACCCTATACTTTATATATATTTTTAACTATTATTATTAGTATATTATTATATAAATTCAAATCCGATTGACTTGCGAGTTAACACGTCGCAACACGCATGCGTTGTTCAACGTTTTTACATCTAATTTTTGTTTGCTTTAAGAGTACCGCCGCTACACGCTTCACTTTTTTACATAAGATTTCAAGTATTGTCAACGTCTTTGCTATAACGTGTGGAAATTCTTTTTCGTTTTACGCTTTGGTATAAATTTGCGTTTCAATGTTTTTACATCTATTCTTCAACACGTGGGTCCTAACTACTAGTTGGGAAAAAAAACAAATTAGTAAACAAATAAAATAAGTTTATAGTATGCAGGGTGAAAATAAAAATAATTAGAAAGAATTTATATCCACACAATTTACAAATTTTATTGTTGTAGCGGTGACATTCACGTTGTTAAGTATGTAAAGAGAACTGAATGAAGTTGTGTCATCTCGGTTTTGAATATCGATACGCAGATAAAAAAAGGTATTCACCCATCAATATCGAATAAAAGTTACATTGACAACTCGATTTTGGGAAAAAATTTACATTAGACATGGTTAAGTACGTAAAGAGAAGCGTATGAAGTTGCGGCGGCTCGGTTTTGATTATCAAAACGTAGATTAAAAAAGCATTCACCTTGCGGTTTGGGACAAAATTTAACAACTCAGTTGTGGGATACATAATTTGGAAACAATGGTATTCGACGTCTGTCTGGTTAAGGCATTTTCTTATACCCAGTTCATATGTAATCAAAGTCATACTGATACGAACCTACCGTAACCCTACGGGTCAACCCAATTGTTCAACAGCCACAACACTACCAGGTTTAATTGTTCGGCATGAGACGTAGTCTTCAATGTAGGAATTGGGTCACAATTTTAATAAAAACTTAGAGTAAACTTCCGTTTTGCTCCCTGTGGTTTGGTCAGTTTAACGGTTTTGCCCCAAACCTTTCAAAATAGCCATTTTGCTCCCTGATCTATGACGTCATTCTCCAGTTTGCTCCCCGCCCCTTAACCTCATCCATTTGTGCTGTTAACTTATGTCACGTGCAAATCACCTGAGGGGCATTTTAGTCTTTTCCTATAATTAATTATTTATTAATTTATATGTATATATTTATATAAACCAGAAAATCATTCAAACATTTCATTTCATCTCATCTCTCTCAACCCCAATTTCGTCCCAAAACCCTCACACCACCGTCACCGCACCACCACCATCCACCTCCGGCACCGCCACCGCCACCACCACTCACCAACCACCTCTCCACACCCCCTAACCCATTCCCCCGAACCAATTCCACACAATTCTTATGCTAGGGTTTCAAAATGAACAATTTCGACCAAACTCAGGCTCCAAATCAATCAACGAATCAGTCAACGGGAATTGATGATTACAGAACAGATCGAAGTAGTGTTGGTGGAATCCACCTGCTGCCCGTAAACTCCGACTTATCTTGTCGCCGGTTCAAAAAGTGCCTGTTAGACCATCGCCATCCGCCGCTAATATCAGCAAACTAGGTAAACTTCATCTTCAATCTTCAAACTGGAACATCAATCGGTTCAGATCTGAAAAGGGGTAAGGGGCGGCGGCTAGGGTTTCCACGCGAACCACGTTGATGATGACGATGGGGATTTAGGTTCCGGTGAGGTGGCCACGTTGATGATGACGATGGGGAGACGGTTGTGATGGTGGTCGGCAGGTGATGGTGGTTGTGGGTGGTGTCAGCAGGTGGTGGTTATTGGGATGGTGGGTAGTGTTGGTTAACTTTGGGTATCGATTTGTGTCGGGATTGGTTCACCATACAAGCACAAGACCGATAAAGTTCTTTAAAGTTCAAATCTTTATGGTAAATTCAGCTCTAAAGTTAGTTTCAAAGAGAAACCAGTGATTTCAGTCAAGTAAGTGTAGAAACAGTTTTGCATTTTACAACTTAATCGTGTGTAGGTGGTGGTTAGTGGGTGGTGTTGGCATGTAGTGGTTAGTGGGGTCGGGTGGTGGTCAGAGATGGAAGGATGAGAGAGTGTAGAGAGAGATAAGAGAGAGGGTAAAGATTCCTTCAAAGATCAGGAGTTGTTTTGATGATGAAGATGATGATGATGTTATATATTATTATTATTATTATTATTATTATATATAATATAATCTTTTATTTGTAGTTTTACTAAAATACCCCTACTTTTATACTTGAAGTTACCAAAATACCCTTTTAGATAACAGACAATTTAACTGAGTTAGCGCTGAGGAGCAAACTGGAGAATGACGTCATAGATCAGGGAGCAAAATGGCTATTTTGAAAGGTTTGGGGCAAAACCGTTAAACTGACCAAACCACAGGGAGCAAAACGGAAGTTTACTCAAAAACTTATATAAATAAAAAATAGTAAAGATAATCTCTTTAAACATTTGGGAAATTGTAGTAAACATATACCGTGTACGCATCTTAACGAATATAACATATAATACAACATATGTAATTAAATTGATCCAAACTATGGTCTTCAACAAGAGCTTTAACCCCGTCTACTTGTATGGTTCGTTGTGTTTTCAGTCCGTTGTGTAGGCTTCAACGAGGTCTTGAACCACGTTTTCTTGTACAATAATTTCCTACAAAAAGAACAAACAAATGTTGAGGGTTGTGGCTGAGGCACGTGTTCAACACGCTTCCCTTAAAACGGATTTCGCGCCTCTACCAAAGGCGACACGTCTGTCTCCCAGGGTACAACAGCCAAAGTAGTCTGTACTGCCGGAGAAGGCCACACGCCCGAGGTTACACCGGTAAAATCATAGTGTTAGACCTTTTGGAAACTAAGAATAGAAATGTAGTTAAATCATGTAGAGAAACTTATCTTTATATGTTCCCAACATATGGGTCATCAAGTACTTCTTCTCCAAGGACTCTTCATGCATATCTTTATGTCTTTTTTTCTTGTATTCTTACTCTTCATGCATACCGTAATTAAGTTAGGCACATAACATACTTTTAATGCAAGAGACATGGGGTAGAGAAAAGTCTCACTTAATTAGAAATTTATTAGAGACATAAACTCTAATAAAAACTAGTAAATTGACATAAGAACTCTACTCAAGAGTTTATGTTCCATATGAAGAGTCGAGTAAATAATTATAATTTCATAAAATTATAAATTCACTACATTAATATCCATTTATAATATCTAAATTTCCAACAATCCCGCACATGAATGAAGATTGATCAAAACACACTAAATTTCCAATGGAACCTCGACAGTTGAGTATTACCAGATAAGTAGCTGTCCCTTTGAACTTTCCGTTGTGAAGCATACTTAGCCTCCTAGCGGTTTGTAGACACGATCTCCTTGAACAAACCCCCATTTGTGTAGACGAAAATACACTTCACACAATACTCTCCTTAGCCGGGTCATCCCCTCATAGTTGTGTCCAATAATGGTCGTGGAACACTTTCCTGCTTCTGCGAGAGCTCTAGGAATTGTGCCCCCAATTCCATTCGAAGCAACCTCACTTCTCTCTAACATAGGTGATTCTCCTTAAATCATTAAAAGCATCGTGGTTACCATGATTACACAATATCATTTACCACATAATATGCTTAGCCTTACAATTTGTCACTGAATTTCGTAGGAATGAACTAGGAAGTATTTAAACACCCTTTTATTATTTAGGGGGTATATATGACCATATATACTAGCTTATGCATATCAGCAATGTACCCACAGTGACCACCCTTAGGCATATGAGTTCGTTATCCCATTGAACTTAGATCTTGGGATCTCCAGTCAACGAAGGTAGGTTTCCTTCACACACCCTTTCTCCATGGGCTTTAGTCTCATTCCACAACTTGATCTCTAATAAACCCTCAGGTTGTTGGATCCATAACATTATCTTTGTCTTTGACGAGTCACTAAAGATAACTTTGCAGTTGAGATCAATTGTCATGAGGTGTTCATAACCCGAAAGTTAACATTCTCTATTGTCAACTTCTAAGACTATAACCTCAGTGGCCACCTGAATCTGGCTACAATATTTATCTTATGTAACACCCGAAAAACGGGTTTAGTGTCACACCCCGATTTCCACGTGTCACCGGTGGGCCCGGTGGGGGAGTATTGTGACGTGGTTGGCAACGTAATAGTCAAACAACACAATATTTAATATGCACAGCGGAAGCAAATTTAAAGATATAATACAACCGAATAAATTATTGTAATATCAAGTATCACAATGTTCGGATGTTTATCCACAGAACGGATCGAAATAAAATATAAACAATGGTTCAACAGACTTCAGGCACCCTAAGCTTGCGAGACTTTTTATTGATGCTAAGGAGACAATCTAGCCAATTTCGTTTAGTACCTGCATTCAGTCTTTTTGGAAAATACGTCAGTTTACACTGGTAAATACAATCAACTGACTCATTTTGGAAAATGATTTAAAATTGGTTTGGATGCACATGGCATAAAGATTTTTTATAACTTGGGAGAATTATTTAATATTATAATCTTGTGAACGAATCACATGTTCCTTGTGCGTTCAGTAGCCCGGATCTTGTCCGGGTTACAGATCAATAGACACACCACAATAATAGAGTTATACACTGACGGGTGTACGCCCACACCCCGTGCTCAGGTCGTGGCCATCTCGTAAGATGATGCCTAGGATATCTGGGACATGGTCATTAACCCCCCAAAGGCTTTAAGTAACAAGACTGTTTAAACGAGCCGATCAAATTATTCAACTACCCACGTAATGGTGGAGATTTGATGCCCGATCAAGCGGTATGCTATATACTGTAACCCAAGCCCGTATAGGGAAAATAAGTTAAAAGTATTTACCTGAGTAATGTATAAATCACAATAAGCAAAACGCACGTAGCTTTTACTGGTCCCCCTAATCTGGAACGAAGGTTTAATATAACCTATTAGAATCCTAACGGGTCTTTAATTAAGCTTAAGCTTAGACCGGCTAGTTTCAAAGATACGGTTGTACGCACGATTAAGCGAAGACCGGATAGAATGTGATTTAGACCCGACAAGTTCAGAGACTTGTTTAATATGGGTTTATTATTCACATTCAGGATTTTGAGATAAAACCGTTAAGGTTTGACCCGTTTCGGCTAATTTATGTAAACTTGTTACATAAACCGAACCGTACGCGTAATAAGCGTGACGGTTGTTCATGAGAGCTACATACAGGTTTCCTAAGTTAATTATGTCTCAAATATATTGTGACATCAGTAAGATGTCTTTCATTATGCCCGAAACGTGTTTAAACACAAACTAGGCCCCGTAGGGGTAGTTTGGTCATTTAAAAGTTTATAAAAGAGTTTAAATGTTTAACTGAGTTACAGGTCTGATATAATCAGTAAAAATACTCAAGTTAATGAGTTATAACAGTAAGATAAAGCATATATGTGAAACTTATCATTTTTAACCAAACTATGCCCCGTAGGGGTATTTTGGTAATTTCACATAAGCCGAAAAGCTCAAAACTGAAGTCTGAGTTTATCAACCTTTGCTTACTGTTAAGATATTATAACTTGCCTCCTATATCAGTAGGTATCAACCCGGGTATGTCCAATATAATTTTAATACATACTATGCGTTAAAAACGCTAAATAAGGCGATTTAAGGCCATTTCCGGGTTCGATACTTAAATCTGATATTTTTATATTTCCAGAAGGTTCAAAATAATTTATTTATCATATGTGATCAGTAGCAAAAGATTTGGAGTCGTTTAGATATGTAAAACTCATTTTATGGCCCGTAAGGGCGAAACCGTCCATTACCGGATTAAGCCTACGACTACTAGTTATGCTCAGCCTAAAATTAATTAAAAATATTTAAAAAATCCAAAAATAATATATTACATCAGTGGGTATTAAGTTTGATACCAAAAAGTAGGCTTAACTAGGCTATACGCTAATTATGCCGTTTAATTAACATAAAGCTTTACATTTGCGATATTGAGCATAACTCTTAATCTACAAGTCCAACTGATGTCAAACTTTGCATACAAGTTTATATATCAGTATTTAAGGTTTCTACACTTTTACCTTTTCATAAATCACGGTTTAAGGTAATAAGGGCATAATGGTCAACATATGAGCAATTAACGGAAACGTGCATATTAATTGGATAACTAATGAACCAAGGTGTATAATCACAGAGGGTTGTTCTAACATGTAACCTAGTCCAATTAAAGCTCTGAGGCATTTCTAAAACATGCCTAAACGGGTCAGAACTGAAAGTCAAAGTGAAAGTCAAACTATGTGACTTTCGGTTCCGAACCGGGTCTAAACAGGAATTTGTCGGGTTGAACATGTTTGGACATGTTCTTACACTTAATACCAAGTTACAACAATGATCCAACAGGTTGTATATGATCTATAATGTTAATTATGCATAAATGGCATTTTAGACTTCCTGTTGACTTTTTAAATAAAGGTTTGACCCGACTTTTGACCTGGTTAGAGTGGTGATCAGGGGAAACCCTTTTGAGGTTTTATTAACCACATAAATACCTATTTATAACTACTTTTAATTCGAGATATGACTGAGCCATTATTGACTAATCTCGAAGTCAAACCGTAATTACGACGGTTTGACTTTTAGCTAATTAACTAAGCTAAAAGTAATTAGAGAAGGTTAGGCAACTTACAAAGGTCCTAAGCTTGATTAGAGAACTCTTGAAAGCAGGTTGGAGCTCCAGGAAAGATCAGAATGTTGAAGGAATTGGTGTGAGAATGTTTGTGACATTGAAGGCCTATTTATAGTGGATTTACTCACCACATTTGATTGACAAACAAGTCTACTAGTGCCCACAACTGATCAACACTTGTTACTAGTGCCTAGGGGTGCTTTAGGGGTCAAGAGGTATGTGTAAAATCGGATGGGATCGAGCAGAAAGGCATTGGCAGACAACAGCCCAAAAAATTCGGAACTGGGCACCCCTAGCGTGACGCTAGGGACCCCTCGCGTCGCGCTAGGCCTCCACTGATCAGAACTTGTGATTTTTGCGATTTGATCCTTGGCTCTTCAAAATTCGATTAGGCACTTGATTTCTTGCATTGTAAACCCTCAAAATTGATCTATAAAGGCTTTAAAACATATACCCACTTTGTTAAGTCCCCGGGTAACTTTATTGTTACCCGAAAAGTCCTAACTTTCAACGTTTACGCTTTAACCCTTCGCACACGAATTTGATCATAACTTTCTCATACGATAACGAAACTTTACGAAATTTAAACCGTGTATTCTAGTGAGCATAATTATCAGTTACAAAGCTTCGGGTTTGTCAAAAGGTCACTCAGAGGTATAACTTTAAACATGTTGACACATTTAACCCCTGTAGTTTGTAATCTCTCACTTTTAGCTTCGTATGATCCATGATTTATTCGTTTGATGTTATAAACATCATGTAGGGTTATTATGAAGTATATTTATTCATAGTTGACACTTAGAATACGTACATTCACATACTTTCCATGTTTGTCAACTTTAGTCCTTTTGTAAGATTCTTTCACACGTTCAAACTTTATGACACGTGTCAACACATTATAGGACGTGAATTTTCGAGGTGTTACATCCTCACCCCCTTAAAATAAATCTCGACCCGAGATTTACTGAAATAAGTAAGGGTGCTTTTCTTTCATCGTGGATTCAACCTCCCACGTGTATTCGGGACCTCTACGGGCATCCCATTTGACCTTAACAATAGGCACATGCTTCCTTCGAAGCTTCTTAACCCGTCGATCCTCAATCGACAAGGGTTTTTCAACAAATCTTAAGCTCTCATCTATATGCACATCTGTATGTGGTATAACCAGTGATTCGTCAGCGAAACACTTTTTCAGATTGCAGATGTGGAACACATTGTGAATTCCACTGAGCTCTTCTGGTAAGTTTAACTTATAGGCAACTGACCCGACACGTTCGATAACCTCGAAAGGTCCTATGTATCTTGGGCTTAGCTTGCCTTTCTTACCAAACCGCATCACCCCCTTCCAGGGTGACACTTTAAGTAGGACTTTGTCACCTACTTCGAAGTGAAAATCTTTACGCTTAGGATCAGCGTAACTCTTCTACCTATCCCGGGCAGCTTTGAGACGGTCACGAATCTGGACAATCTTGTCCGTCGTTTCGAACACGATCTCTGGTCCTGATAACTGGACATCTCCAACTTCCGCCCAACAAATAGGCGATCTACACTTTCTACCGTATAATGCCTCAAAAGGCGCAGCTTTGATGCTGGTGTGGTAGATATTGTTGTAGGAGAATTCGATTAACGGTAGGTTCTTATCCCAACTACCACCCAAATCGATCGCACATGCACGCAGCATGTCTTCCAACGTTTGAATAGTACGCTCACTCTGACCGTCAGTCTGGGGATGGTAAGCCGTACTAAAATTCAAACGTGTGCCCAAAGATTGTTGGAAGCTCTTCCAAAAATGTGACATGTATCTAGTATCTCTATCAGAGATAATAGCCACAGGTATGCCATGTAAGGCTACAATCTTATCAACGTATAACTGGGCTAACATGTCGGAGCTATAAGCCTCCTTGATGGGTAGGAAATGTGCTGACTTAGTCAGTCTATCAACTATAACCCATATTGTATCATTTCCTTTCCTTGTCTTAGGTAACTTGGTAATAAAATCCATAGTTACCATTTCCCACTTCCACGTAGGAAGTTCAGGCCGTTGTAGCAAACCTGACGGCTTTTGATGCTCGGCTTTGACTTGCGCACATGTCAAGCATTTAGCTACATGGGTGGCTACAGACTTTTTCAAGCCTATCCACCAATAATTTGCCTTTAGATCCTGGTACATCTTATCAGCTCCAGGATGAACGGAGTATTTGGAACTATGAGCTTCCTGGAGGATGACATCTCGAAGTCCTCCATAAGTTGGAACCCATATCCGTCCATTCAATCGCAGAATTCCGTCCTTGCTAAGAGTCAACTGCTCCTCAGTTACTCCTAACTTTTCATTAGGATAGTTAGCTTCCAACACAGCTTCCTTCTGTGCAGCTGACAACCTTTCCATCAAATTATTCTTTATTTCCATGCGCTTGGCATTGATTCGGATGGGTTTCATCCTTTCCTTTCGACTCAAGGCATTAGCGACTACATTCGCCTTGCCGGGATGGTACTTGATTTCACAATCATAGTCATTCAAGGTCTCCATCCAACGGCGTTGCCTCATGTTTAACTCTTTCTGATTAAACAGATGCTGGAGGCTCTTGTGATCAGAATAGATCACAAACTTGATTCCATAAAGATAATGCCTCCACAGTTTTAGTGCGAATACAACGGCACCCAATTCCAAGTCATGGGTGGTGTAATTCTTTTCGTGCACCTTTAACTGTCGTGATGCATAGGCAATAACCTTGCCTTTCTGCATAAGCACACACCCCATGCCGGTGTGTAAAGCATCGCAGTAAACTACGAATTCTTCAGTGCCTTCAGGTAATGTCAGCACAGGAGCGTTGCTCAACTTCTGTTTCAAAACATCGAAGGACTCTTGCTGCTTAGGGCCCCAAACGAACTTTACTTTCTTCTTGGTCAAGGAAGTTAGGGGTGCAGCAATCCTTGAAAAATTTTCAATGAAACGCCTGTAATATCCTGCCAATCCCAGGAAGCTACGAATCTCCGTAGGCGTCTTTGGCTCTTGCCAATTCATAACAGCTTCAACCTTAGCGGGATCCACCTGGATACCACGCTCACTGACCACATGTCCAAGAAATTGGACTTCACGAAGCCAAAATTCACATTTAGAGAATTTGGCATAGAGCTTCTCTTGGTGTAAAAGTTTGAGAATACATCGAAGGTGTTTCTCATGGTCAGTTTGGTTCTTAGAATAAATGAGAATGTCGTCAATGAAGACGATGACGAATTTATCTAAGTGCGGCTTGCAAACGCGATTCATGAGATCCATGAACGCGGCCGGTGCATTGGTGAGCCCAAAAGGCATCACTAGGAACTCGTAATGACCATAACGAGTCCTAAATGCAGTTTTATGCACGTCTTCATCTCTAACCTTCAGTTGATGGTAGCCTGACCTCAAATCAATCTTCGAGAAATAACTGGCCCCTTGTAATTGATCGAACAAATCGTCGATCCTAGGCAGAGGATATCTATTCTTTATCGTGACCTTATTAAGCTCACGATAGTCGATGCACAGACGCATCGATCCATCCTTCTTCTTTACAAACAGGACTGGCGCTCCCCAAGGCGATGAGCTAGGTTTAATGAAACCCTTGGCTAGTAATTCATCTAGCTGTGTCCTCAATTCTTTCATTTCTGTGGGCGCCAACCTATAGGGTGCTCTTGCAACTGGTGCAGCTCCGGGGATGATATCAATCCTGAATTCCACTTGTCTATCTGGTGGTAAACCAGGTAGATCTTCCGGAAACACTTCTGGGAATTCAGAGATGACAGGGATGTCTTCTATCTTCGGTCTAGGTTCATCAATAATCACCTGTGCCATGTAAATGACACATCCCTTCTTTAAACATTTGGAAGCCTTAAGCATAGTCACCTACTCAGGCAGTCCATACTGGGTATCTCCCCGAATGGTAAGTGGTTCGCCAGACGGAGTCTTTATTACCACTTGCTTCATGTTACAGACAATTTGGGCCTGGTTACGAGATAACCAGTCCATACCTAGAACTATGTCAAAACCGGCCAACTTAAACGGAAGTAGAGACAGAGGAAAAGAATGGTTCTTAATGGATATAACACATCCATCTAACACAGTTGAGACGGTTTCTATGGTACCATCTGCTAACTCTACTTCATAGTTTACGCTTAAGGTTTTGACAGGTAAATTCAACAATTTACAAAATTTGTTATCTACGAAAGACTTATCTGCGCCTGAATCAAAAAGTACTCTTGCAAAGACATCATTTACAAGGAAAGTACCTGTTATAACGTTGTCGTCTTGCACAGCCTCTTTCGCGTCCATTCTGAAGACTCTAGCATTAGTCTTCTTAGCCTCTTCCGGCTTCTTGTTGTACTTAGGGCAGTTGGTCTTAATGTGCCCCTTTTCATTGCAACGGTAGCACGTTGCGTCTTTTATCTTCTTGCAATCCAGGGTTTTGTGATCCGTGGATTTGTAAATACCACAAGCATAAGATTTTGACTGAGTCTATGAGTTCGACTCAAGTCTGCACTTTCCATAGTGCTGCTTCTTGCAAACTTTGCATTTGGGCTTCTCATCAGACCTTTGCCCATCTCTCCTCGACTCAGATCCTTTCTTGTTATCACCGTTCCCACGGTGTTTCTTGTTCGACCTTCGTGAACCATCATCTTCACGCTTCCTCTTCTCAGCCTCCTTATTCCTCAGCGATCTCTGCCTGACCGCATCCAGAGTGAGGGATAAGGAAATGTCAGCTACTGATCTAAAAGTCGCTGGCCGAGAAGCTTTTACGCTTGCCTTGATCTCGGGGGCTAAACCACCGATAAAACGAGCTATCCGTTTTGGTTCCGGGGTTACCAGGTATGGAACCAAACGAGACATAGTGTTGAAGCTCGTTAGGTAAGCTTGACAGTCGAGGTTTGTCATCACCAAGGATAGAAAGTCAGATTCTATCTTCTCCACCTCATGCTGAGGGCAGAAATTTTCTTTGATAAGAGCAACAAATTGATCCCACGACATATTATACAATGGGATCTTTCCGGTGGCCTCAATCAGAGATCTCCACCATGCTAACGCTTCACCTTTGAAAGACTGCGACACAAACTTTACCACGTCTCTCTCAGCACATCCGCTGATGTCTACAACCATATCCATCTCATCTAGCCATGTCATACAGTCAATGACTCCTTTCTCCCCTGTGAAATCCCGGGGCTTGCAAGAAACAAAATATTTATACGAGCAACCCTTGTCACGGGGCCCTTGATTTCGTATAACCTGCTGAGATGGAGGACTGTGGTTCGAGGAGCATCGATCATCGTTATTCTTTGGGTCGTCCTTCTTGGGTGGTGGCTTTGAAGGCTGTGTAGATTGGGTCCTACTACGGGTCCCACTGTACTCTTCATATTGCCTTTCCAAAGCCTGTGTAACAGCGCCGTCTATGATCGCTTTTAATTCAGCACCCGTTAACGTAATCTGGGCGTTATCATTTGGCTCCACTGGATGGCTATTGATTTCATTTGAGTCAGCCATTTGAATTGAACTGTTGCAGAAAACAAGGACAATATTTTATTTGGGAGTTTATTATGGAATTACCCCTTAGGGTAACTCGTTAACCATGGTAAACAGAGACCATATTTGGTTAACTTATTAATCGTATTTATTTAGGATTTCTATAATAATTATCCTAATTATAAAACAATAACCGTTTTATTTATTTATGGCACAAAAGGCCTAGTCACAAGGACAATATAAATTTTAAGCTGTGATTTCAGAGAATCAAGGCTTTTAAGGTTTGACTAAGGTCTATTACCTTTTTCAGACAGGGAGTCATAGCTACAACTGTCTTTTGGCTCATGTAGAAATGAGCAAGGCCCGTAGGCATTATATTACCCCGTATGGTAAAATATGATCATCTTAATTGATGATCTTAACCCATGATTCAGAGATCATATAATTAGGTTTGGAATCTTCTAAAGAATCCTTATACATATGAGAATGACATGTGATTTTAACGAATCACTTCTGCCAGGAGTGTTAACATGTTTTAAGATGTTAACAGGGATTGAATCTTTTAAACAGGTCTTACCATCTTGGCCCGGTCTTATATTTGACACGAGGCTAGGTTTCACACTTTAAGATTCTTAATTAAATAATTACATAGGCAGATTAATTTAAAAGGAATGATTTTAATTTATTTATTTCATTTATAAATTATTTATGCGCAAAATGGCAAACATGAAATTTATAAAACAAACATTCCATTGATTTATTCAAAATATTATACACTGCCCTAAACGGGTCTTTTCAAATAACAATTTACCCACGCAGGGGTTTTAAACAAGTACTTGCCCACGCAGGGGCTTTAAACAAACAAACTAACTAGTCCACGCAGGGACCTTAACAATTAAACATCATACCCACGCAGGGGTCGAATCATCACACATACAAACACACATACCCACATAGGGGCTTAACAACCAAATACACCCACACAGGGGCTTATACAGAAAATGGAAGGATTCAATGATCCTTCTTGTTCTTCCCTTTGATCAATCCTACTAATCCTTGGAAGAAAGTCTGTCTCTCCCTGCGGTCCTCGTGAACTACCCGTTCAACTTGATTCAACCTCTGAAGGAGTTCTTCATGCTCAGGTGGAGAGAACCTAGGCGGCTGCGAATGAGTCCGAATAATAGGCCTGGGAGGTATCTGGTACCCATGTGTTGGGTATCCTACTCCCCATGGATCTCCATAGGGTCCTTGGGTGTTGTAGTTCGCTGCTACCAGGTAAGGGTCGGCCTCCGCGTAACCATAATTGTGGTGATTTGGCGGTTCAAACGGGTTGTATGCCATGGAACCCGTATACGCTGGAATTGGGTTGTCAAAACCCATCAGCGGTGGCTGTGGTACAGCTGGTTGTGAAGGTCCACCCATTTGTGGGTCCTCCTGGTGTGGCGGATAGTGACTTGCACTGGACTGACGTGGGGAACTGAAATGAAAGTCCCCTGCTCGTGACGACATTCGGGCACCAGTTCTCCTACGCCTTGGCGGTTGAGGAGGTGCCGGCTGTACTGGTGGCGGTGGAGGTGGTGGCGTAACTGCCACAAATCGGTGATCCTCAGAGGAATCTTGATGATGCTGTTGCTGCGGCTGCTGCTGCTCATGAGGCGACGAATGGTGAGGAGGTGTATAGTACCACTCGTGCCTGGTGAACATTGCCTGGAAGCTGTCCGGACCAACATAAGGTGATCCGTGAAATGAAGATCCGTCGGAGATTTTGATCGGATGGTTGGGAGTGCCACTTGCAGGTTCGACGGGGTCAGTATCCTCGTCCATGTCGTCAGCGTGATCGCCAGAGAAATGGTCATCTGGACCTAGTGGGTTAAAACCCACGGGTTCTGGCACGTAGCCTACCGGGTTAAACTGGCCCCGAAAAACAGGTGTGGGGTCCCCGTAAGAATGGTGCGATAAAGATCGCTGCAATGGTATATATGAGGGTTGAGGGTTGTTCGGCTCGTAGTCCGGTTGTGGCCCATAAGGGTTTTGGACCGGCGGTGTAGAGCTGTGCGAAACGGATCGTCTCGCCGGCTCGAACAGGTTCCTCCTGTTCTGACGTGGATCGTCGCTCTCCGTTGCAGATGGAGCTCGTACATTAGACGGTCCAGCTTCATTGTCGTTGGGGGCGGTGATCGGCCCCTTTCCTCGTCCTCGTCTACGGAAAAATCTTGGAGGCATTTTGATATTCCTGTCAATAAAGCATAAGATAACAATAACAAAATGTATGCAAAATAAAGGACAACACAACAAGGTGGAATTTGTCCTATGTTATATGTCTAGACTCGAAAGTTTAGAAATGTGCAATTGTGTTATTGAGATTAAACACAAAAGGCTAGTGTTTAATTCACTCAATGTTGGCTCTGATACCAACCTGTCACACCCCGATTTCCACGTGTCACCGGTGGGGGAGTATTGTGACGTGGTTGGCAACGTAATAGTCAAACAACACAATATTTAATATGCATAGCGGAAGCAAATTTAAAGATATAATACAACCGAATAAATTATTGTAATATCAAGTATCACAATGTTCGGATGTTTATCCACAGAACGGATCGAAATAAAATATAAACAATGGTTCAACAGACTTCAGGCACCCTAAGCTTGCGAGACTTTTTATTGATGCTAAGGAGACAATCCAGCCAATTTCGTTTAGTACCTGCATTCAGTCTTTTTGGAAAATACGCCAGTTTACACTGGTAAATACAATCAACTGACTCATTTTGGAAAATGATTTAAAATTGGTTTGGATGCACATGGCATAAACATTTTTTATAACTTGGGAGAATTATTTAATATTATAATCTTGTGAACGAATTACATGTTCCTTGTGCGTTCAGTAGCCCGGATCTTGTCCGGGTTACAGATCAATAGACACACCACAATAATAGAGTTATACACTGACGGGTGTACGCCCACACCCCGTGCTCAGGTCGTGGCCATCTCGTAAGATGATGCTTAGGATATCCGGGACATGGTCATTAACCCCCCAAAGGCTTTAAGTAACAAGACTGTTTAAACGAGCCGATCAAATTATTCAACTACCCACGTAATGGTGGAGATTTGATGCCCGATCAAGCGGTATGCTATATACCGTAACCCAAGCCCGTATAAGGAAAATAAGTTAAAAGTATTTACCTGAGTAATGTATAAATCACAATAAGCAAAACGCACGTAGCTTTTACTGGTCCCCCTAATCTGGAACGAAGGTTTAATATAACCTATTAGAATCCTAACGGGTCTTTAATTAAGCTTAAGCTTAGACCGGCTAGTTTCAAAGATACGGTTGTACGCACGATTAAGCGAAGACTGGATAGAATGTGATTTAGACCCGACAAGTTCAGAGACTTGTTTAATATGGGTTTATTATTCACATTCAGGATTTTGAGATAAAACCGTTAAGGTTTGACCCGTTTCGGCTAATTTATGTAAACTTGTTACATAAACCGAACCGTACGCGTAATAAGCGTGATGGGTGTTCATGAGAGCTATATACAGGTTTCCTAAGTTAATTATGTCTCAAATATATTGTGACATCAGTAAGATGTCTTTCATTATGCCCGAAACGTGTTTAAACACAAACTAGGCCCCGTAGGGGTAGTTTGGTCATTTAAAAGTTTATAAAAGAGTTTAAATGTTTAACTGAGTTACAGGTCTGATATAATCAGTAAAAATACTCAAGTTAATGAGTTATAACAGTAAGATAAAGCATATATGTGAAACTTATCAGTTTTAACCAAACTATGCCCCGTAGGGGTATTTTGGTAATTTCACATAAGCCGAAAAGCTCAAAACTGAAGTCTGAGTTTATCAACCTTTGCTTACTGTTAAGATATTATAATTTGCCTCCTATATCAGTAGGTATCAACCTGGGTATGTCCAATATAATTTTAATACATACTATGCGTTAAAAACGCTAAATAAGGCGATTTAAGGCAATTTCCGGGTTCGATACTTAAATCTGATATTTTTATATTTCCAGAAGGTTCAAAATAATTTATTTATCATATGTGATCAGTAGCAAAAGATTTGGAGTCGTTTAGATATGTAAAACTCATTTTATGGCCCGTAAGGGCGAAACCGTCCATTACCGGATTAAGCCTACGACTACTAGTTATGCTCAGCCTTAAATTAATTAAAAATCTTTAAAAAATCCCAAAATAATATATTACATCAGTGGGTATTAAGTTTGATACCAAAAAGTAGGCTTAACTAGGCTATACGCTAATTATGCCGTTTAATTAACATAAAGCTTTACATTTGCGATATTGAGCATAACTCTTAATCTACAAGTCCAACTGATGTCAAACTTTGCATACAAGTTTATATATCAGTATTTAAGGTTTCTACACTTTTACCTTTTCATAAATCACGGTTTAAGGTAATAAGGGCATAATGGTCAACATATGAGCAATTAACGGAAACGTGCATATTAATTGGATAACTAATGAACCAAGGTGTATAATCACAGAGGGTTGTTCTAACATGTAACCTAGTCCAATTAAAGCTCTAAGACATTTCTAAAACATGCCTAAACGGGTCAGAACTGAAAGTCAAAGTGAAAGTCAAACTATGTGACTTTCGGTTCCGAACCGGGTCTAAACAGGAATTTGTCGGGTTGAACATGTTTGGACATGTTCTTACACTTAATACCAAGTTACAACAATGATCCAACAGGTTGTATATGATCTATAATGTTAATTATGCATAAATGGCATTTTAGACTTCCTGTTGACTTTTTAAATAAAGGTTTGACCCGACTTTTGACCTGGTTAGAGTGGTGATCAGGGGAAACCCTTTTGAGGTTTTATTAACCACATAAATACCTATTTATAACTACTTTTAATTCGAGATATGACTGAGCCATTATTGACTAATCTCGAAGTCAAACCGTAATTACGACGGTTTGACTTTTAGCTAATTAACTAAGCTAAAAGTAATTAGAGAAGGTTAGGCAACTTACAAAGGTCCTAAGCTTGATTAGAGAACTCTTGAAAGCAGGTTGGAGCTCCAGGAAAGATCAGAATGTTGAAGGAATTGGTGTGAGAATGTTTGTGACATTGAAGGCCTATTTATAGTGGATTTACTCACCACATTTGATTGACAAACAAGTCTACTAGTGCCCACAACTGATCAACACTTGTTACTAGTGCCTAGGGGTGCTTTAGGGGTCAAGAGGTATGTGTAAAATCGGATGGGATCGAGCAGAAAGGCATTGGCAGACAACAGCCCAAAAAATTCGGAACTGGGCACCCCTAGCGTGACGCTAGGGACCCCTCGCGTCGCGCTAGGCCTCCGCTGATCAGAACTTGTGATTTTTGCGATTTGATCCTTGGCTCTTCAAAATTCGATTAGGCACTTGATTTCTTGCATTGTAAACCCTCAAAATTG
The DNA here is from genome assembly GCA_030545235.1 of Helianthus tuberosus. Lineage (NCBI taxonomy): Eukaryota > Viridiplantae > Streptophyta > Magnoliopsida > Asterales > Asteraceae > Helianthus > Helianthus tuberosus. Next base: position 30,397,694 of record CM060386.1, on the reverse strand, counting down.
ATCTATAAAGGCTTTAAAACATATACCCACTTTGTTAAGTCCCCGGGTAACTTTATTGTTACCCGAAAAGTCCTAACTTTCAACGTTTACGCTTTAACCCTTCGCACACGAATTTGATCATAACTTTCTCATACGATAACGAAACTTTACGAAATTTAAACCGTGTATTCTAGTGAGCATAATTATCAGTTACAAAGCTTCGGGTTTGTCAAAAGGTCACTCAGAGGTATAACTTTAAACATGTTGACACATTTAACCCCTGTAGTTTGTAATCTCTCACTTTTAGCTTCGTATGATCCATGATTTATTCGTTTGATGTTATAAACATCATGTAGGGTTATTATGAAGTATATTTATTCATAGTTGACACTTAGAATACGTACATTCACATACTTTCCATGTTTGTCAACTTTAGTCCTTTTGTAAGATTCTTTCACACGTTCAAACTTTATGACACGTGTCAACACATTATAGGACGTGAATTTTCGAGGTGTTACATCCTCACCCCCTTAAAATAAATCTCGACCCGAGATTTACTGAAATAAGTAAGGGTGCTTTTCTTTCATCGTGGATTCAACCTCCCACGTGTATTCGGGACCTCTACGGGCATCCCATTTGACCTTAACAATAGGCACATGCTTCCTTCGAAGCTTCTTAACCCGTCGATCCTCAATCGACAAGGGTTTTTCAACAAATCTTAAGCTCTCATCTATATGCACATCTGTATGTGGTATAACCAGTGATTCGTCAGCGAAACACTTTTTCAGATTGCAGATGTGGAACACATTGTGAATTCCACTGAGCTCTTCTGGTAAGTTTAACTTATAGGCAACTGACCCGACACGTTCGATAACCTCGAAAGGTCCTATGTATCTTGGGCTTAGCTTGCCTTTCTTACCAAACCGCATCACCCCCTTCCAGGGTGACACTTTAAGTAGGACTTTGTCACCTACTTCGAAGTGAAAATCTTTACGCTTAGGATCAGCGTAACTCTTCTGCCTATCCCGGGCAGCTTTGAGACGGTCACGAATCTGGACAATCTTGTCCGTCGTTTCGAACACGATCTCTGGTCCTGATAACTGGACATCTCCAACTTCCGCCCAACAAATAGGCGATCTACACTTTCTACCGTATAATGCCTCAAAAGGCGCAGCTTTGATGCTGGTGTGGTAGATATTGTTGTAGGAGAATTCGATTAACGGTAGGTTCTTATCCCAACTACCACCCAAATCGATCGCACATGCACGCAGCATGTCTTCCAACGTTTGAATAGTACGCTCACTCTGACCGTCAGTCTGGGGATGGTAAGCCGTACTAAAATTCAAACGTGTGCCCAAAGATTGTTGGAAGCTCTTCCAAAAATGTGACATGTATCTAGTATCTCTATCAGAGATAATAGCCACAGGTATGCCATGTAAGGCTACAATCTTATCAACGTATAACTGGGCTAACATGTCGGAGCTATAAGTCTCCTTGATGGGTAGGAAATGTGCTGACTTAGTCAGTCTATCAACTATAACCCATATTGTATCATTTCCTTTCCTTGTCTTAGGTAACTTGGTAATAAAATCCATAGTTACCATTTCCCACTTCCACGTAGGAAGTTCAGGCTGTTGTAGCAAACCTGACGGCTTTTGATGCTCGGCTTTGACTTGCGCACATGTCAAGCATTTAGCTACATGGGTGGCTACATACTTTTTCAAGCCTATCCACCAATAATTTGCCTTTAGATCCTGGTACATCTTATCAGCTCTAGGATGAACGGAGTATTTGGAACTATGAGCTTCCTGGAGGATGGCATCTCGAAGTCCTCCATAAGTTGGAACCCATATCCGTCCATTCAATCGCAGAATTCCGTCCTTGCTAAGAGTCAACAAAAATAACTAAGAATGAGCAGGTGAAAATACCGTTATAGGACACGTGTCAACACATTATAGGACGTGAATTTTCGAGGTGTTACATTTAGTAACTAAACAAAAATAACTAAGAATGAGCAGGTGAAAATACCGTTGGTAGTAAAAGTTAACCCGCAAGCAAATTAACTAGGAACAAATTAACCTAGTTAGTAATTTGGAAATAGTAATAAAACAATGAGTTGTAGCCCTTTATGAATAAAATCATAAACTAGAAGGGAAAAACTAAAACTTGAATTTATTTATACAAATAAAACACAACACACACTAGGTGTGTGTGTGTGTGTGTGTGTGTAGCGACCAAGAAGAACAAGGGAGCAAACCCTTGTTCAATTATAATCCACCAAATTGGAGCGTGAATTAGGGCCAAATCATATGTATGAACATAAATTCATGACTATCTAAGCTTGGAGATCATAAGGTATGTTGTAATTCATGATTTGGTGATGATAAATATGTGGATGAACTTTAAGGTGGTAACCTTGAGTTTAATATTTTGTTAGTATGGTGAAATTGATAATGAGATTATGTGTATGATCATCATACTTGCAAGTATATATGAAATACTTGAATAATTTAGAGGTTGAAGTATATGTTCATACATGACATGAGATGGGTTTTGATAATATGATGAAATTGGTGATATGCTTGTGTTTAGAATCATCATACATGATAGTAATAAGAAGATACTTGAATAATCTATGAATTCGAGTACATGTTTATACTTGCCATGGAATGGGTTTTGGTATGGTATGATGAAATAGATGATATATTCATGATAAATGATGTTTGAAATCATCATGTGTTTATGAATGTTTAAAGTAATTGGCTAAGTTTGATGTTTGGGTAAATTCCATATATATGATGCAATGGGTTGCTTTATAGTGATGAAACAATCCCAAGTTTTTGTATGAGATTGATAGATTAGCATACAATGAATGAAGTTATGTTAAATTGATGTTAACAATTTCGTGAACTTAGTTAGGGAACGTGGTTACAATGGTAAGAATAGTGCCTAGAGGGTAATTAACGAAATGCCTAAATGAGTTGTCAAACTTATTTGTGCGTTTGTATATGTTAATAGGCAGTTGGATTTTAAAGTCAAACTGACCTATAATAAGATCGAATGATAATTTTGATGTAAAATCCGTAAGATGGAATAGTCGAGATAAATGATGACTAAGCTAACCATCTTGCGAATGATAAATGATAGTTTGATGCTTGACAAGCTAGGTGAAAGCTTGGGAAAGAAGCGGGTCAAACGGATCAAGTACGCGGGAAAAGCATAATCGAATGCAAGGTAAGCAAAGCCTACACCTTTAAAATGGAATACTTATTCATGAATTTGGTTAAGAACAAGGTGATTTAGTAATTGAAATAAGTCCTTGAAATATGATGTTCCGACACAAATTGATACTGGTCGGAACAAATAAAAACGGTAAGAAACCGTAATTGGTAGTAAAAAGGGTATAATGGTAATTCGGTTCCGTATTAACGAATAAAAATTAAGTATTGAAAAGAATTACATTATGGTGTAAGCCATAATGAATAAAAGGGTAAAAATGTAATTCGATCACATGTTGACGAATAAACAATAAGTTTGAAAAAGATTACATTATGGTGTAGGCCATAATAGATAAAAAAGGTAAAATGGTAAATTGGTCACTTGATGACAAAAAAATAACAAGTTTTGAAAAGTCACCCCATGGTGTGAGCCATGATGTGTCAAATGCGTAAGGAAACGACTTATGTAAATATGGCCACTAGGTGTAAACCGCAATGGGTCAAATGAGTGAGATGGTCAATAAATACTTTCTCACGATATTATAATGTTTAGTCGTCCTAACGCAAAAAAAGGGATAGGTCAAGAAGTGGGTAAAATGGTCATTTAGGCCAAACCAGTCAAATGGTGATGTTATCACCATTTGACAATAACGACTAATGTTTGCTTGTCGAGTCATATTCTCATAGGAACGAATAGCGTATGAGATTTGAGTTGTTATTAATTAGCAACTAATATTATGAGGTATTAAAAACGGGTCATTGCTTTGACCCGATCTAGGTATGTGAAATGGGTCAAACTCTCATTGAGGACATAAGGTTCGACGAGAGTAGTCGAGTCATGGCTGGGCTTTGGATTACCTAAAGTGAGGTATATCCAATAATTTAGAATTTGAGAACATCATGTACTTAGAAATTCAATGATTTAAATAGAACAACGGTTTAAGGTGCTCATTTGGTCAAAATATGCTTGTAAAAGTCCTCCATCGTAGAGAGGACTAAAGTTTACCAAAATGCCCTCTAATTTGCAAATCGGGAAAACGACCCTTAAGGGTAGTTCGAAAATAAGTTTTATCATCGAGTAAATCCTTTTGATAAGTGTAAAAGTGAAAGGTATAAGCCTTTTTGGTCTAATGCCTCGTAATGAGTCTTTTTCGTAAATTGTCAAACCGAAGAGTACGATTCAGAAAATAAGATTTTATCATATGAAATCCATCACAAATATAGTTGTGGTGGAAGATAAATGAAAATTCTAGTGTGGGAATAGGTGGTGTGGAAAGAATAAGCGAGATTTGAGCTTAGTGCTAAAATCTTGAAACGGGTCGAATAATTTCATAAATAATTATTAAGTCGAAGGTTTATAAGAAGAAAATTTTATTAATCCAAATGGTGGATTTTGAGTCCAAATGATAGATGACCAAATTACGATCACGTAGGAAGAAACGTGAGGTTAAACGGATAAAAGGTTTGAAAGTTACGGCCGTTTTCGTAAAAAGGACCAAAACTGAAAAATCTGCAGCTAAGCTGTAGCGTAACTTACGGTCTCCAACCATAACTTACGGTACAGAGCTGCTGTCCAAGTTGTTTTTGTGTGCCGTAAGCTACGGTACACCAACCGTAGCCTACAGCGAGCCTTCCAAAATTAACTTTGATTGCTTGTTTGTTGTTTATGGGTTATAAATACAAGTCTAAACACCATATAACTAACTTATGAGTTGTTATTGGTGTATAGGTGATAGCTAGGATCTCACGGATGAAGATTAAGCTTAACGAAGAACCGAACATGATGAAAGTTCAAGCTTCCGCATTATGTTTAGTCGATTACGAGATTAAACAACGATAGTGCATTGAAATGTTTTAACTTTTATTGAAATTTATAAATCTTGAATTTGTGTATGGATGTTTATTTGCATGTATACATTAAATGTAAAAGCTTTTATAGAATTTCAATTAATTAAGCTAGGGTCTTACAAGTTGGTAATCTGAGCTCAAGGTTAAAGAGTAAATGTGTTCGGTTCAAGGCTTGATCAAGACATCCGGTAAGCTGTTACGAATATTATCGGTCTAGAATAGTTAAAAGTGTTGTAAACAACACATAGAGCTATTGTGTGATCACACGTTACCACAAATAAATTGGTAAAAGACCGATATAAGTAGTGAATTACTTGCGTTAACAAGTATTGTATAAAACCTTGCATTCTAGTACGGATGCTTATTAATTTCAATGTTATTAATATTTTTGAACGTTTTAGTTAAAGGACGTTTGCATCTGAAGATGACGAGAGTTTAATGAATTACGGATATGACGATGGAACGGTGATGTCTATCGTTAAGAACATGCAAAAACCAACTAAACTACGTAGATAGGATAAGTCGGATATCAAAACAGAGGAGGATTGTGGGAAGTGTCATTATGTCAAGTGTTGATTAACTTATTGCAGAAAAAGTAAATCTTGTTTGGTTGAGAGTTGATTAACTAGCAAATTACGAAAATAGGGAGTTGTAAACAATGGGAGAGAACAATGGTTCCTCCGAGTTTCAGATTCAAAGTAAATTCGGGTTGTGTTGGATTGTTTATAATTACATAGACATAACTGTATAATCAGATTTAACTGATTGTGATAAAAGAGGACTAAGTACTCCGATTGATTAACAACGAGAGGTTATCACATGATTATCAATTGAAGATTACCAAACCCAATCCCTATCTAATATATCCCAATTACTAGAACTCTCTGGAATTGAAAGAATCAAAACTAGGTTTAAGCAAAATCAATCTTTTACAAATCAACTAAATCAAATCAACCGGTAACAAGCATTGGATGCTTAGATTACCATATTTAACAACGTTCAAACACAAAACCTAGTTCACTTACAAGAATCCTCCACCTGGAGGAAACCATAGAGAATTAGCCACTCATCTCGGTCACGTGATCTTCAAATGCTTGATGAACGGACGAATTCATGTTCTTGATCTTCGATCGATGCGAATGATGATGATGTGTTGTGAATTGAGAGCCCAAAGTGTGTCTTTGCTGCCCTAAGATCGTCCCAAAGAGAAGTCTTGTGGAAAAATTAGGGTTAACACCCATAAAAACCTCCAAAAACCACACATGTGCACCCCCCACAAAACTCGCCGCCGAACCGTAGCCTGCGGTTTACACCATAGGTTACGGTATACCCTTGCTGTTGTGGACAGAACCTCCGAACCCTAGCCTACGGTTTACATACCTCAAACTGCCAGCACCTTCATGAACCGTGACCTACGGTTTGGAAACCGTAGGTGAAGGCGTGTTCTTCTCAGCTCATGTACAACTATTACACAACTTTCATCAATTGTTACATTAGGTCCCTCGACTTTAATACTCTTCATTCCTTTCACATATAGCCACAATATAACTTCCGATTAAGTACCAAACACCCCCTAGACTTTGTTATTTTATCATTCCTTCAACATTTCAACCATACTTAACTTTCATTTAATTACCGCAAGGCCCTCGAACTTTGTTATATCATATATCTTCAATATCCGAGCTATATTTCGGACCTGAACACATCCCGAATATTACGATCTCTCTCAATAATCATCCTCGCTCATTCCTCTTTGCTTCCACGCACTTTAACTTCTCCGAATTATGCCGATTAACATGTAACATCACAAACGCTCGTATTTACTATATTCAAAACATATAATCGCATAAACCGCATTAAGTCACACAAGATAATACACTCAAGACTCGTGTTTCACACTCTCCATCACATCCCCACACTTATCATTGATTGTCCTCAAGCAACCATTACAAACATTACTCACCTTATTAACAAATCACCATTAAATCCCTTACCGAATTTGCAATTTAAGGTCCCAAGTCATACCTGTCCCATAGACTGACACAATCGAGATTGACAATATGACAAATAAATGATACGCATCTAAAATAGCTTAAGACTTGCCTAACTAAAACTAACATGCTTATGATACTACACACAAGCCACACGCCCCTCACAATAATCACTCCTCTCGGCTCAATCAAGACTAGCGTGTAATGTGCTAGTATATATCTCGCTCAAAACCAAATATGCTACTCTGCAATCATAAGCTTGTATAGCAATCATACCTCCAATGTATCAAATAACCTAACACATATCAAAAGGACTTTCGGGTTTCGGTTCTAGGGTAAAGGTATGGGAATATTTTTTGGCTTTTTATGTTTATTGGCGAACACAAATTAATATACTAAACCATGAAAACTTATTCACAATAATACTAACACCTGGGTTATCTTCGACCCATTTATTTAACACGAACATATAATGATTTTTTGTTTTTGTTTTTCTTTCTTTCCCTTTTTTTTCTTTATTTTTCAACAAACATCTAAGATATACTTGTCATTTATGGTTGGTAATCAAACAGGTCAAACAAGGTATAACAAACGAAAGGTGAAAGGCTCAACATGGTTAACTAAGGTGGGTTAGATAAACAATCAACAAATAGAACAATGAATGGATCCTAATGCCTTTATCATTTATGTGCATACGCTAAAGCACAGTCTTAGCACGTATCAAACGACACAAGTTCTAACACAAAGCAACATACGACCTACACTCAGCAAATGAACATGTATAGCAATTCAAATAATAATTAAGTAGGCTAAAATATCTCACAGAATGAAAGGAATATAGGTTGCTGACACATAGCATGAGTAACTCCTAAAGCATGTTACCCCTAGTTAGGCATCTCTTCTCAACTATTTTCTAAAACTTTCCAGAAATACTCTAATGAAACTTAAAGGGACAACCATGACTAGGGATCTAAGTTAGTTTAATATCAGTAGGAATCCTTTAGCAATTGAAAATGTCGGTTTTCATGAATTTCAAGCATACTTGAGAAACAAAATTTTTCAAAATTTTTTCAACTTAACCCAATTTCAACCATTCAAGCATTTAAAATCAACATTCATACCGACCCTATCTCGAGTTACCGCATCCCCACACTTGGGATACATTGTCCCTAACGTATGGTGCAAATTATACTCTAAACTCGAGAGATACCACCCGTAAACCATGAACGGGCAAATAACTAACTTGACTCACAAACAAACCCACTCTTAACACAAAATTTCACACCACCACGTACACGAAAACAAAAATAAAGTAAAGGATAGATAAACACATGCACCTGATCATGTGTCTGTAATTATGCGGCTGTTGTGCTTTAACCGGAATAGACGCATTCCATAGATTCTTTGATATCTCACCGGGGATGTTGCAAAACATCCCTACACTTAAATCATTGCATCCATGATGATTGAATCAAGAAACCTGTCAAAACACAAACACACCAAAACGAAACTAAACCAAAATACAATAGTCTACATCCTCAGGCTGCCTCCCGAGAGCGCTAAGTTTAAAGGTCTTCAGCCAGACCGTACGGGATATGCGCTACGGTGGTCTCAGTGCACATTTACCCCTTATATTTCCCATGAATGCACGGTACCTGACATCACTGATCCAACAGGGTCTAATTTTTATCAAGATATCCACTGACGCACTGCAGTCTGGCCTCAAACCACACTTTCCTATCGAGTTCCCAACATACACTCGGTAGTTAACTCTCCACAAGCATTTCTTTTTACTCAATATCAGCACATATGTTGGATTATTGCACAACCACTTTATGATGATCCGCCCGATGTCCTTCACCGTCACCTTCCTCATCTTTATACGTGCATCCCCACACGTGTTTTTTGAATGTCTTCTTTCACCTCATCACCGTCAACAATTTTCTCCACATCTGACTGTTCAGCAATTGAGAGAATCATCGGTGTGGTATTAACCACGGATGTGTGTAAAATGCAACATATAAATTACATCAAATAGGGCTTAAAACTAACCCTTTTTTAGTACTAATGTTGGAAAAAGTGTGCTTTTGTCTTCCTTTTGTATTTTCAGGACTAAATGAACTTAAATGAACAAAAGAAGCAAATATACAGCAAAATCTAACATGAATACAAGAAAAGGAACAAACGTGGCATGCCCGACCCCTCGACAGCATCTTACCAAGCAAAAACAAGTTAAAAGAAGGCTGACCATGGCCCCGTGCCCAGCGGAAACGGGGGCATGGCCAGATGTCTGCAGAATGGACAAAGCTATAGAAGCTTCTATTCCCGACATGGGGGCGTGCCCAGCTCAACACGGGGCGTGGTCAACGCTAAGATTCGCAGAATCCAAGCAAATCTTGATAGTACAGATACGCTTCTGCACACGGGGCCGTGCCCAGCGGATACGGGGCGTGTGGAGCTAATGCAGACAAATTGCAATTAATGAAGAAAGAGAATAAGGATGGATACGGGGCCGTGTCCGAGCGTCTGTGTAGGCTATAAATAGGGGTGCTTGGTTCACTTCAAAGGCATCCCTTGGCAAACCACCTCTCTCCCACTTCACCCACACTCCACCACCACCACCATCACAACACCCAAATCCACCACCATCATCCATCATAGAGTGTGTGTAGTAGTCTCGGGATCTAAGATTGATAGTAAGAGTTCTTGACAATCAAAGGCCATGTTTGCCTAAGTCTCTTACATCACTTGGTGAAGACAAGCATTTAGTGTAATACTTTTGATTTTTAATCTTTTCGCACTTTTTATTTGGTTTTGTATTAATGACTTTAATAACTAGTTTCTTATGTTGAAGGTGAAACTTCCTTATCATTTGTCCGTGGTGTCTTGGCGTTATTTTACAGTCTATATAAAATAAAAGATTTACACCATTCACATCTCTACGGTCTATATAGAGATATGTTGGCTACCTGGTCGGGGGTTAAAGGAATGGTTTGGTAAGGTTCTTGCCTTGTTTAGTGTATAGATCCTGCAAGGACCTGGGTCAAGCTTAATAGGACCTCCTTCAATACCCACTGGTATTGGATGGCGGGGGTGCGAATGGCTTGATCCCTCATATGTAAACTACTATTAATACATTAACCCGGCTACTTGGGATTGTATCCCTGCTGACTCAAACCACTTAGACGAGGGTAACGTCACCTTCAAAAGAGGGGCCTACCACATTATAAATTGTTAGGAATCAAGTTTTAACACACTCGACAAGCATCAAGTTTTTGGCGCCGTTGCCGGGGAAACAAGGATTTTAAGAAATTTAGGAATCAACGGCCTAATAATTTTCTTATTTTTTACTTTTTTTAGGATTTTTCTAGATTTTTCAGTTACTGCAGAGCTCAGCACGGGGCCGTGCCGCTGAACACGCCCCGTGCCCAATCTTTGGTACTGGCAATCCTGTTTTAAGTCAGGCAGTAGCTGAACACGGGGCCGTGCCCACTGAACACGACCCCGTGCCCAAGTTTCAGTTACTGAAAACAGAACCGTAAGATCCCGACGGTTGGTAATTTCTGACACAAACATGAGTGATACTGATCATTTCTACTTCCACTCCTCTTATGGTATGTGGTGTCAATTTTGTGGCGGACCTCATGAAGATTTAAAATGTTATTTTTTAAACTACAATCCCCACTATGTAGACCCATTGTTTTCCTGTAGCCTTAAGAGGGGTGAAAGTAAAAACAATCCCTATCTCTCTCTCGAATGCTCTCAATCATCTCTTCTAGGTGATATGATTCTCGAAGAATTATTTCAAATGGAAGAATTAATTCTCCAATTGATAAGAGAACTTGAGATGGACATGACTAATTCATCTCAAGACGACGATCAAGGAAAATTATTGAGAACGCATTCGGATACTAACAACATCGTTGCTCCCGAAATCACCTCTAACTTTTGCGAGGACTTGAGCGATAGTCATCCCTGTGTCGATTGTGCCGAGAAGGACTCCCCATCAGTTTCCGTTGATGCATACATAGACCTGAGCGATTCGACATATACTTTCTTTAACGAGAGCCCGGATAAGGGAAATAAAGGTTGGTCTTGCCCACTGCTATTTAACTTAGGAATCACCCTTTCCGATAACCTCTTGCGTTCTTGTCTAAAACTATGGCAACTTAGGTATCTCAGGCACTTCGGTGTTGTTCCAACCAGTAAGGAACCACCCGATCCGGATAAAACTCCTTAAAATAGACGAAACTTCATAAAAAAACTTCTAGCCATGGGGCCGTGTCCAGGTCAGCACACCCCCGTGTCCACCCAAAGATTCCCGTCCGACTTTTGGTCAGAATACGGACAAAAAGCGTCAGAATTTTTTCTACACACGGGGCCGTGTCCAGCGTGCTGTCGTTTTCTATAAATGCAGCAAGATTCCTGCACTCTTGGACCCATTCCAAAGACAAAGATCTGGTGGGATCTTCACATATACCATACTAGGTATATTCTAAAGAAGGTTCTCAACAACCATCTCGTCTTTTCTACTTTTGTCATTTGCCTTCTTCTTCATTTTCTCCTCAAAACCTCCATTAGAGTTTGAAATCTCCATAGTTTCAAGCTTTATTGTGATATTTGTTAGGTTTTTATTCAAGGAATCTTGTCAAAAATAAGTTTTACAACACTGTTTTAAGTTATTTCTACTTAAAAATTCTTTAAAAGTCTGAAAAATAATTTAAAGCTCCAAGATTCCTTGTTTCAAAAACCTGCAGAGAGGTGCACACGGGGCCGTGCTCAGCGAGCACGGGGCCGTGTCCGAGGTACTGTTTCATTAATTTGAAATTTCTTTCCAATTGTTTTCTTAGAATGTCGAGCAGAAATAGCGGAGCATCTTCATTACATTCCAGGAATGACCGATGAGGAAGAAGGGCATCGGTAGAAGACTCTCTCCTCAACTACGTTTATGCCTTGAGAGAGGCCATCGATGAAATGACGGGAGTAGAGGAAGCCTTGGTCGACTGTATAAATCATTTGTCGGTGGGACTAGAAGGATGTCTTCGAGAAGTCAACCTTTTGCACCAAATGTTGAATATTCTCGCTTCCCCTCCTTTGGTCCCAATCATTACACAAAGAGGATGGAATGTAGTTCCAGAAGTCATCATTCCGGCCGAATGGTATGTCATGCACCCGGAACCCCCTCAAGTTATATTACATGGGGTCCCGGTTGCCAACGCACCCCCTCCACAAGACATTGTGGAAAACGAGCCCGCCTTCTTCCTCCCAAGGGAAATAGAGGAATGGCTCAACGACATCTAAGTGACATCCTTCGGCTACAAGTTCTACAACGCCTTTAAAATACCGGAAAGCTATTTCCGGGTTTTTAATATTCCTACAATAAGGGTAGAACTCCTTGGAATGATTTTCTGCATTACTTGACCTATCTATCTTAGGAACTTTTAGTTTTTCATTTCTAGCTTTATTTTTTAGGATCTAATGTATTTCACTCTTTAATGAATGATAGTTTTTAATTATTGAATGGTGTTTGGATGATGTTCTAATGGGTAAAACACACTCGGAATGGTGAAGGTTACTAAGGGAAACTTGAACCCACACCCATGCACAAAAAAAAAAAAAAAAACAAAGAGCCTCCCGACAATTTTTCTTCATTACAGCAAGTTCAGCACGGGGCCGTGCTCAGCCCACACGGCCTGTGCTCAAGGTTTTGCAGAAAATGCCCAGTTCAGGTAACTGGACACGGGGTCGTGTTCACTAAACACGCCCCCGTGCCCAGCCTTATGTTAATTATGAAACTAGCAATCTGAACACGGGGCCGTGCCCGGGCCAACAACGGCCCATGTCCAGACAGTAACATAGAATTTTGTTTTTAACACCTTTTTACACATTCAATCAACCTAAAAACTTATTTTTGGGACACATTGAGGACAATGTGCAATTTAAGTGTGGGGGGGGGGGGGATGCTAAAACCTTGAATTTTGCAAGTCCTAATAACAAGCCTTACACAAAACTCCATTGGAAGCGCTAATCACCCCAATTTTTTTCAAAAAACTTTTCATTTTTTTACTTGTCTTGGTTTAATTTGGGAATAACAAGTTCTAAAAAGTTTATATTTTTACAAATTTACAACCGATAGCATCGTGATAAAAAGAACCAACATAAGAAAATTATGAAACGGCATGACAAATCTAGTTAAAATTTGATTATATATACTTGATCACATTAAAAACCCATTCCCATAAAAAGTGAGTTTTGAGCCTTTATTGAGCATAAAAGCATACATCTTTAAATTAAATGCTCATTTTTCGTTTCTTGTGTGAATAGCCGCTTGATTTCTTACAACTCTAGAACTTGCCACGACGATACATTCCCGGTCCTTACCAACTTAAACCCAAGTAAGTAAATGACGGAGGCATTAGGACTAACCCTTTTTCTTTTCAACACCATTATTTTTCATTTTTTTATCACCTACCCAAAATCCCCCTAGTTAACCCCTTTGAGCCTAAACCCTTTCGTTTCTAAACCCACAAAACAAACACCCTTCACCCACCAAAACCTTTTTTATTTTTAACCCTTTATTTTAGTGAGAAGCTCGGTTTTCATGTGACATCCCTTATAAAAAAAATTGAAGTATATCAATAAACAAACAAGTTCCTCAAAGAAACTTTGTTTGAAAATGCTTTGTTTGAATAAAAGTCACAAAAACAAAAAGTTTTACGACGACCGACGCTTTTTATGCTTTTCGCCCTTTTTACTAACCACTAACCCAAAACCACCTACCTTTAACCCAAGCCTAACCCTTCCCCAAGTCCTCTTGATATTTACAAAGGTGTATAGTTAAAAAAGAGGAGGATTGATTGCTTGGCAAGCATATGGTAGAAGTAAGTTCCATGCCGGTCTCGAGTGTTTCCCAAAAATACATCTTCAGCCGAGTGTTGAGTGATCCCCCGTGAGGTATGTGAACTTGTATATAAATGGAATTTTAAAGAGGCATGTTATGCCCAAATAAGTAATTTATCTTATGAAATGTTCTAAATAAATCATAACGAATAGGATTGTAAATAACATAAAAATAAAGCCTAATAAAGATCTTGGATTCCCGACACTCAAGACAAGCCCAAAACTTCTCTTCTACCCATTCCATTTGGGAGTGTAAGCCACATTATAAAGAGTTTTGCTTGAGGACAAGCAAAGATTCAAGTGTGGGGGTATTTGATGTGTGTAAAATGCAACATATAAATTACATCAAATAGGGCTTAAAGCTAACCCTTTTTTAGTACTAATGTTGGAAAAAGTGTGCTTTTGTCTTCCTTTTGTATTTTCAGGACTAAATGAGCTTAAATGAACAAAAGAAGAAAATATGCAGCAAAATCTAACATGAATACAAGAAAAGGAACAAACGTGGCATGCCTGATCCCTCGACAGCATCTTCCCAAGCAAAAACAGGTAAACAGAAGGCTGACCACGGGCCCGTGCCCAGCGGACACGGGGGCGTGGCCAGATATCTGTAGAAAGGACAAAGCTACAGAGGCTTCTATTCCCGACACGGGGCGTGCCCAGCTCAACACGGGGCGTTGTCAACGCTAAGATTCGTAGAATCCAAGCAAATCTTGATAGTACAGATACACTTATGCATACGGGGCCGTGCCCAGCGGACACGAGGCGTGTGGAGCTAATGCAGACAAATTTCAATTAATGAAGAAAGAGAATAAGGATAGACACGGGGCCGTGCCCAATGGACACGGGGCCGTGTCCGGGCGTCTGTGCAGGCTATAAATAGGGGTGCTTGGTTCACTTCAATGGCATCCCTTGGCAAACCACCTCTCTCCCACTTCACCCACACTCCACCACCATCACAATACCCACATCCACCACCATCATCCATCATCCATCATCCATCATAGAATGTGTGTAGTAGTCTCGGGATCCAAGAGTGATAGTAAGAGTTCTTGATAATCAAAGGCCATGTTTGCCTAAGTCTCTCACATCACTTGGTGAAGACAAGCATTTAGTGTAATACTTTTGATTTTTAATCTTTTCGCACTTTTTATTTGGTTTTGTATTAATGACTTTAATAACTAGTTTGTTATGTTGAAGGTGAAACTTCCTTATCATTTATCCGTGGTGTCTTGGCGTTATTTTACTGTCTATATAAAATAAAAGATTTACACCATTCATATCTCTACGGTCTATATAGAGATATGTTGGCTACCTGGTCGGGGGTTAAGGGAAGGGTTTGGTAAGGTTCTTGCCTTGTTCAGTGTATAGATCCTGCAAGGACCTGGGTCAAGCTTACTAGGACCTCCTTCAATACCCACTGGTATTGGATGGTGGGGGTGCGAATGGCTTGATCCCCTCATATGTAAACTACTATTAATACATTAACCCGGCTACTTGGGATTGTATCCCTGCTGACTCAAACCACTTAGCCGAGGGTAACGTCACCTTCAAAAGAGGGGCCTACCACATTACTCATTAATAACTTAATTAATTATCTTTCAATATTCCGACCCTTTAGGATTGTATCCTTGCTGACTCAAACTACTGGGTTGAGGGTCACGTCACCTTCAAAAGAGGGCCATACTACTATAACTAAGATAATCTCTTAAAAAGTGCAAAAGTGCAGAAATCATCAAATGTTACACTAAAGGCGAGTCGAATCCAAGTGATTCATCTTGTCTATCTGTTTTTATTTTATTTTTATTTTTCAGCATTTTTAGTTTTTATTTTCATGAAAACCTTTTCTAAAATTTTGATTTGATTAGACGTTGAGGATAAACCGGTACTAAAAGCTCTTGTGTCCTTGGACGACCTCGGTATCTTGCCAACGCTATACACACTCGACACGCATCAACCTCCACAACCTCGTCCCCTACTTGAGAAGGAGACATCTGTAGAGATACCCATCTATCCCTGGCTTGGCGTTTTTCCATTGGAGTCATTCTTGGCCCATCATCCTTCACTTTAGCCATCAAAAGATCATACTTCTAAATCCACATCTCCAACTGGTCCTCTATTGACAGGTCAAGTTTCGCCAATTCCTCTTCAATGTATGCCAGATCTCTTTGTCTCTTTGTCTCATATATTCAACAAGACTTCCAAATTGGGGTGATTGATTGTAACTATGTGACTGGGGTGCACATGCAGACTTACCCTGGTCAAATGTATGCTGGGTATGATAGGCATCCTGATAGTGTACCGGATGGTCTTCATAAGAAAGTCGAGAGTATTCATCATAACAATCGTCATACTCCTCTTGGTAACTCACACTTTGTACCATCCCTGGATCATAGCTACTCTCATCCCATATCTGCTCATCAAAACAATAATACGTATCCGATTGGTAATCATGTGCAACTCACAGTGAATCATAATAAGAATAGTATGGGTAGACATGATCATCAGAATAAAAATCCAACTCATTTGCTCTCCTCTATTCTTCTTCATGCCTGTATCGAGCCTCCCAACAGTTAATTCCCGGATGCAGCGGATTCTTGCAAAGTGTACATGTAGAGTACTCGAGAAATCTTCTTCTCAAATAACTTGCCATCCCGCAAAAACACAGAAACACAAGCACCAAGCATAAATCTGAACAAAAAAATACAAAACAAAACTGACACTATTTTTGGATTTTTTTTATTTCTACTAAAAACCTAACACTAAACACTTTGCGCACGCCTCCCCGACAACGTCACCAATTTTGATGTCTGTCGTTAAGAACATGCAAAAACCAACTAAACTACGTAGATAGGATAAGTTAGATATCGAACCAGAGGAGGATTGTGGAAAGTGTCGTTATGTCAAGTGTTGATTAACTATTGCAGAAAAAGTAAATCTTGTTTGGTTGAGAGTTGATTAACTAGCAAATTATGAAAATACGGAGTTGTAAACAATGGGAGAGAACAATGGTTCCTCCGAATTTCATATTCAAATTAAATTCGGTTTGTGTTGGATTGTTTACAATTACATAGACATAACTGTATAATCTGATTTAACTGATTGTGACAAATGAGGACTAAGTTCTCTAAATTGATTAACAACAAGAGGTTATCACACGATTATCAATTGAAGATTACCAAACACAATCCCTATCTAATGTATCCCAATTACTAGAACTCTCGAGAATTGAAAGAATCAAAACTAGGTTTAAGCAAAATCAGTTGTTTATAAATCAACTAAATCAAATCAACCGGTAACAAGCATCGAATGCTTAGATTACTGGATTTAACAACGTTCAAACACAAAACCTAGTTCACTTACAAGAATCCTCCACCCGGAGGAAACCATAGAGAATTAGCCGCTCAACTCGGTCATGTGATCTTCAAATGCTTGATGAACGGATGAATTCATGTTCTTGATCTTCGATCGATGCGAATGATGATGATGTGTTGTGAATTGGGAGCCCAAAGTGTGTCTTTGCTGTCCTAAGATCGTCCCAAAGAGAAGTGTTGTGGAAAAATTAGGGTTAACACCCTTAAAACCCTCCAAAAACCACACATGTACGCACCCCTACAAAACTCGCCGCCGAACCGTAGCCTACGATTTACATCGTAGGTTACAATATACCCTTACTGTTGTGGATAGAACCTCCAAACCGTAGCCTACGGTTTACACCGTAGGCCACGGTATACCTCAAACTGCCAGCACCTTCATGAACCGTGACCTACGGTTTGGAAACCGTAGGTGAAGGCGTGATCTTCTCAGCTCATGTACAACTATTACACAACTTTCATAAATTGTCACATTAGGTCTCTCGACTTTATTACTCGTCATTCCTTTCACATATAGCCACAATATAACTTTTGATTAAGTACCAAACACCTCCTAGACTTTGTTCTTTTATCATTGCTTCAACATTTCAACCATACTTAACTTTCATTTAATTACTGCAAGGCCTTCGAACTTTGTTATATCTTATATCTTCAATATCTGAGCTATATTTCGGACCCGAACATATCCTGAATATTACGATCTCTCTCAATAATCATCCTTGCTCGTTCCTCTTTGCTTCCACGCACTTTAACTTCTCCGAATTATGCCGATTAACCTGTAACATCACAAATGCTCGTAGTTACTATATTCAAAACATATAATCGCATAAATCACATTAAGTCACACAAGATAATACACTCAAGACTCGTGTTTCACACTCTCCATCAAACGGTCCGAAGTATGACAAGTAGAGCATGCTCATCAAGGACTTAAACTAAGTGATGATTTCGAATGAAGGTCGAACGACAATGAAAGCCCATCAGGGCAAGTATCACGCAGGTGCACACCTTGCATTGTTATATGAACGATATTATACAACATTCAAGTTATGAATGTCCGTTGCATATGGGAATATAAAACTTGGAAAACCTAGATAGGATACCTATCCAAGATGATGTTTCCAAGAGAAATTGGGTGGGAAATACGCGTTATTCACAAATCGTGAATAACAAAACAATAAAAGAATTCGGATTTAGAACTTGGATGGGAATGACCATCCAAGTAGACATTATCAATAAGACTGTTAGTGCATATTTCGTACGTTTGACACTGTGCGAATAATTAGATAGAGCGTGTGTTGAATATTGTATAGAATACGAGAAAGTTGGACACGGTTCGTTAATGTAAAGGTCCATCCGGACGGATGACCATCCGGTCGGATGGCGATCCGATCGGATGGACTCAAAGGTAGGAAATGTCTATAAATAGGGGGTTGGGGCTCCCATTTGGACAAGCTTTTGGTTCCCAGAGGGGACATGCTGTCCAACTGGTCTCGCGATGCTATAACGGTGAATAATCAATAGAGACCAGATTGAAATTGACTGCTCGGTGTTGTATCTATCTTCTACTCCTTTCTTAGTCGTAATAATCGCACCGAACACGTCGTTTCAGGACCGAACTCCGTTAAACTCGCCGGATCCTGGAATCACAATTGGTATCAGAGCTACGGTATCGATTTAATCGATCTAACAGTTGGTTAAATCACCCAAAGCTCATCAATTTTGGGTTAAACAGGAGTTTTGATGTTAAACAGAGAAAATCATCAAAATAAAGGTCAATTCACGGATGGATTTTGGAATTGAAGACATCATTCTGTTTGGAATTGATTCGCGCACAATCCTATGAAGTTTCATCATGAAATTCACACAAATAAAGATTCTGGATCGAAAAAACGTGATTTGGAGTGTTCTTGAGCTGATAGAACATATCCAATCGGATGGCAATCCGATCGGATAACCATCCGATCCACATCACTATCTTACTTGAAGGATTATTTAAGGTTTATATGATTTCAATCGGATGGCAATCCGATCGGATGACCATCCGATCGGACGACCATCCGACCGGACGACCATCCGATCCATGTCACTATGGGATGTTTGGAAGATCAGTTAGTTTTCAATGAACGACAATCCGATCGGATGGCAATCCGATCGGATGACCATCCGATCCACAAACACTTGTTTGTCCATTTTTATTCTTCAATCGAATGACAATCCGATCGGATGACCATCCGACACTTGCCATTTGACCAGATGATCAAATGCCTAAAAAAGGGCATTTTTTTATCGCAACGACGAGGAGAGTCTCCAAAAATTTTTTTTGGTGATTGTCAATTTTTTCGGGTTTTTAACGACCAAGTTGGGTTGTTCGGGGACACCGTCGGGGGCTTTAGTGAACATATTTGATGATGCGATCACGGATTGTGGAAATTAGTGGGGTAGTCATGATAATGATGCAGAACGTTTATCATCTGGGTTATCTGACTATTTATGGGCCAAATCGAAAAATCCGCAATAGTGAAAATGAGTTATGACTAAAAGATGATGACTTCACAAAAGGAATTCGGAATAAATATGTTCAACTTTGTAAGGTTGAATGGGTTGAGGATTTCATACGAATAACCAAACGGGTCAAAATGAAGTCTTAACGTATACGGTAATGGGTACGTGAATAATGACTTTGGTATGAACCCGGTTGATGGGTAAAATTTTAAATATAAGCATAAACCGAGTAACGGGAACACGGACTAAAAGTCAAAAGACTCGGGTAATGAGTCATAATCGAAAATATGGGTGAACATTCTTTAAAATGAGTTGTAACAAAAATGTAAGCATAAACCGGGTAACGGGAGTGCGTTACATTAGAATAACGAGCGTGGGAAAATGGGACGTAATTGAAAATAAACATAAATGCAAGCCGCGTAACGGGAAGCGTGAAACTAATCAGCGTGTAAATGGCGTATGAAGTCATAGAAACGGAGGGGTTATCCGAGTAGAAATTGATCCAGTCATGGACTACGATTACGCGGCGCGCGCGGATACCATCAGACGGTGTTTCATCTGTGTATGATAATGGATGTCATAGGCAACATACACAAAAGTAGTGATTGCTACCAAATATGGTAGTTGTGACTCGGTGGTGACGAGTGGTCAATACCATTTGACCCTTACACCAAGTTTAGGCGTGAGTGACCATCACCCAATTGGGATGAAACGGGTAATAGATCTGGTGAAAGAACGCGACACATAAATGACTCATGGAGTCATAGAAACAGAAATATTTCCAACGCGGATCAAACATGGTCTAAGGGCTAATACGTGGTCGAAAACCGGTGTTCGTATTTGTTTAAATTGATGTTTTTACATGATTTTTGATTTTGTTTAGCCTACTTTTGATTAGAGTTGTATTTTGCATGTCTAACAAAGTTTAAGGAGCTATTCGGGAGCTTTACGGACCACCGGGGCGAAAAATGGACCACCGGGATGCGAAATTGTTCAACCGGGAGCAAGGAACGCAAAAAAAACAAAAAGTGGAGGTTGCAAGGATCGTCGCCGATGCCTCCCCAGGCTGTCGGCGACGCTGCTCAGGTCTTCCCATCGCCTACAAAGTGTCGTAAACAGCTGATTTGGCCGTCGGCCACTTTTGCACAATGGACAAGGCGTCGCCGACGGTAGGCCAGGCCGTCGGCGACGACCTCACATTTCTCAGTCGCGCGTTTGTTGTTTTCCTTGGTTGTTGGACGACTAAAAAGAGATCTTTAACCCATATTTCGGGAGTTACACAACATCTTTGAGTTTTGAATTGTTCTTGGAGCCTAAACCTTCAGCCATTCCATCTCGAATCATTCCATTTACACCAATCCATCATTCGATTCATCATCATCTTCATCCTAACCCTAATCACCATCACAATCATCATCTACCATTCAATCCATTATCACCACAAACCCCAACCACCATATCCATCACATTCAAGCTTCAGGATCTTCAAGCTCAAGTTCCCATCCGTTATTGATCGTGTTCCATTCACCATGAGCGGCTAATTCGCGGTGGTTTCACCCCGGTGTAGACATTTGTTAGAATTCCAGGGTTTGCTACTTGTTTAAACATTCGGTTTGTGACTAATTGAATTGTATTTGAATCATTAGATAATTGTCATACGTTTGTATTGTATTTGCGAATTGTCGAATGAATTATTAAATTTGACTTTGTGAAACGAATATGCCTATTTATGCCATGTCTTTTGATAGGATTTACTTATCCAAGGTAACGAAGTGCATTGTGGTCCGTTGTCTATAACGTCAATAGAGATTAGCACCTAAACCTTGTGATTCTAAAACCGTTAATGAACTAATTCGATTAAACCAAGTTAAAACGTGTAGTAACTCTAGGTCTTGCATTTGTTGAACCGGGTGTGAACCTTGTTTTTAATTCATTGTTCTACAATCGTTAGTTAAGTTTTCGTACAATAGCTTAAGCTTAGTAATCAATTAATCAAACCAAACTTGTCGGTTTATTCCGACATCCTTTTCAAACAAACAAAACTCATAAGAAATTTAGCAAACTTCATAAATTGTGATAACTCTTTAAAAATCAATCGAATCCATATACAAACCACAAACTCTTCATGGTTCGACCCCTTACTACTGCTAACTATTTGTTTGAGGTAATTTGGGCATTATAAATATTATATTTGACCGGAGTGCGACACATCCGATCAAATTTTGGTGCCGTTTCGGAGTTCGTGCGCTTTGTGTTTAGATTTTTTTGTTTGATTTCTGTGATTAACTGTTTAGGGTTCATTTCTTTTTGTTACTTTCTCTTTTTCCTTGTTACACGGGTGTGTTATTTGTGCAGGTTACAGGTAGTGCATGCATACAAGGAATTCTGGGAGGACTTCACCGTTGTATTCGAACCAGAGATCGAGAGAGTAGTCCGAAGAAATCAAGCCAACCGGTTGGAAGCAACACTTGCTTCCGACCCATCCGACACCCATTCACCATCTACACCATCCATTGAACCTAGTTCAATCGCTAACCAAAACTCTAATCAAAACCAATTTCAGTATCGGGGCAACATTCGATCCAACAACATAAACATTCCACAAGATCAACCGGGCGGTGGTAACAACTCAAGACCACCTACACCACCATTCCAAAATTGAAGCCACAACAATAACCAACGAACACCCACACCTCCACATCAAAACACTAACCGACAAAACCCATTACCAACCAACATCGTTGACCAAATGTCAATTCTGATCGTAGAGGTAACTGAGATCGCGGCAATCCTGCAAATGAAGACCCATTCTTCAAATCTTCAATATTGATGATTTGAGGAATACAATCCCCGATGATGCACAATATAATGTTCCCGGTTATCAATCACCGGAACACGTGAGTATTCACTTGGAATACTCAGATGACGGGGGAAACTACGATGAAAGAGAAGATGATGGTTGGGGATATGTGAATGCGAGTAACGTCTACAATGCGCGGGGGGTTGAGAACGAGGATTTTGGCTATCAAAATGCCAATTATGTGGGCAACGAAGGTTATAGGTATAGATATTATCGAAATGACGGCTTTGGAAAGAACCGCTGACCACAACACAATAATCAACAGAACCAGGATGACGGTTACTACAACAACAACAACAACAACAACAATGGCAATCGTAACTGTATTCCTCGATTCGTGGGAGGTGGTAATCAAGGTGGAGATAGAGGTGGTAATAGAAGGGGAAACCGAAGACCGTTGGATCAAGAGGTTGACGGTCCACGTCGTCGTCCGCAACAAGTTCTGAGGGGTGTCAATGATCGTTTTAGACCGGTGGTCACCGAAAATGACTCACCGATTGTTCCTCCACCCCGAGGAATTAGATCTTTCGAGTGTAAGCCAAATTACATTAACATCCTACCTCACTTCAATGGTAGGACAAATGACGAGCCATACACGCACTTGGTGGAATTCTTCGTTATTTGTAGTACGATTGGAGGACGTGATTTCGAGATTGAAGAAGTGAAATTGAGGCTCTTTCAATTTTCAATAAAGGATAAAGCGAAGCAATGGTTCCTCACGCTACCGGCTAATAACATTCGTACATGGGCTGAGATGCAACAGGTTTTTCTTGATGAACATTATTCATTGGCAAAGACCGACGATGCAAGGGATGAAATTCGGTCTTTTCACTAACTTTCGGGAGAATTACTACATGAAGCTCTCACATGGTTCAAGGAGTTATTTCGAAAATGTCCTCACCATCAAATACCAAAGTGGGAATTGTTGAAATGTTTTGTTAGAGGATTGGATGCCGGTGAGCATAAATACTTGCTTTTCGCAAGTAATGGCACATTTTTGAACAACCACGAAGAGGACAATTGGGAGTTCTTGGAGAAAATGAGTAAAAATTCAAAGGCAGTTGCTTTGGCGGATCAAGCCAAAAAGAACTCGGTTTCCCAATCGCTTCCCGATCTTGATTCAAGTGTCAAGGATCGTATTGCTACCTTAGAACGGGAATTGGCCCGTATGAAGAGGAAAGATGTAGGAGCGGTCTAGTTTGCGGTGTGTGAGGATTGCGGTGATATTGGACATAGAGTCGATGAGTGACAAATGAATATGGCACAAGCCACCGAAGAAGTACATCAAGTGTATGGGGATCGAAAACCATATGACATGAACTCCAACACCTACCATTCGGGTTTGAGGAACCATCCAAACTTCTGGTATGGTAATGTGATACACTCTAATTTACACATATTTTAGTCCCCCGTTTTACCCCAATTTTATGCGTTTTTGGCCGTAAAACCGTCGTTCGGATACTTATTTATCTACATTTGTGTTTACAGGCCTAAAACTGCATTCCAGACAAGATGATACCAAAAACGAGGACTTTCCGGAGAAAACGACAAAGCTGCGGACTTTCTGTTAAGGATTCTGATCTGGGCCTATGGAACGACCGTTCCACCTGATGCACGGTCGTGTATCTCCGACAAAGCTGATCATCTCGGCAATAAACGATCGGTGCGACTGGGCGTTCCAGGGAAACAAGCGACTAGGAGAAGAACGGTCGTTCCATGTGAGGAACGATCGTGCATCTCCGGTGAACCAACAGAGTCTCGGAACTGAACGGTAGGTGCGACTTGGCGTGCAACATGAAGCCCGGAACTGAACGGTCGTTCCGTCCCGAAGAACGACCGTGCCATTTCAGATCTGGTCAACGATCCGATGACGTATGCGGTATGGTGACCCATGACCAATAATTGAATAAAGTGAACGGTCGTTCCTCGGGGAGAACGACCGTGCATCAGCAAAAAAGTATAAAAACACAGCAGAAACTTTCTGCTCGATATTCTGGATTTTTGGAGAGCTCTCAGGCGATTTTCAGGCTCCGGAGGCATTAGCTTTCACCCGGATTCAAGCCACATTATCCCGATTAGCTCGATTACTACCCGGATCCTTAGTCTAGTACTTGTTTATGGTTTGATTTTCTAATCTTTCCAAGTTTTTGTTAATCTTTCAAGTACTTAGATTATGATTTATGTTTTATTGTAGCCTTTGGGCAAAAACACAACAATCCCTTGCTAGATTATAACCATTAGTTTGTTAAACTTTGTTTGTAATGACATTTGAAGTATTTTCTATGTTAATCTTTGATGATTAGTTTGCAACCTTGTTATTGATATTGAACTCTTGATTATAAGTAATTATGTTGGATGATTGGTGCTTGGTTAGTTAAGATAGTTGAAAAATGAAGCTTAATTAATCTTGTATTAGTAAACTTTGAATTTGGTTAACTAGTTTAACTTGGTTTAAATGTATGCATCATGATACTAGAAATGGTTAGTGATTTAATAAAATGTAATTATTGTTAATCAAGAGAGCTTGCCGTCACGTAAGGACCTAAACGGGTTAGATGGTGTCGTTATGAATTCTTGCCATGATTTGTTAGCTTAGTTAGTAGTTTAGGCCAAAATTGCTATCTTGGTGAATTATTGTGTAAGATTTGTAAAATGAACTCGGTTGTGATTTAATCTAGTTTATGCTTATCTCGGTGGTTGCATTGTGTTTATCGGTGTCGCTTTCCTTGTTTAAGTGAGGTTAGAATAATCCTAACGGCTGCCTAACTTATTTTTAAGAGATTTTCATAGACATTTATCAATTGCACGTTAAAGAACAATTTTAGGTGGTTAAAGTGTGTCTATCGTTTTAACTTTCCGAATGATTGTCATGTTAGGATTCCCGAAAGGGATACTAATTGTTTTAAATTGGAAAATTGACCGAATGCTTCTAGTGCCAAAACTGACTTAGTTGACATGCTGTGGTTGTATATTTAGCAAGGCTTTTTATCTACTTTCTATTATGTTTTTATTATGTATTTGGTTATGTTTACTTTAGTTTAGTTTAAAATCACAAAACCTATGTTTTTACCGGTAGTTTAGTGACAAAAGGTCTAGTACAAATTCTCCGCCCATTTCCTTGGAACGATACTTGGTTCTTACCGATACTTTATTACATATATGACGGGGTACACTTGCCTCTTTCGTGTGTGTTTTGATGTAAAAGTAATAATCACTTTTATAAATTTAAAACCCAATCGTGTGTAATTCATTGCAAAATATTATGTATATATACGCACACGTCATAATGCTTCAAATCAAATGAACCCGAACTTTCAATCGGGGAATCAAGGTAGTGGGCAAGGTGGTTCTTCCTATCATAATCGGCAAGGTGGTAACCAAGGGGTTACCAAAGGAATTACAATCAAGGGGGTAACCAAGGATATTAAAACCATGAAGGCAATTACCAACGTGGTTACAACCAAGGTGGAAATGGGGGTGGTGCTTCAGACTCTCAAATGGGTGGTGATGACTCGTAAAGCTCCAAACTCGATGCAATCATGAAAGCCATCACCACTTCAAATCAAGAGATCAAATCCGAGATGAAGAAAGAGTTTGAAGTACATGATAAGTCACACAAGGCCTTAGAGAAGCAAGTGGGGCAACTTGCACGAGAAATGGCTCAAATTCGTGGAAGTGGAGGAGGACTTCCAAGTGACACCACGGTGAACCCTAAGCATCAAGGGTCGAGCTCGAAAAACACACTACTAATGTTGTGTAACTCCCGAAATATAGGCATATCCTGAAATTGTTTAATAAATCCTAACGAGCGCTACCAACGCTAGTGGCCCACAATTTTTGTCCTCCTCATGAAAAGGAACAGACTGCCAATAAATTTCTGAACCACAAAATGATTGGGGTAGATTGCAGAGAATATACTACCACATTCTTTGAATATGCCAGGATAGTACCAACTTTAGCGTCACCAGAACCTATATTAATCTTCCATTACACCTGGGGATTAATCAGTGAGATCAGAAATATAGTAATTTTCTGCTTCTATTCAGCTGGAAAAAAAAAAGAGCAGAATTATTATATAGTAATAAAATATTCATTGTGTGAAATTTTCGTTTGCAGGTTAATGTCCTCAACTCCCGCGCCTAATATTGCTGAGCCGGTTGACGAACCAGCGCATAATCTTAGGAGGAGTAGGAGGCTTCGAGAAAGGGCACGTGTCATTGCACAACAGATTGCAAACGCGATTAACGACCCGGTGATACTTTCTGAAAGCGAAAACTCGGGGGACGAAATCATGGCAGACGATAATCAACCTTTGAATGAGACGAATCAACCCGGACGAGAAGGCTTGGAGCCCAGTATTATTAGACCCACTATTGATGCACCTTCATTTGAAATAAAATCTAGTATTATTAACATGGTGCAGAATTCAGTGCAGTTCGACGGGCGAGAGCACGAGGATCCCGGGAGACACATTGCAGCTTTCCTCCATGTTTGCTCCACATTCAAGATTAGGGATGTTTCGGAGGACGCAATTCGGTTGAGGTTGTTTCCGTTTTCATTACGTGACAAAGCCAGAGCTTGGCTTATGTCACTCCCAGCCGGGTCCATCAGGACCTGGAATCAGTTGGCAGAGCAGTTTATGCATAAATACTTTCCACCTGAGAAAACGAACAAGCTACGGAACCGGATTACTTCATTTCGCCAGGACGAGGGCGAATCGTTGCATGCAGCTTGGGAGAGGTTCAAGGATTTGTTGATTGATGTGCCACATCACGGCTATTCCAAGAGACAGCTGGTTTTGACATTCTATCAGGGGCTCAGCTACAACACGCAGGAGCGATTAGATGTTAACGCAGGAGGCGATCTGGGAACGAAAACGCCTGCGGAAGCATATGATATTATCGAGAAAGCTGCGTTGAAATCCAGCTCGCACCGGGAAGGCGATAGAGGTCGGGCTACATCATCATCATCTCGCCCAGGAGCTCACGCTGTGGACGATTACACAGCTATTACTGCGCAAATCTCGGCTCTGGCAACGAAATTCGAGAAATCCAAATCAGCCTCGCAAGTTGGCCCTGGATGTGACCAGTGTGGAGTGTCACATGTGCCAGGTACGTGTGAGCAGGGTGTTATGTTTACCGGTCACGAAGAGGTGAACTACATGGGCAATCAAAACAGGCCCCAAAATAACCCCTACAGCAACACGTACAATCCAGGGTGGAGGAATCACCCAAACTTTGGGTGGAAATCTGGTTCTGGGGACCAGAACGCGCCCGGTTTTGCTCAACATGCTCCCGCGCCACAACATTCTCATGGTCAATCCTTCCAGCCTCAATATCATAATCAAGGCTCAGGAAGCAGTTCACAGCCGCACGCCTCTCAAAGCAACGCAAAGTTAGAGGAAATGATGGCACAACTGCTGAACAACTCCAATAGTGCTAATCAAATGGCTGAAAAGCGATATCAGCAGCATGAGGAGCGGTTCTTGGTCAATGAAGGAGAAATGCGGAGTCAAAAGGCTTCCATTCAGAATGTTGAGAATCAAGTGGGACAGTTAGCAAAAATGTTGTCGGAGAGACCCCCGGGTGGTCTTCCGGGCAACACGGAGCAGAACCCGAAGGGGCGTGGTAATGGCCCGCACACGTAAAGTGTGGGGACATGAGTCTTGCTATCGACTCGCCGACAAAAATTTAGCATGAGTCTTGCTATCGACTCGCCGAAAAAAATTTAGCATGAGTCTTGCTATCGACTCGCCGACAAAAATTTAGCATGAGTCTACGCTGCTGACTCGCCGACAAAAATGCAGCAGGAGCGTCTTTGGCGCTATGAGGGCAAAATTGTCCTTTTATTTGTTTTTGTAGTTTTAGCGTAATTTAGGTTAGTTAGGTAGTTTTCGTTTGTTTGTTTAGTTTCCGTACGTGCCGGGCGAAGGTTCTGTATTGTAATATTGTTAGAATAGTTGGTGTATCGAAAAAACGGCGAAAAACGGCCGAAACGGGTGCTGGAAATAGCTTCTGCAGAAATTCTGTATCTGCAGCTGATGCACGACCGTTCCATATGGGGAACGACCGTGCAATGCCGAGCAAGCCGGAACGGTGGATCGCACCCTCGGTGCATTTCCGAGAACACGCTGCTGCGTTTGAACGACCTCGGTGACGCACGACCGTTCCATTCCGGAGAACGACCGTGCGACAGGCTGAGGGCAATTTGGTCATTTTGCACACTATATATACTATTATCTGCTGCAAAAACCATCATTCGCGAACCCTAGCAGCTGCAGACCGTTCCAGGGCAATTTTTCACCGTTTCGCACGATTTTTCGCACGATCAAACACCCAACTTCGCACGGTACGTCTCTAGTGTTAGATTTCTTGTTTTCTTTCGTTCTAGTGTAGTTTTCTTCCGATTTTTCAAGGAATTTTTAGGGTTCTCTTCATAAACAAATCGAAACCCTAACCCTTGTTAAATCGAAGTATCGTGAACACCCGGTTGATTTGCAGACCCCTGTAGACCCAATATTTGTTGAAATTTTGAAAAAAATCTGATTTTTCTAAGTTCAGGGGTCGTATTTTGCAGATTCGGAAGTGCACGGTCGTTCCTCGGGTGGAACGGTCGTGCATCGCCGGCTGATTCACGATATCGTCTGGTCTGGCCTGTTAGTTCTCGGTGACGCACGACCGTGCGTCCCGGAGAACGACCGTGCCATATTGCCAGTACAGTTTGGACAGTAGCTTCATATTTGGCTGACGGTAGTTTAGTGACAAAAGGTCTAGTACAAATTCTCCGCCCATTTCCTTGGATCGATACTTGGTTCTTACCGATACTTTATTACATATATGACGGGGTACACTTGCCTCTTTCGTGTGTGTTTTGATGTAAAAGTAATAATCACTTTTATAAATTTAAAACCCAATCGTGTGTAATTCATTGCAAAATATTATGTATATATACGCACACGTCATAATGCTTCAAATCAAATGAACCCGAACTTTCAATCGGGGAATCAAGGTAGTGGGCAAGGTGGTTCTTCCTATCATAATCGGCAAGGTGGTAACCAAGGGGTTACCAAAGGAATTACAATCAAGGGGGTAACCAAGGATATTAAAACCATGAAGGCAATTACCAACGTGGTTACAACCAAGGTGGAAATGGGGGTGGTGCTTCAAACTCTCAAATGGGTGGTGATGACTCGTAAAGCTCCAAACTCGATGCAATCATGAAAGCCATCACCACTTCAAATCAAGAGATCAAATCCGAGATGAAGAAAGAGTTTGAAGTACATGATAAGTCACACAAGGCCTTAGAGAAGCAAGTGGGGCAACTTGCACGAGAAATGGCTCAAATTCGTGGAAGTGGAGGAGGACTTCCAAGTGACACCACGGTGAACCCTAAGCATCAAGGGTCGAGCTCGAAAAACACACTACTAATGTTGTGTAACTCCCGAAATATAGGCATATCCTGAAATTGTTTAATAAATCCTAACGAGCGCTACCAACGCTAGTGGCCCACAATTTTTGTCCTCCTCATGAAAAGGAACAGACTGCCAATAAATTTCTGAACCACAAAATGATTGGGGTAGATTGCAGAGAATATACTACCACATTCTTTGAATATGCCAGGATAGTACCAACTTTAGCGTCACCAGAACCTATATTAATCTTCCATTACACCTGGGGATTAATCAGTGAGATCAGAAATATAGTCAAGGCAGCTAGACCACAAACAATAGAAGAAGCAGTGGAACTTGCTAATACTCTGACCGATGAATTGGTACGTACGCAAGAGGAAAATCAGAAGAAGAATCTAGCTTAAAAGATTACCCAAGAACTACGTTATGGTAATTCCTATCATGGGAAAGGAATAGGTTCATCTTCTTCACCTCTATGTAAGACATCTAAAGAGAAACATAGAGGGAAATGTCGAGGATTCTGCAACTTCTGCAAGACACCAGGACATAAGGAAGATGACTGTAGAAAGAAAACTAACGCCCGAATATGTTACAACTGCGGAGAAGCTGGCCATATCAAGCCAAACTGCCCGAAACTAGCTCTAGCGGCAAACAACAAAGCAAAGGCAATAGAAGGACCAAAGAAAAATGCCAGAGTATTCATTCTGATAGCCAAAGAAGCCAAGATGATCCCTAATGTGATTGCCGGTACGTTTTTAGTTAATGATGTTTATGCTAAAGTATTATTTGACTCTAGTGCAAACCAAAGTTTCATCAATACTTCTTTATGCAAACTTCTCAATCAACCATTAACTAAACTTCACCAAGACTGTCTGGTGGAGACGAAAAATGGAAATTCTATCAAAATAAGAGAAATCCTTCAGGAAGGAAAGATAGAAATCTTAAGTCATAACTTTACTGCTAAACTCTTACCAATGGATCTAGTCAGATTTGATGTCATATTAGGATTGGATTGGTTGGTAGTCAATCATGCACGAATATTGTGAGATTAAAAGTCTGTAGAAGTGTATACGCCAACTGATGAAAGGATCACAATTAAGGGAGACAAAACAACAAGGATAACAAAATTCATCTCTATGATGAAAGCTGCAAGCTATGTTCCAAAAAGAGGAATGGTGTATACGATTTCCATAATCGTTAACACTAAAGGAAAAGAATTAAAAGATATTTCTGTAGTATCTAAATTCTCATATGTTTTTCCAGAAGAGTTACCTGGATTACCGCCAGATCGTGAGGTTGAATTTAGAATTCACCTGATCCCAGGAACGACGCCGATTGCCAAAGCACCCTATCATCTAGCACCAACGGAGATGCAGGAATTGAAGAAACAATTAGATGAATTATTGGAAAAAGGTTTTATACAACCTAGTTCGTCACCATGGGGAGCACCAGTGTTATTTGTCGAAAAGAAAGATGGATCGATGCATATGTGCATTGATTATCGAGAATTGAATAAGGTTACGATTAAAAATATGTACCCACTACTGAGAATCGATGATCTATTCGATCAACTTCAAGGAGCCCGATTCTTTTCTAAGATCAATTTACGCTCAGGATATCATCAATTGAAAGTACACGAAGAGGACATTCCTAAAACTGCTTTCAGAACAAGGTACGGTCATTATGAATTTACAGTCATGCCATTTGGTTTAACCAATACCCCAACCGCATTTATGGACATGATGAACAGGATATGTAAACCATACCTGGATAAATTCATAATTGTCTTTATAGATGATATTATAATTTACTCAAAGAATAAGGAAGAGCATGCGGAACATTTGCATATACTCCTGACATTATTGAGAAAGGAAATGCTTTATGCTAAATTCTCAAAATGTGAATTCTGGTTGCAAGAAGTGCAATTTCTTGGACACTTCGTTAATCATGAAGGAATTCATGTGGATCCCACAAAGATCGAAGCTATTACCAAATGGAAAGTGCCTGAATCACCAACAGAAGTAAGAAGTTTTCTTGGATTGGTAGGATATTATAGACGTTTTATTCAAGACTTCTCCAGAATAGCCATTCCATTAACCAAACTAACTTACAAGACAGTCAAGTTTGAATGGGGATTAAAACAAGAGGAAGTATTCAAGATTTTAAAGCAAAGATTACCGAATGCAACAATATTTGCTCTGCTAGAAAGAACTAAAGATTTCATAGTCTATTGTGATGCATCTAAGTTAAGATTTGGATGTGTGTTGATGCAACATCAAAAGGTAATTGCTTATGCCTCTAGACAACTTAAGAAACATGAAGAGAATTATACCACCCATGATCTAGAATTAGGAGCGATAATTTTTGCCCTTAAGATTTGGAGACACTATCTTTA
This sequence comes from Helianthus tuberosus, assembly GCA_030545235.1. Classification (NCBI taxonomy): domain Eukaryota; kingdom Viridiplantae; phylum Streptophyta; class Magnoliopsida; order Asterales; family Asteraceae; genus Helianthus; species Helianthus tuberosus. Next base: position 30,365,219 of record CM060386.1, on the reverse strand, counting down.
GGGTAGTAAATTCATTGTCTTTATAGATCATAAGAGTTTAAGGTATGTTTTTGGACAAAAGGAATTAACATGAGGTAAAGACGATGGATGGAAATCCTTAGTGATTATGATTGTGATATCCAATACCATGTAGGAAAAGCTAATGTAGTAGCTGATGATTTAAGTAGAAAGTATCATGATGTCACACCCCGATATTTCCACATAATCCGGTGGGCCTGGTGAGGAGTATCGTGACGTAGTTGATATCATCATAGACAATTAAACACAGTTATAGCACAGCGGAAGGCTTGGAAGTTTAATTACTATTACAACCCAAATGTTCAAAGTATGCATTAAAGAATATACAGGTGGTTGTAAGAGAGATCCACAGGAGGATCATTAAATAAATACATAAAACAGTGTTCGACAGACTTTAGGCATCTAGGGATTTGCAAGATCCTCTTATTTAATGCCAAGTAGCTCCAACCTATTTCGTGAGGTACCTGTCACTTAGTCTTTGGAAAATACGTCAGTTTTCACTGGTAAATACAATTAACTGACTCATTTGAAAACATTTATGAAAATTGGTTTAAGTGCTTGAAGCACTAAAATTTTTTTGTAACTCGGGACAATTACATTTATAATCTTGTATACAGTTTTACATGTTTGTCATACATTTGGGGCCGGTTTAGAAACTGGTCATGATTAACTAACTCACCATTTATTAAACCCACAAAGGAGTTATCCCCAACTTGTGGGTAATTTATGTTTTAGCATTTGCATCTGTCGGGTGTATGCCTACACCCCGTGCATAGGTCGTGGCCAATAATAACTTAAATGAGCCGAGGATATCCAGGACACGGTCATTAACCTCCAAAGTTTATGTTATTAAACAAAATAGAATAAAACGGGTTATGCGGATTTATTAATCACAATCCGACTAAATGATCCATACCCGACCAAGCGGTAATAATTTACCGTATCCCAAGCCCGTATAAGGGAAAATAAGTTAAAAGTATTTACCTGAGTTTAAAATGCAAGAAATTCTACTCAGCCGTATGTTACTAAGACTTTATGCAGGTATCTTCTACTAAGGCTACCTAATCTGAAACAAGGGTTTTATTAACCTATTAGGATACTAACGGGTCTTATTTAAGTCAAGGACTTAGACCGGTTAGTTTTAAAGATGCTTTACGGTACGAAACGCTAGATTAAGCGGTGACCGGAATGGAATGTAATTTATAGCCAACAAGTATGAAGACTTGTATAATATGGGTAACTAAATACATTCTGGATTTTGAAGTTTAGATGACAAGGTTAAACCCGTTTCGGTTAATTCATGCAAACTAGTTACATAAACGGAATCGAACGCGTATAAGCATAAACGGGTAACCGAATGAGTCATATACAAGTTCCATATGTTATTATGCTTAACATATGTTATGATATCAGTAAGATGTCAACATGTATCCCCATAAAGGTTTCAAAACCGAATTAGGCCCCATAAGGGCATTTTGGTTATTTTAAGGTTTATAAAAGGGGTTTATAGGTAAACTGAAGTTCTGGTCACAAACATTCTGTGAAAATATTTAAGTTATGATGTTATAACATTAGGATATCATACATACATGTGGTTTGCAATTTATGGCCAAACTATGCCCTGGAAGGGCATTTTGGTCATTTCACATATGCTTTTAGGGGCTTAATTGGGATTCTGAGTTCATGACTTACAATTACTGTAAAAATATTTAAAATCATTTATAAAATCAGTAGGTAACAGGTGTTGGGGTGCTAAACATGGTTTAAAACCATATTATGCACTTGATTAGCGTAAAAGTCGATATTTGACGATAATTTCAAGGTTTAAGCGATTCTGAGATTTTGACCAGCCTTGAATGGTCAAAATATTTTATTTTTCATAACACATCAGTAGCAAAAGGTTTTGCACGTTAACTATATGTAAAACTCATTTTATTTGCAAAAAGGGTATTATCGTCATTTATAGGCTTTGTACAATAACTCAAGGTTAAGGTTAGTATATAATCTGACCCAACATGCCAATAACTCCTAAATATGATATCACATCAGTAGGTAAAGAGTTTTATGCCAAAATTATGTTTAAAACTTGTTTTACATGCTAAAGGGCATTTTAGTCCTTATTAAAGCATTATTTTCAACTAATTGCATAACTTCAGTTTATGACAAGATTATAAGTGTCAAAATATCCTAATTATGTTTACTAATCAGTACTTAATCCATTTGCATGTTTGTTTATATTAAAAACCTTATTTTTAGATAAAAAGGCATACTAGTCAACATAAGGCATAATAACGAAACATGCATATAAAACTCAGATTACTATGTGAACTTGTAATATAACTTCAGAGGGTTATGCTACAACATAATATGGTTACAAAGGAACCCTAGTGCATAAAGGAATTCAGCTAATTCGGGTCAGAACTAGGCCTGTCAATGGATGGATATAGGTTGGATCATGATCCGATCCATTAGTGATCCAACTTAAATGGATCATGATCCGATCTATGATCCAACATAACGGATCGTGATCCGATCCATATCCAAGTAATTTTAAATGGATGGATCATTATCCGGATCGATCCATATAAAAAACCTCTAAAAATAAAAAAAATCACAAAAAATAAAAAAAAAATTGTAAAAATTCAAAAAAAAATCTACAAAAATCAAAAAAATTTAAAAAACAAAAAATAATAAAAAAATCGAAAAAATTATAAAAAAAAATAAAAAAAAATTCTAAAAAAAATCTAAAGAATAAAAAAATCAAAAAAACCAAAAACAATTCTAAAAAAATCAAAAAATCAAAAAAATTCTAAAAAATAAAAATATTCTAAAAAATAAAAAAATCTAAAAAATAAAAAAATCTATAAATTCTATAGCCATAAATGAGATTCTATATGTAAAGTTCCTATATATGCAATTGTATATCATACTACAAACCATCAACTCCATAACAAAAATGTAACTAAACAAAAATAAAAAGTAGACGGAATAATTAAAGAAGTCAACACAATGTTACGGATAATGCAAACATTAACAATAAACAAAGACACCACAAACATTAACACATTGTTACTTACTTGTAATGTAAACAATAAAAGCACATCCCTTCTATTCTATCTAGCCATTGGTTGTGACCAATGCTTCAACAAGCTCTGGAAGCATGGAGGATCGTGTTTCATCAATTATCCTTCCTCCCACACTAAAGGCCGACTCCGACGCAATTGTTGGTGCCGGGACTGCCAACACATCACTTGGTAGCATTTGTTTTCCACCATTGTAACAAAGAAAAGTCGTTTGCTCGAGGAAACAATGGATCGTCAAGATAATTATCCACCTTAGATTTTTGCTGCTCACCACCATGAGGATCTTCTTTCTCACACCACTTATCAAAATCATCACACTTATCATTTACCCTAACGTTACTATTATCCATCTCCCATTCATCAGTCTCACCATCGATATTATTACTATATTCTAGATATAAACTCCCCAAAGCCTCACTTACCCTAGTAACATATTCTTTGCCTCCTCCCTCACCATACAATTTCTCGTAATGATATACAACCATCTTTAGCTTAAATCTTGGATCGAACACAATGCCTAGAGCTAGAACCAAACTACATTCATCCCAATACTTTTTAAACTTTTCCTTCATCGGACCCGCTAATGCACGCAAATAGTCAAGATTACTCTTCTCCTAATTACCAAGATCAAATTGCAATCACAAACATCCGGAAAAAAGACGTTTGAAGTAGGAAAGTTTCGCCCAGTAAAGTGTTTTGTTGCATTATAAAATCCTTCCAAACACTTCTTGATCATTGTTGCAACTTCCCATTCTTCCCTATTAGGATTATGATGGTAATTTTTATCAAGATCAACTAACCGCTCTAAGGCTTTTCTTATGGATATTGACGCATCAAGAATCAAGTATGTAGAGTTCCATCTATGTGGAACATCTATTGGTAATATCTTTGGACCATTCAACCTAACTTGATTTACTGCAGTATCAAACTTTTGTTTTGCATATGTGGAATTCCTTAAATACCTTATTTTCAGTCTGATTTTTTCAAGTAGTCCTTGTATCACCTTCAATCCATCTTGTACAACTAAATTTAGTATATGAGCACTACATCGTACATGGAATAAGCTGCCTTCCAAGCTTAATAAATATTTTTCTTGAAGCCAAAATTTCAATTTTCTAACCATCACATCATTTGAAGAAGCATTATCTACTACCATTTCAAACAACTTCTTATCTAAGTTCCACTCTAGTACTAGATCTCGAATGAACTTAAACAAGGTGTCACCATCATGTGGGTATTCTATATGCCTATATGCAAGAATCTTGTTTTTAAGTTCCCAATTCTCATCTATGAAGTGAGCAGTCAAACATATGTAAGCTAAATTTTGGTGATCAGAAGTCCAAATATCAGTTGTGAGAGTTACCTTGCTGGAAACGCTCTCCAAGAAAGAATACATCTTCTCTTTCTCTTCTTTATAGATACTAATTATATCTGATCTAATTGAATTCCGGGAGTGAATAACAAACTCGGGATTTAGCCCATGAGAATAAATCCGAAAATATTTATGGTCAACCATCGACAAGGGATAGTTGTGCTTGATTAACATAATAGCAAGATCTTTCCTGCTCTTTTCTTGGCTAAACTCTTGGGTAATGCATTTAAACTTGAATCCGAAGCTCCAACAAGTTATTTATGTTTTCTTTTTAGATGGTTTTTCAAATTACTAGTCTCGCTATTTCCTACAAAACTTGAACCACAATGGTTACAAATAGAAACAACTTTTCCATTCGGTTTCGTGATCTTTTCAAATAAATTCCACACAGTTGATGTTAGCTTTCTTCATTGGTTCCACTTATTGACTCCTCAAACTCGGCTGTTGAAAGACTATCCATCTACCTTCATAAGTCGTAACTAGCCTACATCATTATAAGATCGCAATGGTAAGTTCAAGTTTTGACAAACTGCACAGACCAGACAACTACAATTTTCAAACCTTACTACAAAAATCATGTTCAATGCATGTATTACGGTTAAGAAATACAATAATGATTAGGATATACTACAAATTATTTTAATGTCACTGCCTTGTAGACTTATAGTTATGAAAGGCATACTACTAGTCAAAGAATTAGCGGCATTTTAAAGGCCCATATGAGCCAAAACTGAACAACAAAAGTTGGAACAACAGAAAGTTCCATATGCAGAATGCAGTGTTTAGTTCATACAAGTAACATGCCACCAAATATTCTATAAATATCCATATATCCTTTTAATCGGTTAAAGAGCCGTTAAAAAGCCCCATTCTGGTATTGGTCCAACTCCTATCACTACCCGAGAAAAGATAAATTAATCGAAAATGATAGATAACGGATGTACAATGTGATTTTGGTGGGACATAGAGACAACCATAGCCAATGCCAAAATTTCATTTTACTCCAGAATATCTAAAGAATATCAAAACAGGGTTAGTAATATTTTAGCTTAACAAAACAATCTCTACTTGCCGTTCAAATAAAAAAAACAATCTCTACTCGGCCAACTTATTAATTAAATTTTAAGCTACCAATTCCCATCAATCAGTTTCCTATAACAAACAGTAGTACGATGACATATCACCAAAGGCGTGACTCGCTTATTACAAATTTTGAGCTTTATTTTCGTCTTCTTCAGTAACAATTTATGCCCAAACCAAAATCACCTCAATCATCAACAAAAAGCAAAATTTTGTTCCTAATCCATATATTCTAAATTAGTGTCCTATAGCTTTCGGATGCAATATCTAGGATAATATATTACAACAACAATGTATAATTTACTCTGATAATATAAAACCTAAACACAATTTACATCAAACAAAGGTAATACATTCAACAAACGAAAATTTTGAATCAGTGTGAGAAGTTGAGAGGACTTACGGTGGTGGTTATTGCGAGCGGTCGTGGTAGTTACGAGCGGTCGTGGTGGCTGCGAACGGTGGTGGTGGCTGCAACTAGGGTCTCCGGTGAAACGATGATTGCGGTGGACCGGAGGTCGACGGAGGTGGGACGGAGATGAGGGTGGAGATCGACGATTGCAGACAAGATGAGGTGTGAGATCGACGATTGCAGGCTATAAATCAATGGTAGTTGCGAGTGATCGACGATTGTAAACGATGAAACCCTAACTGCTATTTTGAGAGAATGCCATTTGTTTATCTTTTTTTTAATTAGTAATGGGTCGATCTGGATGGATCATGGATCGATCCATATAATTAGTTGGATAAATGGATCGATCCATTGGATTATTTAATGGATTGGTGGATATTTTTTATGATCCAATAAGTGATATAAATGGATCGGATTAGATTGGATATGGATCAATATCCAATCCATTGACAAGCCTAGTCAGAACTGAAAGTCAAAGCAAAGTCAAGCTCTTGCGACTTTCGGTTGTGAACCAAGCTTAAACTTAGAATTGTTGGGTTGAACATGTTTAGACATGTTCTATTAATGTTTACCAAGTTATTAAAGTGACAAAACATGTTTTATAACCTCTACATTATCAGATTTGATTTTTATTTAAAATTTGACCAGTTTGACTTTTTGTTTAATTACTTTGACCCGATAATTAACTAAGTAAACGTGGTAATTAGGAGGTTCCCTTTTGAGGGATTAACACCTACCTAATTACGATCACGTAGCCATATTCGCCTCGAACAATGGCTGGACCGTTTAGGTCTAAACCGAAAGTCAAAGCCGATTAGCGGCAACTTTGACTTTCGGCTTTTAAAAGTATAAAAACCGAACTAGAGTGGCTAAGGACACTTACAACAGGTCCTAGCTCGAATATTAAACTAGAAGGAGCTTTCTTTTTTATCAGGAACCTCAGAGATAAGAAGAGAAGTGAATTTGAAAGGTGCAAGTCCAAATGAAGAAACATGGCACCTATTTATGGTGAAACAAGGAGTTCTAAGATCAATCCAGGTGTTTTTGATCATCCTCAGATCATTCCAAGTGTCCTAGTGTCAGTAAAAACCATCTAACAAGCCCTGGTTTCGAGTTCTGAGCATGCAATGGCGGTTTGTGTGGGCAACAAGGCTCTTAACATGCAACTGTCTAGTTTTTCTTTACTGGGCGTTCTCTCGCAGCCTGCGAGAGAAAAGAGAAGCCTTTTGCGGCCCACGACTCTCCATCGATCAGGTAAAACAAGTTTTGAAATTGGCAGTTTCAGTCCCTGGTCCCTATTAACTTCATATATGTTTCATTTTAGACACTTTTGGCCACCAAGGTTAGTTTTTGATGATCGTAGGAGTTGTAATAAACTTTGTTAGTATCCCATTCAGTTATAAGATCACCCGAAGGCACTAGTTTCTCTCGTTGATGCTTTTAACCCTTCTTCTTGCATTCTTGCACAACTTATCGTATAACGATTTCGAATCTTTTCATAATTAATATCAAACATTCTCGGGAGTAAAATTGAATATTACGAAGCCTCGGGTTCATTAAAAGGTCACTCAGAGGTAAGAATTAACATGTTGACACATTTAACCCCTTTGTCTTGTAAACTTTTGATTTCTTTCACAAACGGCTTCTCATGTCCAATAATTCATTTGTTTGAGAACATCGTGTAAGGTCAATTAGAGGCATAAGTTTAGCATGTTGACACTTTTAGTCCCTCCGCATACATCTTTTTGCGGTTTGTCAACTTTAGTAGTTCTAAGTCAACCTTTTACACGTTTAGGGTTTAGGACACGTGTCTTCACATAATTGGTCATGATTTTACGAGGTGTTACACATGAAAAGCCAAAAAGGGTTCGTGCTCTCAGATTAAACCTGCAAGTAGATTAAAATGAACAAGTGAAAGAGATATAGGAAACAACAATCAAAGACGATGCTGAAGGTTTAAAAGGAATGATCAAAGAATTAGAACAAGGAACCGATGGAATTTAGAGATTTCATAAGAAAAGGATTTGGATACCTAGCCAAGGGAACATACGTAGCCAAATTCTAGAAGAAGCTCATAGGTCTAATGTCGCAACCCCCGACCCCTTGCCCTGAGATTTCATAAGAAAAGGATTTGGCAGCAGAAATTAAGCAACAGGATCGTAGTTAGAAAATAGTTTATCATAGTTAAAACACCATATTTTATAAATAATAAATACATGGGAAAAAACCCAAGTTTCCATTATAATAAGTTTATATGGATAAACCCTAATTTATTGAAATAAAACTTCTTTCTTATTTAGGAAACTTTTATAGCCACTTTTCCAAGCCTTCAGTGCTCTCCAGCTGGCTTCTATTGGCTTTCACATTTTGTTACCTGAAACGCGTTTTAAAAATATTTTATCAGCAAGAAATACTGGCGAGTGCATCCTAATTTAATCAAAACAAGCTTTTATATCTTTACAGTATTGAGAGCGATTACAATGTTTATATCTACCCAATTACCACCCACGGTACTGTCACTCCTGACTTGTGGTCATGCTACTACTCACAGTGTACTAACAAGTAATGTATACAAAACCCCAACATACCGACAGTAATTGTAGAATAGATAGACTCAAGCACTATTATCATAATTTAAAACAATTAAGGTTTTGTTAAAAAGGGTTTACAAAAAGAAGAATGTACTCACTTTGTTGTTTTAGATAATACTACTGCTTTCTTGTGACTTCCTGGTTATAATCTATTAAAATTAAAAATGCACACGTGTTATTAAGATAACCCAATTTACATTAGCCATACCCCCGAGACAGAATTCCAACGACTGAGTCAGGCAGAGCCTTGACATGCGTTACGGAGCCCTAGATCAATCGGGTAGAGTAACTAATACATAACCAGGGGTTATAATACTTACAACGAGGCAGAGCTTCGCCTTTTAGGGGTATTATTGTCACGACCCCAGATTCGTTTTGCCCGGTTCGGAAGCCGCGAGACAGAAACCCGTGGTATCGGTATTTAATTGGCAGCGGAAATTTTAACAGGACCGTTTGTCAGAAAAATAATATCAGAGTTCTAAAAACACCGAATTATTGTATTATTAATTTTGGGACAAACCCCGTATTTTTACATGAAAGGAATTTCACTAGGAAATCCTTTGATTACAGAAAACATGTTTATTGCTATTTACTGAGCCACTTTATTTAAGCTGGAGTGCTACGCGGCACTTTTTCCTTCCTCACAGTAATTCACCTGAAACATGTTTTAAAAAGATTTTATCAGCGAAAAATATTGGCGAGTGCATTCGATTTATAAAAGACACAATGTTATAACATACAATATTAAGAGTTTTCACATTTGCTTATATCTTATAATTATCTGACCAAGTTGTCACTCGGCAAGACCTGTGACTGTGGTCATATCACTAGTAGGTCCGTTCACCCAAGAGTGACGCTTGTCGAGTAGTGTATACAAAACCCCACGTACTGGTAGCAATTTAAGATTACAAAGACTTAATCACTGTAAGTATAATTGGAAAACATTTAGGGTTTTGCAAAGTAATTTGATAAAAACAGAATGACTCACATTGCAGATTTAAACGGTCAAAGCTTGCCTACTGGTTAAGCTGATAAACCTAGTTAAATATACAATGCAAACGAAACTAGGTTAGTAACTTAATACAACGTTTATGATAAACACGAGATCGAAACCCTCACGACAAATGACAAAGTATAGCCTAATTTAGGCAGCACTTAAACATCCATCGGATCAGTTTTAATCGATCGGATATAGCATCGTAGCAGTGATCGAGTTATTACCCTGTTATCGTAGCAGAGTTTTGAGACTCTGATTGTAATTGTGAAAGAAAGAGTCAATTGAGTAGTGAAACGAATGAAATTTTATGTCGAATTACAAAATATGATCAAGTGCCAAGCCCCTGGCTTTATAGCCAAAATTTAACCCGGTTGTGTGTCGTGCACGGATCCACCACCCCTGGCGCGAGTCCCGGGGCTGGTTAATCTAGCCTAGGCTATCTTTGTGTCGAGTATAGCCCGGTCAGGTGTCAAATTCAAGTGCTACGTGTTCAAAACTCCCATTTCGAGTCACGGAAACATTTAAGGGATCCCCCCTAAGTTTTAGGGGGCCCTGTTGCTAGTTTCGTCCGTTTTTCCGTTTCGGGTCATACCGCGCTACTTGGGGGTTCCAATTAGGGTTTCTTAGTGTACCTTTTTGGAATGAAAATTTGCGAGGTTGTTACAATTATATCGAGCAACACTATTGCTATTATAGGGGCATTTAGAAAGAAAAGAATTGAATGAGATTTACTGAAGTCGAAGCATCTTTATATAGGCCTGGAGATAGGCGGCTCGCGCCCCGCGACTGCCACTTCTATTTGTTTCGCGGCCAACGAGAGAACTAGGGTAGGCCTTAGCTATAGTGAATAAACGGCCTAGACTTAACACGCCAGGGATACGTGGCGGACTGGGGTGTCGCCTGGTGTCACTACGTCGCTGCCCGCGACTCGCAAGCTCAAGGGGGTCGCGCCTCGCGAGAAGCTATAATTATTTGTTTTATTTGATTTTTAATAATATAAATGTATATTAGGGTTATTTTGCGTATACGGGGTATATTATAGGCATTTTAGAGCATGTTCAGGGTTTTAGGAGAGTTGTTATATCCTCCCCACCTTGTTTTAGATCTCGTCCTCGAGGTCAACTGGAACAGGTGTGGGTATTTCTTTTGCATCTCTGACTCAAGCTCCCAAGTGTATTCTGGTCTCCTCTTGGAATCCCATTTCACTTTGACTAGAACTAATCTCTTGTGTTTGAGATTCTTGATCTTTATATCTTCAATCTGCAATGGTTCCTCTACAAACTTAAGTTTCTCAATTACCTCAATGTCCTTAAGAGATATTACTAATGATTCGTCTGCTAAGCACTTCTTGAGATTACATACATGAAACACATCATGTATTCCTGCCATTTCCTCTGGCAATTGTAGCTGGTAAGCTACTGGTCCTATTCTTTTAATAATCTTAAAAGGTCCATTATACCTGGGGCTTAGCTTTCCCCTTTTAACGAATCTAACTATTCCTTTCCATTGAGAAACTTTTAATAATGCCTAATCTCCTCCTTAAAATTCCAATGGTTTTCATCTGTTATCAGAATACCTCTATTGACGATCGCGTGCTGCTTTGAGTCTTTCCTTGACTTGAATAACCTTTTCCGTTGTTTCTTGTACTATTTCTGGTCCAGACAGTTGCTTTTCTCCAATTTCTGCCCAACAGACGGGAGTTCGGCCCTTTTCGTCCATAAAGTGTTTCAAATGGTGCAGCATTGATACTGGAATGATAACTGTTATTGTAAGAAAATTCTATTAATGGTAAATTATCGTCCCAATTTCCTTCTAAATCAATTACATAGGCTCTAAGCATATCCTCTATTGTCTGAATTGTCGTTTCGCTTTGTTCGTCCGTTTGAGGATGATAAGCTGTGTTTAGTTTTTACTTGGTTCCCATTGCTTTCTGGAAACTAGTCCAAAAATGAGAAGTAAAACGGCTATCTCTATCAGAAACAATAGATAAAGGAATTCCATGTAATGAAACTATTTCATTTACATATAACTTGGCTAATTGTTTCATACTGAAAGTTTCTTTCATAGGTAAGAAATGAGCAGATTTGGTTAATCTGTCTACAATCACCCAGATTGCATCATTACCTTTTCGCGTCTTGGGTAATTTAGTAACAAAGTCCATTGTTATCAATTCCCATTTAGATATAGGCATTTCTAGTGGTTGCAATAAACTTGAGGGTTTCTGATGTTCAGCCTTAACCTGTGAATAGGTTAGACACTTAGCAACATAGGTTGCTATATCCTTTTTCATTCCTATCCACCAGAAATTCTTTCTTAAGTCTTGATAGATTTTAGCATTACAAGGATGTATCATATACTTAGACTTATGGGCTTCTTCTAAAATTCGGTGGCATAGGTTTCCTTGTTTGGGTATCCAGATTCTTTTCTTATGGAATCTCCAAATTCCATATGTTCCTTGTTCTAATTCCTTAATCATTCCTTTTAATTTTTCAGTGTCGTCCTTGATTACTGTTCCCTGTATCTCTCTAATTTGTTCATTTAAATCTATCTGCAGATTGAACTTAAGAGAACGTACTCATCTTGGCTTTTCATGATACTTACGACTTAAAGCATCAGCTACTACATTAGCCTTTCCTGCATGATACTAGATATCACAATCATGATCATTGAGAATCTCCATCCAACGTCTTTGTCTCATATTTAACTTCTTTTTCCTAAAAACATATCTTAAGCTCTTATTATCAGTAAAAACAATAAACTTGCTACCATAAAGATAGCATCTCAAAATCTTAAGGGCAAAAATTATGGCTCCTAACTCTAAATCATGGGTTGTATAATTCTCTTCGTGTTTCTTAAGTTGTCTAGAGGCATAGACTATAACCTTTTGACGTTGCATCAACACACATCCATAACCTAACTTAGAAGCGTCACAATAGACTATCAAGTCTTCAGTTCCTTCTGGTAACGCTAGTATAGGTGCGTTGGTTAACTTTTGCTTCAAAAATCCTAAAAGCCTCCTCCTGTCTTGGTCCCCATTCGAACTTAACTGATTTGCAGATCAATTTGGTTAAGGGAATGGGTATTCTAGAAAAATTATGAATAAAACGCCTATAATAACCTGCTAGTCCAAGAAAACTTCTCACCTTCGTCGGTGATTCAGGGACTTTCCACTTAGTAATCGCCTCGTTTTTTTAGGATCTACATGAATTCCTTTATGATTAACTAGGTGTCCAAGAAATTGTACTTCCTTTAACCAAAATTTGCATTTTGAAAATTTAGCGTAAAGCTTTTCTTTTCTCGGCAAATTCAGAGGTATAAACAAATGTTTTGCATTATCTTCTTTGCTCTTGGAGTAAATAAGAATATCATCTATAAAGACAATTATGAATTTATCCAGATATGGTTTACATATTCTGTTCATCATGTCCATAAATGCGGCTGGGGCATTGGTTAAACCAAATGGCATGACTGTAAATTCATAATGACCATACCTTGTTCTAAAAGCAGTTTTAGGAATGTCCTCTTCCTGTACTTTCAATTAATGATATCCTGAGCGTAAATCGATTTTAGAAAAGAATCGAGCTCCTTGAAGTTGATCGAACAGATCATCGATTCTCAGTAATGGGTACCGATTTTATCGTAACCTTGTTCAATTCTCGGTAATCAATGCACATACGCATTGATCCATTCTTCTTCTTGACAAACAAGATTGGTGCTCCCCATGGTGATGAACTAGGCTGTATGAAACCTTTCTCCAGAAGTTCGTCCAACTGTTTCTTTAGTTCTTGCATCTCCGCTGGTGCTAAACAGTAAGGTGCCTTGGCAATTGGTGCTGTCCCTAGTATTAGGTGAATTTTGAATTCAACCTCTCTATCTGGCGGTAATCCAGGTAACTCTTCTGGAAAAAAATATGAGAATTTAGATACTATGGTAATATTTTTTAATTCTTTTCCTTTAGTGTTAATGATTATAGAAATCATATACACCAGTGATCTTTTCCTTGGATAGCTGGCTGTTTTCATCACAGAGATGAATTTTGTGGACCTCGTTGGCTTATCTCCTTTAATTGTGATATTTTCACCCTTTGGTGAGCTTACTTGCATTGACTTTTGATCACATAGAATGCTGGCACAATTGGCTACCAACCAATCCATTCCTAATACTATATCAAATCCAGCCAGATTCATTGGATAAAGGTTAGCAATAAAATTATGGTTTAAAATTTTTATTCTTGCTCTCTACAAGATTTCAGTAATCTTAATGGATTTTCCATTTACCGTTTCTACCAGGCATTCTTGTTGAATTTTACTTAATGGTTGATTGAGAAGTTTGCAGAACGAAGTATTAATAAAACTATGGTTTGCACCAGAGTCAAATAATACTTTAGCAAAAATAGCGTTAACTAAAAACGTACTGATAATCACATCCGGAATCATCTTGGTTCTTCAGCTGTCAGAATAAATGCTCAGGCATTCTTAGTAGTTTTGCTAGTTGTTGCTAGAGCTAGTTTCAGACAGTTCGGTTTGATATGTCAAATCTCTCCACAGTTGAAGCATAGCTTATTGCTGGGTTTCTTCCTACAGTCTTCTTCCTTGTGTCCAGACATTTTGCAGAAGTTACAGTATATTAAACATCTTCCCGAGTGTTTCTTTTTGCAGTACTTATAGTAAGGTGCGGAAGTAGAACCTGTACTTTTGCCATGGTAGGTATTTCCACGACGAAATTCTTGGGCAAGTCTTTGGGCTAGGTTCTTTCTTTGGTTTTCTCCTTGCGTACGTACCAATTCATCAGTCAGGGTATTGGCTAATTCTACTGCTTCCTATATGGTTTGTGGTCTAGCTGCCTTGACTACGTGACTGATTTCACTGATTAATCCCCAGATGTAACGAGTGATTAATACTGGTTCTGGTGAGGCTAAGGTTGGCACTATTCTAGCATATTCGAAGAATATAGTAGTGTAACCCTTGCAGTCTATTCCAGTCATTTTAAGATTTAAGAACTTATTAGCGATTTGTTGTTTTTCATGAGGAGGACAAAATTTTCTTTCAACTATGCCCCTAAAATCAGTCCATTCCATATTATAAATTTTATCACTTCCTCTAGACTGGAGAATAGTATTCCACCATTCTAAGGCTGCATTCTTAAAAATATTAGAAGCAAACAAAATCTTATCTTCATATGCACATTTGCTAATTTTTAAGACTGCTTCTGTCTTTTCTATCCAACGTAAAGCTGCAATGGTTCCTTTGTTTCTAGAGAATTCTATTGGTTTGCAAGACCAGAATTTTTTTAAAGAACAACCATATGACATGGTTCATCTTCTTTTTGGAATAGGTAATTGGAGTAGCGGACCATTATTCACGTTGTGACTGGGTTCAGTGGTTGGTCGTTTACTTCCACTTATAGTTTTATTATTTTCGGCTTCTTTAACAGTCTTGATAATATATGGCATAGCATCTATAATTCCTTGTGCTACTATATGTTGGATGGCACTGTTATCTACTTGGTTTCCATTATTATCATTATTCTGGTTTTTCTGATTTACTTCGTTGTCCATCTGGATTATAGACATTTATCAGGTATTAATATCATAGAATAAGATTTAATGCAAACAATCATACAAACAAATTGATCAAAAACGTCGAACAATGCGACTTTTACTCTTTTCAAATATATATATATATATATATATATATATATATAGGGAGCCGCTATAATGAGAACCACCACGAGTTATGAGAACCGCGAGAACCAAGTGCCACGGAGGGCCGTTGACCACGAAATTTTTTTTACACCTAGATCCGTATATTTTAAGACCGGGTGTAAAAAAAAAATTTCAAACGGCGCGCCCGAGGGGGTAGTTTTTTACACCCAAAGTTTGTAAAAAAAAAAGAAAAAAAATTAAAAACACCAAACTTTGGGTGTAAAAAACTACCCCCTCGGGCGCGCCGTTTGAAATTTTTTTTTTACACCCTTTCCTAAAATATACGGATCTAGGTGTAAAAAAAATTTCGTGGTCAACGGCCCTCCGTGGCACTTGGTTCTCGCGGTTCTCATAACTCGTGGTGGTTCTCATTCTAGCGCTCCCCTATATATATATATATATATATATATTACAACCTACAACTGAAATTTAAACATGCTAATAGTTATGCATCGATAGATATTAAGTTGCCTATTTTAGTTGATTTTTTTTTATTTTTTTTCAAACTACACACATTTATATATATATATATATATATATATATATATTATTAGGGGTTTTTCATCCAGAACTGCATTTCTCGCTCGTCATACTTCCACACGAGCTTCTCTCCTATCTGTCTTATCCTCTCTTCTTCTTCCACTAATTCCTCACCGTATGTGCGGAGTTCTTGCACATTCTCTTCACTCATGGGTGGTCGTGGTATGGGTACTGGGTCAGGGTATTGAGGTATAGGTTCTCCATATGGGTACGGGTTGTTTAACACACTCTTAATATACCGGTCATCATTCCAGTATGGATCTAAAGGATTAAGGTCGGTATACTGTGCCATGGGATTTGGTATTGGTTTTTCCTGAGGATAGAGTTCCTGATATTCCCTATGGTCATCTTCCCATGGATCATACGCTAGAGGATTAGGTGTTGGGATTCTAGGTATCTCGTTAGGGTAAAATGCTGGTATGGGAAATTGGTTTCCTTGGTTAGCTTCTATTTCCATTGGTTGGGCTGGAAATAAAGGCAATGGTTGTGGTACAACTATCTGATCAAGGTTTCGATCTGCTGAAGTGGTGGCTAGCATATGAAAATCTGCCAATTGTCTATTAACTGCCTCCTGAGTTTGGGCATTCATTTCTCTATTAGCACTCGCTAACGCTCTCCGTTGTTATAACTTTTTCATCCTCTTTCTCCTCTCATGTGCTCCCCTACTAAACCATCCTCACTTTTTTCGGAGGGAACAGTTCCTCGGATTGCGCCTTAAAGATGAAAATTCCCTTTTCAGTATCAGCAGAATACCCCGAAGGAGTAGGCTGTCATGAGGTTCCTTCACTCTTTGGAGAACTAGCTAGCTGACGGTAAGCGTCAGATGTACCTTGCTAACTCATACTGTAAACTAACAGATTGTCAAATAACACAAAACAATAATATACATATACACACATAATCACATAGATTATTTCCTAAGATAAAAATCTTGGTGTCAGCAAAACACTGCTGTGACTTAAACCAGTGGCTGTAGCTCTGATACCACCTCCTGTCGTAACCCCCGACCCCTTGCCCCGACGAGCGGGCGACAGTGAGCAACACACAGAGCCGCTGGTATCGGTGTTTATTAATTTGGCAGTGGAAATTAAACATCAGGACCGTAGTTAGGAAATAGTTTATCAGAGTTAAAACACCATATTTTTACAAATAATAAATACATGGGAAAAAACCCAAGTTTCCATTATAATAAGTTTATAGGGATAAACCCTAATTTATTGAAATAAAACTTCTTTCTTATTTAGGTAACTTTTATAGCCACTTTTCCAAGCCTTCAGTGCTCTCCAGCTGGCTTCTATTGGCTTTCACATTTTGTTACCTGAAACGCATTCTAAAAATATTTTATCAGCAAGAAAAACTAGCGAGTGCATCCCAATTTAATCAAAACAAGCTTTTATGTCTTTACGGTATTGAGAGCGATTACAATGTTTATATCTACCCAATTATCACCCACGGTACTGTCACTCCTGACTTGTGGTCATGCTACTACTCACAGTGTAGTAACAAGTAATGTATATAAAACCCCAACATACCGACAGTAATTGTTGAATACATAGCCTCAATCACTGTTATCTTAATTTAAAAAAATTTAGGTTTTGTTAAAAAGGGTTTACAAAAAGAAGAATGTACTCACTTTGCTGTTTTAGATAATACTACTGCTTTCTGGTGACTTCCTGGTTATAATCTATTAAAATTAAACAATGCACACGTGTTAGTAAGATAACTCAATTTACATTAGCCATACCCCTGAGACAGAATTCCAACGACTGAGTCAGGCAGAGCCTTGACATGCGTTACGGTGCCCTAGATCAATCGGGTAGAGTAACTAGTACGTAACTAGGGGTTATATTACTTACAACGAGGCAGAGCTTCGCTTTTTAAAGGTATTATATCGAGCAAAACTATTGCTATTATAGGGGCATTTAGAAAGAAAAGAATTGAATGAGATTTACTGAAGTCGAAGCATCCTTATATAGTCCTGGAGATAGGCGGCTCGCGGCCCGCGACTGCCACTTCTATCTATTTCACAGCCCGCGATAGAACTAGGGTAGGCCCTAGCTATGGTGAATAAACGGCTTAGACTTCACACGCTAGGAACACGTGGCGGACTGGGGTGTCGCCTGGTGTCACTACGTCGCGGCCCGCGACTCATAAGCTCAAGGCGGTCGCACCCCGCAAGAAGCTATAATTATTTGTTTTATTTGATTTTTAATAATATAAATGTATATTAGGGTTATTTTGCGTATACGGGGTATATTATAGGCATTTTAGAGCATGTTCAGGGTTTTAGGAGAGTTGTTATATCCTCCCCACCTTGTTTTAGATCTCGTCCTCGAGGTCTACTGGAACAGGTGTGGGTATTTCTTTTGCATCTCTGACTCGAGCTCCGGAGTGTATTCTGGTCCTCTCTTGGTATCCCATTTCACTTTGACTAGAACTAATCTCTTGTGTTTGAGATTCTTGATCTTTCTATCTTCAATATGCAATGGTTCCTCTACAAACTTAAGTTTCTCATTTACCTCGTTGTCCTTAAGAGATGTTACAAATGATCCGTCTGCTAAGCACTTCTTGAGATTACATACATGAAACACATCATGTATTCCTGCCATTTCCTCTAGCAATTGTAGCTGTAAGCTACAAGTCCTATAATTTTAATAATCTCAAAAGGTCCAATATACCTGGGGCTTAGTTTTCCCCTTTTAACGAATCTAACTATTCCTTTCCATGGAGAAACTTTTAATAATACCTTATCTCCTACTTGAATTTCTAATGGTTTTCGTCTGTTATCAGCATAACTCTTTTGACAATCGCGTGCTGCTTTGAGTCTTTCCTTGACTTGAATAATCTTTTCTGTTGTTTCTTATACTATTTCTGGTCCAGACAGTTGCTTTTCTTCAATTTCTGCCCAACTGACGGGAGTTCGGCACTATTGTCCATAAAGTGCTTCAAATGGTGCAGCATTGATACTGGTATGATAACTATTATTGTAAGAAAATTCTATTAATGGTAAATGATCGTCCCAATTTCCTCTGAAATCAATTACACGGGCTCTAAGCATATCCTCCGTTGTCTGAATTCTCCTTTCGCTTTGTTCGTCTGTTTGGGGATGATAAGCTGTGCTTAGTTTTAACTTGGTTCCCATTGCTTTCTGGAAACTAGTCCAAAAATGAGAAGTAAAATGGCTATCTCTATCAGAAACAATAGATAAAGGAATTCCATGTAATGAAACTATTTCATTTACATATAACTTGGCTAATTGTTCCATACTGAAAGTTTCTTTCATAGGTAAGATATGAGCAGATTTGGTTAATCTGTCTACAATCACCCAGATTGCATCATTACCTTTTTGCGTCTTGGGTAATTTAGTAACAAAGTCCATTATTATCAATTCCCATTTCCATATAGGCATTTCTAGTGGTTGCAATAAACCTGACGGTTTCTGATGTTCAGCCTTAACCTGTGAACATGTTAGACACTTAGCAACATAGGTTGCTATATCCTTTTTCATTCCTATCTGCCATAAATTCTTTCTTAAGTCTTGATACATTTTATCATTACCAGGATGTATCGTATACTTAGACTTATGGGCTTCTTCTAAAATTCGGCGGGGTAGGTTTCATTGTTTGTGTATCCAGATTCTTTTCTTATGGAATCTCCAAATTCCATCTGTTTCTTGTTCTAATTCCTTAATCATTCCTTTTAATTTTTCAGTATCGTCCTTGATTACTATTCCCTGTATCTCTCTAATTTGTTCATTTAAATCTATCTGCAGATTTAACTTGAGAGAACGTACTCCTCTTGGCTTTTCATAATACTTTCAACTTAAAGCATCAGCTACTACATTAGCCTTTCCTGCATGATACTAGATATCACAATCATGATCACTGAGAATCTCCATCCAGTGTCTCTGACTCATATTTAACTTCTTTTTCCTAAAAACATATCTTAAGCTCTTATTATCAGTAAAAACAATAAACTTGCTACCATAAATATAGTGTCTCTAAATCTTAAGGGCAAAAATTATGGCTCCTAACTCTAAATCATGGGTTGTATAATTCTCTTCGTGATTCTTAAGTTGTCTAGAGGCATAGGTTATAACCTTTTGACATTGCATCAACACACATCCATAACCTAACTTAGAAGCGTTACAATAGACTATCAAGTCTTCAGTTCCTTCTGTTAACGCTAGTATAGGTGCGTTGGTTAACTTTTGCTTCAGAATCCTAAAAGCTTCCTCCTATCTTGGTCCCTATTCGAACTTAACTAATTTGCAGATCAATTTGGTTAAGGGAATGGCTATTCTAGAAAAATCCTGAATAAAACGCCTATAATAACCTGCTAGTCCAAGAAAACTTCTCACATCCGTCGGTGATTCAGGGATTTTCCACTTAGTAATCGCCTTGATTTTTTGTAGGATCTACATGAATTCCTTCATGATTAACCAGGTGTCCAAGGAATTGTACTTCCTTTAACCAAAATTTGCGTTTTTAAAATTTAGCGTAAAGCTTTTCTTTTCTCAGCAAATTCAGAAGTATAAACAAATGTTCTGGATGATCTTCTTTGCTCTTGGAGTAAATAAGAATATCATCTATAAAGACAATTATGAATTTATCCAGATATGGTTTACATATTATGTTCATCATGTCCATAAATGCGGCTGTGACATTGGTTAAACCACATGGCATGACTGTAAATTCATAATGACCATACCTTGTTCTAAAAGCAGTTTTAGGAATGTCCTCTTCCTGTACTTTCAATTGATGATATCCTGAGCGTAAATCGATTTTAGAAAAGAATCGAGCTTCTTGAAGTTGATCGAACAGATCATCGATTCTCGGTAATGGGTACCGATTTTTAATTGTAACCTTGTTCAATTCTCGGTAATCAATGCACATACGCATTGATCCATCATTCTTCTTGACAAACAAGATTGGTGCTCCCCATGGTGATGAACTAGGCTGTATGAAACCTTTCTCCAGAAGTTCGTCCAACTGTTTCTTTAGTTCTTGCATCTCCGCTGGTGCTAAACGGTAAAGTGCCTTGGCAATTGGTGCTGTCCCTGGTATTAGGTGAATTCTGAATTCAACCTCTCTATCTGGCTGTAATCCAGGTAACTCTTCTGGAAAAACATCTGAGAATTTAGATACTATGGTAATATCTTTTAATTATTTTCCTTTAGTGTTAATGATTATGGAAATCATATACACTAGTGATCATTTCCTTGCATAGCTGGCTGTTTTCATCACCGAGATAAATTTTGTGGACCTGGTTGGCTTATCTCCTTTATTTTCACCCTTTGGTGAGCTTACTAGCATTGACTTTTGATCACATAGAATGCTGGCATGATTGGCTACCAACCAATCCATTCCTAATACGATATCCAATCCAGCCAGATTCATTGGATAAAGGTTAGCAATAAAATTATGGTTTAAAATTTCTATTCTTGCTCCCTGCAAGATTTCAGTAATCTTAATGGATTCTCCATTTACCGTTTCTACCAGGCATTCTTGTTGAAGTTTAGTTAATGGTTGATTGAGAAGTTTGAAGAACGAAGTATTAATAAAACTTTGGTTTGCACCAGAGTCAAATAATACTTTAGCAAAAACATCGTTAACTAAAAACATACCGACAATCACATCCAGAATCATCTTGGCTTCTTCAGCTGTCAGAACAAATGCTCGGGTATTCTTAGTAGTTTTGCTAGTTGTTGCTAGAGCTAGTTTCGGACAGTTCGGTTTGATATGTCCAGTCTCTCCACAGTTGAAGCATAGCTTATTGCTGGGTTTCTTCTTGCAGTCTTCTTCCTTGTGTCCAGACATTTTGCAGAAGTTGCAGTATATTAAACATCTTCCCGAATGTTTCTTTTTACAGTACTTATAGTAAGGTGCAGAAGTACAACTTGTACTTTTCCCATGGTATGTATTTCTATGACGAAATTCTTGGGTAAGTCTTTGGGCTAGGTTCTTTCTCTGGTTTTCTTCTTGCGTACGTACCAATTCATCAGACAAGGTATTGTCTAATTCTATTGTTTCCTCTATGGTTTGTGTTCTAGCTGCCTTGACTATGTGTCTGATTTCACTGATTAATCCCCAGATGTAATGGGAGATTAATACTGGTTCTGGTGAGGCTAAGGTTGGCATTATTTTAGCATATTCGAAGAATATGGTAGTGTAACCCTTGCAGTCTATTCCAGTCATTTTAAGATTTAAGAACTTATTAGCGATTTGTTCTTTTTCATGAGGAGGACAAAATTTTCTTTCAACTATGTCCCTAAAATCAGCCCATTCCATATTATAAATTTTATCACTTCCTCTAGACTGGAGAATAGTATCCCACCATTCTAAGGCTGCTTTCTTAAAAAGATTAGAAGCAAATAAAATCTTATCTTCATCTGCACATTTGCTTATTTTTATGACTGCTTCTGTCTTTTCTATCCAACGTAAAGCTGCAATGGCTCCTTCATTTCCAGAGAATTCTATTGGTTTGCAAGACCAGAATTCTTTGTAAGAACAACCATATGACATGGTTCTTCTTCTTTTTGGAATAGGTAATTGGAGTAGCGGTCCATTATTCACGATGTGACTGGGTTCAGTGGTTGGTCGTTTACTTCCACTTATAGTTTTATTATTTTCGGCTTCTTTAACAGTCTTGATAATATATGGCATAGCATCTATAATTTCTTGTTCTACTATATGTTGGATGGCACTGTTATCTACTTGGTTTCCATTATTATCATTAATCTGATTTTCCTGATTTACTTCGTTGTCCATCTGGATTATAAACATTTATCAGGTATTAATATCACAGAATAATATTTAATGCAAATAATCATACAAACAAATTGATCAAAAACGTCGAACATTGCAACTTTTACTCTTTTCATATATATGTATATATGTATATATATATATATATATATTACAACCTACAACTGAAATTTAAACATGCTAAGAGTCATACATCGATAGATATTAGGTTACCTATTTTAGTTGATTTTTTTATTTTTTTCAAACTACACACACACACACACACACACACACACACACACACATATATATATATATATATATATATAATGGAAGTATTTATAGAAAACCCTTATAATTTAGAAAACTTGGGAAACTCTAACCTTCATAATTTTTAAAAAAAAAAAATTTATACATGTTTTTAAGGGTTTTGGGCAAACAAAATCAAAAAAGCGCCGAGTGGACATTTTTAAAAAAACTAAACAAATTTCTGGGGTGACATATGTCAGACGAATGTAACATATATTAGACCAAAACTTGTTTATTTTTTTTAAATATATACTCGGCGCTTTTTTGATTTTTTTGCCCAAAACCCTTAAAAACATGTATATAACATGTGTAATTTTTTTCAAAAAAAAATCGGGAGCTTTGAGTTTCCCGGGTTTTCTAACCACAAGTGGGTTTTCTATACATCATTTCCCTATATATATATATATAATGGAAGTATCTATAGAAAACCCCTATATAATGAAAGTATATATCTATATTATTATTATTATTATAATTATTATTATTATTATTATTATTATTATTATTATTATTATTATTAGGGGTTATTCATCCAGAACTGCATTTCTCGCTCGTCATACTTCCACACGAGCTTTTCTCCTATCTATCTTATCCTCTCTCCTTCTTCAACTAATTCCTCACCGTATGTGCGGAGTTCCTGCACATTCTCTTCACTCGTGGGTGGTCGTGGTGCAGGTACTGGGTCTGGGTATTGAGGTATAGGTTCTCCATATGGGTACGGGTTGTTTAACACACTCTGAATATACCGGTCATCATTCCAATATGGATCTAAAAGATTAAGGTCGGTATACTGTGCTATGGGATTTGGTATTGGTTCTTCCTGAGGATAGAGTTCCTGATATTCCCTATGGTCATCTTTCCATGGATCATACGCTAGAGGATTTGGTGCTGGGATTCTAGGTATCTCGTTAGGGTAAAATGCTGGTATGGGAAATTGGTTTCCTTGGTTAGCTTCTATTTCCGTTGGTTGGGTTGGAAATAATGGCAATGGTTGTGGTGCAACTATCTGATCAAGGTTTCGATCTGCTGAAGTGGTGGCTAGCATATGAAAATCTGCCAATTGTCTATTAACTACCTCCTGAGTTTGGACATTCATTTCTCTATTAGCTCTCGCTAACGCTCTCTGTTGTTGTAAATTTTTCATCCTCTTTATCCTCTCATGTGCTCCCCTACTAAACCATCCTCTCTTTTTCGGAGGGAACGGTTCCTCGGATTGCGCCTTAAAGATGAAAATTCCTTCTTCAGTATCAGCAGAATACCCCGAAGGAGTAGGCTGCGATGAGTTTCCTTCACTCTTTGGAGAACTAGCTAGCTGACGGTAAGCGTTAGATGTACCTTGCTCACTCATATTGTAAACTAACAGATTGTCAAATAACACAAAACAATAATATACATATAACACATAATCACATAGATTATTTCCTAACATAAAATTCTTGGTGTCAGCAGAATACTTATGTGGCTTAAACCAGTGGTTGTAGCTCTGATACCACCACCTGTCGCAACCCCCGACCCCTTGCCCCGAGGGGAGGGCGGCCGCGAGCAGCACATAGAGCCGGTGGTATCGATGTTTATTAATTTGGCAGCGGAAATTAAACATCAGGACCGTAGTTAGGAAATAGTTTATCAGAGTTAAAACACAATATTTTTATAAATAATAAATACATGAGAAAAAACCCAAGTTTCCATTATAATAAGTTTATAGGGATAAACCCTAATTTATTGAAATAAAACTTCTTTCTTATTTTGGTAACTTTTATAGCCACTTTTCCAAGCCTTCAGTGCTCTCTAGCTGGCTTCTGTTGGCTTTCACATTTTGTTACCTGAAACGCGTTTTAAAAATATTTTATCAGCAAGAAATACTGGCGAGTGCATCCCAATTTAATCAAAACAAGCTTTTATATCTTTACAGTATTGAGAGCAATTACAATGTTTATATCTACCCAATTACCACCCATGTTACTGTCACTCCTGACTTGTGGTCATGCTACTACTCACAGTGTAGTAACAAGTAATGTATACAAAACCCCAACATACCGACAGTAATTGTAGAATACATAGACTCAATCACTGTTATCATAATTTAAAACAATTGAGGTTTTGTTAAAAAGGGTTTACAAAAAGAAGAATGTACTCACTTTGCTGTTTTAGATAATACTACTGCTTTCTGGTGACTTCCTGGTTATAATCTATTAAAAATTAAACAATGCACACGTGTTAGTAAGATAACCCAATTTACATTAGCCATACCCCCGAGACAGAATTCCAACGTATGAGTCAGGCAGAGCCTTGACATGCGTTACGAAGCCCTAGATCAATCGGGTAGAGTAACTAAAGCATAACCCGGGGTTATAATACTTACAACGAGGCAGAGCTTCGCTTTTTAGGGGTATTTTATCGAGCAACACTATTGCTATTATAGGGGCATTTAGAAAGAAAAGAATTGAATGAGATTTACTAAAGTCGAAGCATCCTTATATAGGCATGGAGATTGGCGGCTCGCGCCCCGCGACTGTCACTTCTATCTGTTTCACGGCCCGCGAGAGAACTAGGGTAGGCCCTAGCTATGGTGAAAAACAGCTTAGACTTAACACGACAGGGACACGTGGCGGACTGGGGTGTCGCCTGGTGTCACTACGTCGCAGCCCGCGACTCGCAAGCTCAAGGGGGTCGCGCCCCGCGAGAAGCTGTAATTATTTGTTTTATTTTATTTTTAATAATATAAATGTATATTAGGGTTATTTTGCATATACGGGGTATATTATAGGCATTTTAGAGCATGTTCAGGGTTTTAGGAGAGTTGTTATATCTAAGTATACGAAGCATCCTGGAAGTGACATAATGTATCAAGACTTAAGAAAGAACTTTTGGTGGATAGGAATGAAAAAGGATATAGCAAATTATGTCGCTAAATGCTTAACATGTTCATAGGTTCAAGCTAAACATTAGAAACCTTCAGGATTACTGTAACAATTAGAAATGCCAAATTGGAAATGAGAATTGATAACAATGGACTTTGTTACCAAATTACCCAAGACACGAAAAGTTAATGACACAATCTGGGTGATTGTAGACAGATGGACTAAATCTGCCCATTTCTTACTAATGAAAGAAACTTTCAGTATGGAGCAGCTAGCCAAGTTATATGTGAATGAAATAGTTTCATTACATGGGATTCCTTTATCTATTGTGTCTGATAGAGGTAATCGTTTTACTTCTCATTTTTGGACAAGTTTCCCAAAGACAATGGGAACTAGATTAAATCTAAGTACAACCTATCATCCTCAAACAGATGGACAAAGTGAAAGGACAATCCAAACAATGAAAGATATGCTTAGAGCCTGTGTGATTGATTTTGGAGTAAATTGGGATGATCACTTACCTATAATAGAATTTTCTTACAACAATAGATATCATACCAGTATTAACGCTGCACCATTTGAAGCCCTCTATGGGTGAAAATGCCGAACACCAGTATGTTGGGCAGAGATCAGAGAAAAGCAACTATCAGGTCCTGAAATTGTGCAAGAAACAACTGACAAAATTATCCAAGTCAAGGAAAGACTAAAAGCAGCACGAGATCGTCAGAAGAGTTATGCAGATAACATACGAAAACCGTTGGAATTTCATGTTGGAGATAAGGTACTATTAAAAGTCTCACCATGGAAAGGAGTTGTAAGATTCGGTAAAAGAGGAAAGCTAAGCCCAAGATATGTTGGACCTTTTGAAATTATCAGACGAATAGGGCCAGTAGCTTATAAGCTACAATTACCTAAAGAAATGGCAGGAGTACATGATGTATTTCATGTATGTAACCTCAAGAAGTGCCTAGCAGACGAATCATTGGTGATACCTCTTCAAGACATAGAGGTAAATGAAAAGCTTAAATTTGTAGAAAAACCAATTCAGATTAAAGATAGAAAGATCAAGAATCTCAAGCACAAGATATTAGTTCTCGTCAATGTAAAATAGGATTCAAGGCGAGGATCAGAATACACATGGGAATTGGAATCTGAAATGCAAAAGAAGTATCCATACCTATTCCAGTGAATCTCGAGGATGAGATTTAAAGCAAGGTGGGGAGGATATAACAACCCTCGAAAACGCCCTAAAACACTTCGTAATCACAAAACCGAAACCGCGTAACATCAATTTTAATTAAAAAATGAAAAATCAAGATTTATACACCTGTCGCGGGCCGCGACAGGCTTGAAGGGGACCGGTCGCGGGGCGCGATGGACCCTTGACTTGTCGGACACCCATGTTGACACATGTCCCCCAGGTGTTGGACCTAGCCTCTGACTAGGCAACCCTAGCCGTAGCTAGGCTGCCCTCACGGGGCGTGAAAGGATGGCCCTGGGCCGGTTGCGGGGCGATAGAGACTCCGAAATCACCTATAAATTGAGCAGAAATTCGACAGTTCAAGTCGTTCAATTATCATTCTCTCTCAACTTCTATAATACAAAAATTATAGTCAAAATACCCCCTAAATCACGAAGTTCTGCCTCGTTGTAAGTATTTTTTAACCCCTGATCACTAATTCGATACCCTGTCCAATTGATCTTGAACCCGATAACGCATGTCAAGGCTCTGCCTGACTAAGTACGTTGGGGTTCTGTCTCGTGACGTATTGATAAAGTTGAATTTGGGTTATTATACTAACACGCGTGCATTGTATGTTTTTAATAGGAACTCAAGAAAATAATCATAAAATATCATCAGGAAGCCGGTAGAAAACATAAGTTTACAATGTGAGTCATTTATCTTTTTCTCACAGTTTGTGAGTCATTCTTCTTTTTATCACCTTTTTGTGATAACTTTATATTTAAAAATGCTTTACGAAACCTCAAATGTTTATCAGTTATACTTACAGGGATTAAGTCTTTGTAATCTATAACTATTACCAGTTATGGGGTTTTGTATACATAACTAGTCCACAGTCACCAAGGGTGTGACAGGAACCGTTACTGTTGGGTGACAGGACCCAAAGTAATATGACCACGAGCACAGGGGAGTGTCCCCAGTCGCGTACTGTGTTGAATAATTGATAGAAATATACACTGTAATTCCCCTTAATACTGTAAAGTGATAACAAGGTGTCTTTGTATAAAATGGAATGTACTCGCCAGTATTTCTTGCTGATAAAATATTTTTAAAACGCGTTTCAGGTAACTTGATGTGAAGCTACTAGAAGCCAGCTATGAAGCACTGAAGGCTTAAATAAAGTGGCTATAAATTACCTGAATAAAAGAAGAAGTTATATTTTCAGCAAACTAGGGTTTATCCCTATAAAGATATTATAAATAAAATATGGGTTTTATCCCATTTGTTTAGTACGAAAAGTTTGGTGTTTTACAAACTCTGAATTTATTTCCTAACTACGATCCTGATGTCTCCTTTCCGCTGCCAAATTAATAAACACCGATACCACCGGCTCGTGTTCGCGGCTCCTGCTCCCAGGGTAGGGTCTGGGGTTGCGACATGATCTCTTTGGGTTAACTTCCATGACAACGATCAGAACTGTTGCCTACAAAACAGAACACCGTTAGGACTCGTTACAGGAATGAGGTTATCTCTGTGACCACCCTATGAGAACAAGTATTCGATATGGGGAGATAAGTTTAAAGAGAGAGAGAGAGAGAGAAAGTAGATGAGAGAGTAGCTGATGTTACCTTCAGTTTGATCTCTTTATTTATTGTGATTGGTGGTTAGGGTTTCTCATTTTTTAGAAGTTGTATTTATGTTAGGATTGTACCCGAGAAATAGGAGATCATGTAGATCTTCCTAATGTTTGGGAGATGATGTTCTATTTTTTTTTGGAATAGAACCGTCTAGAATAACATGTGTGTTATTTATTTATTTATTTATTAAAAAGGTGTTCGACTGGTTCGGGTTATGCGAATCGGGTCATATCTCGTCATGTCCCCCAAGTTCGATGTTATAAATATCATGAATGGGATCAGACTAAAAAGAAAATGAAATAAAGTATTATCTAATGATAACAAAAAGTAGTGCCAGGATCTTGAGGGGATTGGCGGTGTGTGCCAATTAGGAATTGACGTCAATCACTGTAGGATTAACCATCCGTTGACACGCGTGCTTTCCTTATTGGCTACAATTTTCAATTTTTAAAAAGGTATTGAGTGTACCGTATATATAGTAGTTGAAAAGGTGACTACATATCATTTCCCCTTTGACAATTTTCAATCGAATCAACTCTTCGAAATCCTTGTTACAAAATATGGCTACCAAATCAGCTGAATCTTCAAGGTTCGACGTCGACGTTTATAGTCTTTTCTGTAATGGAACAAAGGATCGTTTGATCTTCTTGTGAAAGAGTACTACCTGAGTGGCAGCCGGTGTTACCGTTCGATAAAGATGTTTCCTTTCCTTTGAAAGAAGGGAAAATCACGTTATTTAGTGATTTCTTCAAGTTTTGTAACTTTCGTCTTCCGATTACAAAATTTTGTAAGTCGGTAGTCGATCATTTTGCCATTAATATTTTAAAAAGTTAAAAAAAAGGGATAGGTAAAATAAAAAAAAGGTATAAAAGTAAAATACAAAAAGAAATTAAAAAAAAAGGAGAAAAAAAGAAAAATGGAGGTTGTCACATGGAAAATGAAATAAAGTATTATCTAATGATAACAAAAAGTAGTGTCAGGATATTGAGGGGATTGGCGTTGTGTGCCAATTAGGAATTGACGTCAATCACTGTAGGATTAACCCTCCGTTGACACGTTTGCTTTCCTTATTGGCTATAATTTTCAAATTTTAAAAAGGTATTGAGTGTATCGTATATATAGTAGTTGAAAAGGTGACTACATATCATTTCCTCTTTGACAATTTTCAATCGAATCAACTCTTCGAAATCCTTGTTACAAAATATGGCTACCAAATCAGTTGAATCTTCAAGGTCCGACGTAGACGTTTATAGTCTTTTCTGTAATGGAACAAAGGATCGTTTGATCTTCTTGTGAAAGAGTAATACCTGAGTGGCAGCCGGTGTTACCGTTCGATAAAGATGTTTCATTTCCTTTGAAAGAAGGGAAAATCACGTTATTTAGTGATTTCTTCAAGTTTTGTAACTTTCGTCTTCCGATTACAAAATTTTGTAAGTAGGTAGTCGATCATTATGCCATTAATATTTTAAAAAGTTAAAAATAGAAGGGATAGGTAAAATCAGTGTTGTAAAAGTCGGATTACTCGGCCGAGTACTCGGTCCTCGGACCCCCTCAGAGGCGACTTCCTCCTAGGCGGTCTCAATTAGTCGGCCTCGGGATTACTCGGGAGTACTCGGTGCCTAGTCGGCTTAGTCGGCGCCTAGTCGGACGTAGTCGGCCTAGTCGGTCTAGGCGGTCAACGTGGTTTGTTGACTTTTAATCGGTCAAACTCGGTCAAAATCGGCCTACTCGGCCTTGTACTCGGACTACTCGGCCTTGTACTCAGACTAGTCAGACTTGTATTCAGAATATTTGAAATTTAAACATGTTTCATTTTAAATTATACTCAGTTGACATGAATTATGCTTATTTTAACACATAAATAATATATAACAATTAATTTTCTTTATATTTACCATGTCCGTGTACTCCCCGAGTACTCTCCGAGTACTCCGATTACTCCCAACTCCCCAGTCGGCCGACTAGGGACCGCCTAGCGACTTTTACAACACTGGGTAAAATACAAAAAAGGTGTAAAAGTAAAATACAAAAAGAAATTTAAAAAAAGAGGAGAAAAAAAGAAAAATGGAGGTTCTCACATGGAATCCTCTGGTTAACCATAGTAAACTAGGTTTTTTTAGGTCGCACGTTGCGGCGATACGGGGTAAATGATAATGTAAAACAAACGTTATTTGAAAACGCAACATGTTGTTTAGAAAATCAAACCGTTAGAATCGATTCAGTTTTTCATCATATCATTTTACGATACCAAATAAATAATTTATTTTTGAATATAAATTCGTTTATAAAAAAACTTTTTTTCAAAAATTTTTTTTTTTTTGTAGTACACATGTGTAATAATACACATGTGTAGTACACATACACATATGTAGTATTACACATGTGCACTACACAAAATTTTTTTTTTTTTTTGAATTTTTTTTATATAGAAAAACCTGCGAAAATTGGTTTGCAAAAAAAAAAATGGTATATTTTTTGGTTTTTTTAATTATTTTTTGAGTTTTCACAATAACTAGTGGTTTTCATTTGAACCTTCCCCTATATATATAATATAATATATATTATATATATTATATTATATATATATATATAATGGTAAGTGTGAACCCTTTCCCTTTTAATATATATTAATTACAAAAAAAAACACTATAACTCCCAACGACTTCCCCTAACTTATAGCATCTTCAACAATAAATCTCAACTATTTTAAAGCTTTACCTCATTATCCACCTATACTTTCTCTTTTATTTTGTTTATTTAATCTATAATTACTTAATTTATTAATTATTTTTACTATTTCATTGTCTGTTATATTTATTTAATAATAAATTTAAAATTAAATACTAAAAAATAATATTTAATTTTTCAAACGGCTATTTTATCAAACGACCTCTTTTGCAACAACTATTTTTCTCAATAACTACTTTTCTAATGACTATTTCTTTACCGGCTATAAATTTAATTTGTATTTCAACCTACATGTTCACTTTTGATGCGCGTTTGTTTACTAGTGTTATTTTAGTAACTTTTAGGTACGATTAGATGAGTTAACTTAATAACTTTTAAACATGTTTATCTAGTTTTAAATTTATAAGAAATGGATTACTATGTAGACTAAACACACATAGTAGGCAAGTGTACATATCGTTTGTAGTAAAGTTTATGTAAGAATCAAGTATGGAACCCAAAAGACACGACTTTTAATACTCAACTTTAAGCTATCAACTACTTAATTAATTATTTGTTGCTTGTTTGTTAATTTATATTTAAAACCAAAAATAAAAACAAGTAATGGAGAATTAGTATAGAATATCAAGAGCACGAAGAGTATTGCTTTGGGGTTTGACTCCACTTGGGATATACTATAGTTAGGATATTGACAAGCGGTGTGGTGAATTTAAGTAGAAAGACTTGTTTAAAGGCTTCCCATTAGATTTACAAATTATGTTTTGAGGTTAAAATAGAATTAGGTCCGATTAAAGTTAATTCATTGCCCTTTCTTAGAAGAAGACTCATTTTAAAGAGAAATCAACTAAGTTTGGGTTTAAGACACCTAACTACTCTTCTTCTTCTTCTTCTTCTTTTTCTACACACTATAATTTGCGATCCTAGATGTCACAATCCCGCTTATGGACCCTCAAGGATATGTCATGGTGCTCCGTATAAGTGTTAATGACACTTGTGATTGATTGATATGATTGGTCTTTATTTATCGAGTGGCATTATAATAATAAAGTATATATAAAGACGTATAGATTTTAACATGGGTTCACCAACTCTTAGTCTGCTATATAGACCGTGTTAGACAAGTCGTATAACAAAGTTTTAGCTTATCATTGAAGCCTAGCATATAGACCATGCATGCCAACAATGATACCCTTGATAGTGAGGTTTGATCACAAGATATGTTTTCACAAATGGATTAACCTCTATCAAAATGGGATCCCCTTACTAAGATATTACAAGTGATTTCTTGGAGTGATCCTAAACTCCTAGTGACCTCTTAAGACCAGAGAGTTTGTGTGTGAAAAATGGGAGAGGAATGGGTGGAATCGAATGAGATAATGGGCAACAAAGGCCTCTATTTATAGGCTGGATGAGTGAAGGTGTGCACGGTTGTGCCTCGTCCTTTCCCCCTGACAGCTAGTTGTCCTTCTTGTCCTTTTCGGGTCATTTCTGTTGCAAATTCTATTATGGGTACGACTGTGCCTAGGTATGCATAGCCGTGCATGGACAGGTGTCCATATAGGGCTTCAAAAGGTGCCAGTCTTGTCGGATCTTGAAGCTTCCATTTTTTATCTTTACTCATGCACGCACGTCCCCGCCTCCGCATATCGTGGTCTTTTGTTGACTATTCTTGGGTTGAATTGTAGACTTCTACTGTTGGGTTGTTATGCACGACCTTTCCCATAGTCTAGCACGGTCATGCCTATCTGGCCCCTTCCGGATTTTCTTGGAATATTGGATCTTTTGCCTATTTTTGCTCGTTTTTCAGTTTTTATCCGGAGCGCTTAAAAACCTGCAATTACCAAATAGGAATGATTTAGATACTCTTTCAACTATAAAGAAATTAAAAGTTCCTTAAAATAAGGGTAAATATGCACTAAAAATATGTATAATTGATGGCATATTAACTTCTCAAGTCACTATGCATTCGGATGCCGACTCCGACGAGTTGGGAAGTTGACGATTAGTTTAATTATGTAGCTTGTTTAAGTTTAATTATCTACTTTGTTTAGGTTTAATTATGTACTTTATGTAATGTTAGGCGACCGGACATGGCTGAAATTTGTTTATTTTTTAAAAAAAAAATCCCTTCGGCGCTTTTTTGTTTTTTTTGGCCCAAGACACTCTAAAACATGTATATTACATGTGTTATTTTTTTCAAAAAAAAAAATGTCGGGAAGTGGGGTAAAAATGGGTAGAGATTTGGGTTTCCAGAGTTTTCTAAGAATTTTAGGGTTTTCTGTCTATCTTTATCCTATATATATATATATATATAGAGAGAGAGAGAGAGAGAGAAAGTATAATGTACTTCAGGGCTTAACCTACATTAACATACATGACAAAAAATATAACGTGCGTTATTATCATAGAACGTGCGTGATTATAGTCCCATGCGTGATTATGTGGTCCCATGCGTGATTATGTGGTCCCATGTGGTCCCATGCGTGATTATACCCCTGATCCAACGGTTACCATTGTCTCCTACGTAATGTATGATAAGGCTTTTTGTATGTTAACCTTTCTCTATATATATATATATATATATATATATATATATTTTAATTAAATGTATTAATTTAAACAATTTTAAGGTTTTTTTAAATTAAACCAAAATATGTTTTTTTTTAATTTTAAAATGTTTTAAAAAATTTATAGGGCCCATGCCAATCAAATAGGATCAGTCCAGTGCTCCAAACCGGACGTGGCCATGTCATCATCTCCAATAGGGGTGTGTGTTTGTTATGTAAAAGTTTGGATTTTGGATGGGCATCTCCAACATACTGTTTAATAGGAGATGATGGTTCCCAATCGCACCACCACCCCATCCAGTTCTCAATCGCATTGACGCCATCATCACAGTGTTTCAGTAGTCGCGTGTCGTCTTCTTCGGCGATACAACATGTCAATCAAGCCTCTTGTTCTTCTCCACCGACACTTTTACTTGAAACCCTATTTCCCCTCCTAATACATACTCCAGTCCAGTGATATGAACTCAACCGTAAATCACTTGAGACGCCTCTGAAGCTTCTGTCCCCTAATTTCATCTATCTCGTCGATTTGGGTGCGAAAAAATCACAACACTCAATCGTAAACCAAGTATATAATATGAAGCTACCTTATTTGATCTATCTTGGTTAATTTCAAGTTATAGTTGATTTTAAGCAGGCGTTGATTTGACTGTAAAACAGTGACCTTGACATTGATTTAGAAAGAAGGATGAGAGATGCAAAAAGAAAAAAAAAACTAAAAAGAGGCATACATATGACTCAAACACACGTCTCACATCTAAACAATAAAAAGTTCAACTACCAGGTCAACTCGCATTATTTTTAATAAAGCAGGATAAAAATTACATTATGGTGGTGGTACACTAATCATCCAATGAGGGAAGAATACTATAGACGCTAATGGTAAATGTAGGTATATATAATAGAATAGAATAGAATAGAATTTATTTTTTATGGATGCATTAGTATTTTTAACGACAATTTTTTATCACTTTAGTTTCGCCGTTATCTTACACTTAGAAGGATTTGAACCCATAACATCACATTTGTAAGACCACACAGTGTGGGCATGGTTTGGAGGCGTGGAAGCATCTCTACGCCAGGCACACCAGCCCGCAGGTGGCGTGAAAGGCAGCGTGGGGGTGGGGGCAGGAGATTCTTCACTGATGTAGGGGGCTTTGGTTTGGTGATGTGGAGGTTCTTAATTGATGGGTGTAGTTTAGGCTTAGTTTTATTGTTTGATGTTTATTTATTATTTAAAATGCCACTTTCACGCCCCTATCACCTCGTAGCTTTTTTTACCACGCCTCTTGCAGATACGGTTGTCATATGACGACGCCTCATGCCCCTTAGTAAGACTACGATGCCCTCCCCGGACATTTGTTTGCACTAGTTGTACCTATCTTATTTATAAAAGGCGGTGCCATTTACACAAATGACACCTTCTTTTTTTCACCATTTACACAAATAGCATCTTCTTTTTTCACCTACCATATAACCTCTTAACTTACGAAAAATGCAATTTTAACCTTATATTAATACTCTATTTTACAACCCTCACAAAAATCCATGATATTTACAAAAATCCATGATATTTACAAAAATGCTCCCTCCTATTTCCACCCACCATAAAACCCCTCAACTTTTGAAAATTGTAAAATATCTTGACCCGATTGAGTTTTTAAAGTTCCAAGTTTAATCCTTTCATTCCTTTACCCAAAAAAAATATTTTTTACGTGCATGTCTTTATTTATGTGTCGGTATATATTCGAATTGGTCTACGTTTCGACATAAACTTTTTTAGAAACAAGCTAGGTCAAATATAATTTTATGCTTATTTTATGTACGTTTCCAGTTCTACGTTTCGACCTTGCTGCAACACACTAAGGGTACAATTTTAACCCACAATGTGACTGTGTCTTTTGATGTAGGTGTTGTATTTTTTTATGTATGAGTATGGTCACATATAAATACATTATGATTGTATGTTATAAATTTGATTACTCTACATTTTGATCCAACCGTAATGCTATTGAGTTAAATTGGATATTCAAAACATGTGTTTTCCTATGCTTAACGCATCACATAAGCTTGGACTAATGCATTCGATGTTTGTAATGTACCCGCGCAGCAATGAGCGTGGATCTAACTACCCGTATTACTTAAAGATGCTATGTCTGCTTCCATTTGGTGTTTTTACTTTTCTAATGAAATTGTTTTAGTCTAGTCTAATCAATGTTTATTGGTTTTTATTAATTATTTTCTTAATTTAATTAGTATATACTTAAAGAAAGTAAGTATATAAAGAAAACCCTTATAATTGAGAAAACTTGGGGAAATTCAAACCTCTTGATTTTTTATTTTTTTTGAAAAAACTTACACATGTAATATACATGTTTTTAAGGGTTTTGGGCAAAAAAAATCAAAAAAACGTCGAGTGGATATTTTAAGAAAAACGAGTTTATGGGGTAACATATGTCAGATGAATGTAACATATGTTACACCAAAACTTGTTTATTTTTTTTAAATATCCACTCGGCGCTTATTTGATTGTTATTTTTTTTTTTGCTCAAAACCCTTAAAAACATATATATTACATGTGTAAATTTTAAAAAAAATGGATAGCTTTGAGTTTCTTTAATTTTCTGTAGGGCTGGCAATTTTTACACGATACACGAATACACGACACGAACCTACACGACCTTAACATGTATGTGTATGACCTTAACAGGTAACAGGTACTAAACAGGTAGACACGAAACTACCTGTTAATTTTCGTGTCTAAACAGGTCAGATACCTGTTTACCTGTTATATACATGTTAAGGACATGATAAGGTTTTAATTTTAAATTTTTAATTAAATAAAATATATATGATATATGCCAAATGCCATACGGTCAGGAACCTTCTTTAGTTCAAAACATAGAAAACCCTAATGACCTAATCAGATCTCTCTCAAGTCTCTCAAGTTACAGCTGACATCGACAAGCTCCACCGCACCGGCATCCACCGCTCCACCGCACCGGAATCCAGCAATCCCCTGTCTTCGCCGGCCTCCCCTGTCTTCGCCGGCCTCCCCTGTCCGCCGGCAGTTCAAAGTAAGCAGATTCGAACATTGTTTAGTTAGATTCGAACATTATTCAGTTAGATTCGCACAAGTAAAACTAGTTAGATTCGAACATTGTTCATTATTTGACCGTTGTTTTCACACATTGTTCATCAGTTAGATTAGATTCACACATTGTTGTTCATCAGTTAGATTCACACATTGTTCATATTATTTGACCGTTGTTTTCACTTTTCACACATTGTTCAACAGTTAGATTCACAAATTGTTCTTTATTTGACTGCTGTTTTCACACCATTTTGAAAATGATTAGTTAACTAATGGGATTTTAAGCAACATAAAAGTCTGTATATTACAAATGACAAACTATATATGGCTTTACATAAGAACAAATCTGCCTAATTTTATTGTACACATGAAAACCTCTTGTTAATCACAGTTTGATTTTTTTTTTTTTTTTTTTTGTAGATAACTTTGGTACTTTTTTGTTTATAGTTTATGTTATAACTTTGGTAATTTTATTGTACACATGAAAACCTCTTGTTAATTTACTGTATTTTTTTTTGTACACATGAAAACCTCTTGTTAATCACAATATGCTTTCTAACAGATTGTATGCTTTTTAACAGATTAAGAAATTCAATATGAGTGATTCTCAAAAGAAGGTGGGAAAGAAGAAGGATAAGAAGTCCTATGTATGTTTATCTAATTTTTATGGCTTTTGGTTCAAGTTTGGTATTATTTTTTGTGTAACTTTATTTGTTTTCTCTATTGTAGACGGAGTCAGATTCTATCAAAGTTGATCTAGAAAATGATAGCTCAATGAATATGGATGTGGAAGATGATGAAGTTCACTCTGTTGAGGTAGATGATACAAACGATAGTGATGATAACAAATCAGGAGTAAAGAGACAACGAAAGGAAAGATCTATTGTGTGGCAGTACTTCACTAAACTTAAAAAGAAAGCAGTCGGTGGAAAAGTTCCAAGCAAGTGCAACAAATGTAATCATATTATCATATATGATAGCAAGCAAGGTACGGGGAATATTTCGAAACACATAAAATCTTGCTATGGTTCTAGTTTCAAAGACGTTGGTCAAATGATTTTAAACAGTGACATGAAATTAAAATCATCTACGTTTTCTCAAAGTACGTTCCGCGAGATGCTTGTAGCTGCTATCGTTATGCATGAGTTACCTTTGTCATTTGTAGATTATAAGGGATTTAGAGATTTATTTAAGTATCTGCAACCCGATGTCAATATCATCTCTAGAAATACTGTGAAATCTGATTTACTGAAAATGTATAAGAGAGAAAAGGAAAAGGTCAAAGAAATGCTTATGGAATCACCTGGGAGGTTATGCCTAACTTCAGATTTGTGGACGTCTATTGCTACTGATGGGTATTTAGCAATTACAGTTCACTTTATGGATAAACAATGGGTTTTGCAAAAAAGAGTGTTATCATTTTCTTTCATGCCACCACCTCATACCGGT
Organism: Helianthus tuberosus; assembly: GCA_030545235.1. Taxonomy (NCBI): domain Eukaryota; kingdom Viridiplantae; phylum Streptophyta; class Magnoliopsida; order Asterales; family Asteraceae; genus Helianthus; species Helianthus tuberosus. The sequence goes on along the minus strand of CM060386.1, from coordinate 30,326,888 downwards.
GTTGCTTTGTGTGAAAAAGTGTTTTCTATTCTAGTAGAGTGGGGCATAGAAAATAAAATATTTTCTATGACATTAGATAATGCTTCTTCTAATGACACTTTTATTGGGCTTTTAAGAGAACAACTAAATAAAAAATTACCACTTGTTTCTAGGGGTAATTTTTTTCACTTTAGATGTTGTGCACATATTTTGAACTTGATTGTGCAAGATGGGTTAAAGCAAATTGATGAGTGTATTTATAAAGTGAGAGATAGTATAAAGTATGTGAAAGGGTCGCAACAAAGGAAGGAAAAGTTTATAGAGTGTGTTCAATTGCTTTCTTTGAAAAGGAAAAAGGGGTTAAGGCAAGACGTTGTTACTAGGTGGAATTCTACCTTTTTAATGCTTGATGGTGCCCTTTTTTATCGACGCGCCTTTTGCCATTTAGAATTGAGTGATTCTAATTATAAGCATTGTCCGAATGCATTGGAGTGGGAAAAGATTGGAAAGATGTGTTCTTTTCTTAGAGTGTTTTATGATATCACAAATGTTTTTTCGGGTAGCAAATACCCAACTGCAAACTTGTATTATCCACATGTTGTGTTCGTGTTCGTGTTCGTGTTTGAAAAAAAGGACACGAAACCTTATCGTGTCGTGTTCGGGTATGGCGTTTCGTGTATCGTGTCTTATCGTGTACGGGTATACACGATATGCCAGCCCTAGTTTTCTGACCACAAGTGAGCTTTCTATATGGGTGATACTATTCCCACCCCCCTATTTACTAATTACACCCTCCCTATCAAAACATCACATCCATCAATCATTTACTTTTTGTTTTTAGTATTTTTTGTCTTTTTGTTGTCTTTTTTTTGTTATATTTTATTGTCTTTTTTTATCTTTTTGTTATTATTATTATTATTTAATATTAGTAATGAATTATTATTATTATTATTATTAAGCTTATTACTTAAGCCTTAAACTTTTTTTTTTACCTTTTTAGTTTTTTTTATGCTAGACATCTTTTTACCTTTTTAGTTTTTTTATGCTAGACAACGAACCAGTCGTTGTACTGGTTTATTGGTCGGACCGGTTGAACTGGTCGAACCGGATTTACGAACCGAATGCCAATATATAATTTATATAATAACAAATATAGTACGATAATTGGACAGTTTCGGAGTCTTATTTAAAATATTGCCACAAGCTTTGAAAGTCAAAAGAAGATATGGTAATGTTTACACATGCCATAACCATACCTTCCTGAAATTTCCTTTTCTTTTACCAGTTTGTTTTTGTTGACAACTTACACTACAACTTAGACTAGGCATATGGCCTATGAAGAAAAGTAGCTGCTTATTCGAGACTATCTACCAAATAAAATAAATCCTTTCCCTAGTTTCTCATGAAGCACTTGATATAATAATAGCAGAGCGTCATTTAAAGCGTTCACATTGTCATTGTCAAGTTCGTAAGTGTTATGGATTACCATGTGCTTGTGACATCTCAAAGTATAAGAAAGCAGGTCAGTGTATTAAACTAAGATTCGGTCGATGTGCTTGGTAATATTTAAAAGTTGACAAGTTATGTTTTAATGCAGGTCAATCTATTCCTTTAGATTCGGTCGATGAATTTTGGAGGAAACTCGAGTTACCAGTATATTGTGAGGATATTACTTGTGACGTCGAGTTGGAAAGTTTTAAACAAGCCTTCGATAATCGATCCAAACCTGGAAAGAAAAGTTTACTACAAAAGTTAAAAGCATTAACCAATCCAAGTATACCTTTCGTTGAAGAACCTGATGTTAAAAAAAATACTCGTGGACGACCAACTACAAAATCCAAACAACAAACAATACCGAACCCTGCAATTGCTAAACCGCCCCTTCAACGAAGCTACTCTCAGAAGCCTCCAAGGCACAGTCCGTTTGGGAACTCCCAAGATCATGATTACACTCAAGAGTCTGCAAGGCACAATTCATTTACGAACTATCAAGAGCAGGATTACACTCAAGAACCTGCAAGGCATAGTTCATTTGTGAACTCCCAAGATCATGATTACACTCAAGAGCCTTGGAGACATAGTTCATTCGGGTATCTAGAGACTGATGATTATGTTGGTTACATGTCACGGCCCCCGACCCGGTTTGACCCGTTTCAGAAGTCGCGGAACAGAAATACTGCGGTATTTAATTGATTAAGTTTAACAGCGGAAGTTTTCATCAGGATCGTTTAAAGCTAAAATTTTCCCCGATTATTTTATTTCACAATTCGGGATAAAACCCCGATAATTTACAATAGTATGATTTTACTATAAAATTGTTATGTTACAAAACTTATTTCTTTATTTTTATAATGAGCCACTATTTTAAGCTTGAAATGCTCCCCAGCACTTTTTCCTGAATTACAACAGATCACCTGAAACATGTTTGAAAAAGGTTTTGTCAGCGGGAAATACTGAGTGAATCATTCTATTTACTAAAATGACACATTTGTTATAATATACAGTATTAAGAGCGATTACAATGTTTCTGATATCAAGCCAACTACCCACGGTATTTGTCACTCGACCCATTGGCCCATTCGTCCAATGGTGTCTGTGACTATGGTCATATCCCCCATTGGCTGCCCCAATGGTGACGATTATCAAGTAATGTATACAAAACCCCATATACCGGCTGTAACTTGGTGATTACAAAGACTTAATCCCCGTAATTATAACTTTGAAAATAACATGATTTTGTAAATAGATCTGATAAAAAGAGAGAATGACTCACATTGCTAATTTAATACGGACAGAGTCTAGTCTATGATTTAGCCTTGTTAACCTAATTTAAATAACAATGCACACAAAACTGGGTTAGTAATCAATCCAGCAATTACGATAACTCACGAGATCAATTTCTCACAATGAATGTAAAAGTGCAATACTTCATCCATCAAATTAACGATGATCCGTCAAATTAATGACGAACGACAAAGTATAATACTTTATCCATCGAATTAACGATGATCCGTCAAATTAATGACGAACGATAAAGTATAACCCTATTGTGGGCGGCACTTAAACATTCATTGGATATATTGATCGTCGGAAAATGAATCGTAGCAGCGATTGTGCTAATACCCTGTTTTGCAGCAGAATTTCGAGACCCGTGTGTGTTGGTATAGTAATTCGAACGTAACTCAGTGTATATTATGAATTTTTACGTCGTTTCTGTGCCCAGATTCAAGTCCCAAACCCCACTATTTATAGGTGAAATTTCACCCTTACGCGGCCCGCGTGAGGTTTAAGCCTATCCTTACGCGGCCCGCGAGACACCTAGATTTAGGCATAGGGTTGCCACGTTTGGCACTAGCTTTGCTGAGTTGGTAATTTTCGAAATTTACTTGCTGCCAACGTTTTAGATGGATAATCGTCCATAGGGTTTAACCCCCCCTGAGTTTTAGGGGCCCTAATCCTGATTCTGAAAATTATGAAAATTTTAGGGTTTGTTCAGAATCACTTGGGTGTCTCAATTAGGGTTTCCTTTTGGACTAATTAATTTAATAATTATGACTTTTGATTAGAGTTGTTACATTCTCCCCACCTTAATAAAAATCTCGTCCTCGAGATTTACTGGAATAATTGAGGATACTTTTTCTTCATTTCTGATTCCAGTTCCCAAGTGTACTCAGCTCCTCTCTTTGAATCCCATCTAACTTTGACTAGAACTAGTCGTTTGTGCTTGAGAAACTTGATCTTTCGATCCTCAATTTGAAGAGGTCTCTCAACGAATTTCAACTTTTCGTTTACCTCTATATCTCGAAGAGGTACTATCAGTGATTCATTTGTTAAGCATTTCTTGAGATTGGATACATGAAATACATCATGTACTCCAGATAATTCTTCTGGTAATTGTAAACGATAAGCTACTGGTCCTATACGTTGGATCACTGGAAATGGTCCTACGTATCTTGGACTTAGCTTTCCTTTCTTACCAAATCTAACAACTCCTTTCCAAGGAGAAACTTTCAACAGTACTCTGTCTCCAACTTGGAATTCTAATGGCTTGCATCTATTATCAGCATAGCTCTTCTGACGATCTCGAGCTGTCTTCAGTCTTTCCTTGATTTGAGTGATCTTATCAGTTGTTTCTTGCACAATCTCTGGCCCTGATAATTGATTTTCTCCTATTTCTGCCCAACAAACTGGAGTTCTACATTTTCTTCCATATAATGCTTCAAATGGAGCAGTATCAATGCTTGAGTGATAACTATTGTTATAGGAGAATTCAATTAATGGTAAATGATCATCCCAACTTCCACCAAAGTCTATCACACATGCTCGGAGCATGTCTTCTAGAGTTTGGATCGTTCTTTCACTTTGTCCATCTGTTTGGGGATGATGTGCAGTACTCAAATTTAGTCGAGTTCCCATAGCTTGCTGGAAACTTTTCCAGAAATGGGAAGTAAAACGACTATCTCTATCCGAAACAATGGAGAGTGGAACTCCATGTAAGGATACAACTTCATCTACATACAATTTAGCCAGTCTTTCCATGCTAAAGGTTTCTTTCATAGGTAGAAAGTGAGCTGATTTGGTTAATCGATCCACAATTACCCAAATCGCATCATTACCTTTTCTGGTTTTGGGTAACTTAGTAACAAAATCCATTGTTATAAGTTCCCATTTCCATACTGGCATCTCTAACTGTTGTAGTAATCCTGAAGGTTTCTGATGTTCTGCCTTAACTTGTGAACAAGTAAGACATTTAGAAACATAGCTGGCTATGTCCTTTTTCATTCCTATCCACCAAAAGTTCTTTCTTAAATCTTGGTACATCTTATTGTTTCCTGGGTGTATAGTATACCTAGATTTATGAGCTTCTTCTAAAATCTTAGATCTTAAGTCTCCCTGCTTAGGTACCCAAATTCTACTTTTGTGGAATTTCCAAATTCCATCTGCTCCTTGTTCTAATTCCTGAATTCGTCCTTTCATTCCTTCAGCATCATCCTTGATTGCTGTAGCTTGAACATTCTTCAATTGTTCCATTAAATCTATTTGTAGATTTAATCTGAGAGCACGAACTCGTCTTTGTTTTTCATAATACTTACGACTTAAGGCATCTGCAACTACATTCGCCTTTCCTTCGTGATACTGAATATCACAGTCGTAGTCACTTAGGATTTCCATCCATCTCCTTTGCCTCATGTTTAACTCTTTTTGCCCAAAGATATATCTTAAACTCTTATGATCTGTATAGATAGTAAACTTACTTCCGTACAGATAATGTCTCCAAATCTTAAGGGCAAAAATTATGGCTCCTAATTCTAAATCATGAGTCGTATAATTTTCTTCGTGCTTTTTCAATTGCCTTGATGCGTACGCAATTACCTTCTTGTGTTGCATAAGCACACATCTAAATCCTAATTTTGAAGCATCACAATATACTTCAAAATCTTCAGTTCCTTCTGGTAAGGCTAAGATTGGTGCATGGGTTAATTTCTGTTTTAAAATTCTAAAAGCTTCTTCTTGTTTAGGTCCCCATTCAAACTTAGTAGCTTTACAGGTTAGCTTAGTTAAGGGTACAGCTATCTTGGAAAAATCCTTAATAAACCGTCTATAATACCCAGCTAAACCTATAAAACTTCTAATTTCCATTGCTGTTTGTGGAACCTTCCATTTGGTAATTGCCTCGATCTTAGCAGGATCTACATGAATACCTTCATGGTTTACCATGTGTCCTAAAAATTGCACTTCTTGTAACCAAAATTCACATTTCGAGAATTTGGCATACAACTTTTCTTTTCTTAACAAAGTTAAGAGTGCATGAAGATGTTCACAATGCTCTGTCTGACTTTTGGAATAAATAAGTATATCGTCTATGAAGACAATTACAAATTTATCTAAGTACGGTTTACAGATCCTATTCATCATGTCCATAAATGCTGCAGGCGCATTTGTTAATCCGAAGGGCATGACTGTAAACTCGTAATGACCATACCTAGTTCTGAAAGCAGTTTTAGGTATGTCTTCTTCTTGTACCTTCAATTGATGGTATCCGGAGCGTAAATCTATCTTAGAAAAATATCTAGCCCCCTGAAGTTGATCAAAAAGATCATCAATCCTAGGTAATGGATATCGATTCTTAATTGTAACCTTATTCAATTCTCTATAATCGATACACATTCTCATTGAACCATCCTTTTTCTTTACAAACAACACTGGTGCTCCCCACGGGGACGAGCTAGGTTGTATGAATCCTTTACTTAGTAATTCATCTAATTGCTGTTTTAGTTCTAACATTTCTGTGGGTGCTAACCGATAAGGTGCCTTGGCTATCGGTGTAGTTCCTGGAATTAGATGAATCCTAAATTCTACTTCCCTATCTGGAGGTAATCCCGGTAAATCTTCTGGAAATAAATCAGGATATTCTGAGACTACTGGTATTTCCTTAAGATCTTTTCCCTTAGTGCTGATGATTACCGAAATCATATACACTATTCCTTGTTTTCGTTCATAATTAGCAACTTTCATTACTGATATGAACTTCATGGCCTTACGTGGTTTATCTCCTGTAATCCTAATCACTTCTCCGGTGGGTGATTGAATTTCTATGGAATTCTGATCACAAAGGATTCTAGCATGGTTGGCGATTAACCAATCCATTCCTAATACCACATCAAATTCAGCTAATTTCATCGGTAATAGTTTTGCAGAGAATTTATGTCCTAAAAGTTCTATGTTTCCTTCCTGCAAAACTTTATCTATTTTAACTGAATTTCCGTCTGCTGTTTCAACTGTAAAAATCTGCCTAATATTGGTTAAAGGTAAACTAAGAGCTTGGCAGAATGAAGTATTTATAAAACTTTGGTTTGCACCAGAGTCAAATAATACTTTTGCATACACGTTGTGAACTAAGAACGTACCCGCTATCACATCCGGAATGAGTTCTGCTTCTTGAGTGGTCAGCTGAAATGCCCTGGCATTCTTCTTTGTAGTTCCTTCGGTTGTTTTGGGTTTGTTATCTACTGGCTTGATCAATTTAGGACATTCTATTTTATAATGCCCTGCTTCTCCACAGTTAAAACAGATTACTGTTTTCTTTTTGCAGTTTTCTTCACGATGTCCTATACCCTTGCAAAAATTGCAAGTGATATCGCATCTTCCATAATGTTTCTTTTTGCATTTCCTGCAGAATGACGGAGTTGGAGCTTGCCCTGTTCCTTTTCTCTTGAAGCTGTTATTATTACCCACATGAAATCCTTGGGTAATTTTCTGGGCTAATGCCTTTTTCCTATCTTCATCTCTTGTGCGCACCAGTTCATCGGTTAGAGTATTGGCTAATTCTACCGCATAATCAATAATGCGAGGTCTCGCAGCTTTAACAATATTGCGGATTTCGCTAATTAGCCCCCAAATATAGCGAGAAATGAGTACCGGTTCTGGCGAAGCCAGTGTTGGTACCACTCTTGCATATTCAAAGAATGTCGAGGTATACCCACGACAATCCACACCCATCATCCGATGATTTAGAAACTTATTCGCCATCTGTTCTTTTTCATACTCGGGACAGAATTTTCTTTCCACCAAACCCTTAAATTCTTCCCAAGTCATAGCATAAGCTATTACTCTTCCTTTTGATTGTAACACAGTGTTCCACCATTCGAGTGCACTTTCTTTGAACAGATTAGATGCATACATGACCTGATCATCTTTACCACATTTACTTATTGCAATGACTGCTTCGGTTTTCTCTAACCAACGCAGCGATGCAGTTGCTCCTTCATTGCCTGCAAATTCAGTGGGTTTACAAGCAAGGAATTCTTTGAAAGTGCAACCAGGCGTTGCAGTTTTCATTTTCTTGGGTAATGGAGCTTGATGTGGTTCCTTATTATGGTTAACATGATTGTTGCCTCCATTTACACTATTACTGAAGTTATCTTCAGTAATCTGTTTACTAGGGACAATTTGTTGTGGTTCGGGTGGATTCTTGATAGCAGCAACGAATGCTGGAATAGCATTAGCTATCCCTTGAGCAACAATGTTTTCGATATCTTGCCGAGTCATATATTGATCTCCTGGATGTTGCTCAGACTGATTAACTTCATTTATAGGTTCATTACCACTGTTTGCCATCTGATAATATATATATATAAATTTTATTAGTATCTGCTAAATAACAATTATATACAAACAATCAGAAAATTTTATAATACAGATATAGTAAAAAACAATCGATTTCTCGATTTCATTTTATATCTATTATAGTATGCATCATTACTCGCAAATATCTTACAGAGTTTTATTTGTTATTTACAGACTAATTTTGTTATTACTATTATACAAACATCGTTTTACCATCCTACTATCTCTCGTCACTTGTTGTTCTAAAAACGTAGTTCCCTTTCATCGTACTTCCAGGCAATCTGTCCCCCTATTTCCCTGATTCTAGTTCCAGCATCAAACAACTCTTCACCAAAGTGGCGAAGTTCAGCCATGTTTTCATTACTCATGGGTGGATTAGGTAGGGGTTCTGGGTCGAATTGTGGAAGAAAAGAGTAAGGATCGTTGATAATATTTTGAAATTGCCAGTCGTTCGTCCACCATTCGTCCATTCCTATGGTTTGAGAGTGAACTATTGGGTCTGGAATTGCTGGTTCCCAATTCATAGGGAGTTGGTTTTCAAGAGAATAAGTAAAAATATTATTATTATTATTATTATTATTATTATTATTATTATTATTATTATTATTATTGACAGGCTGAATTGTTTCACAGCTTGCCAATAGGAAGTCTATCTCATCTTGAAAAGTCCTTCCCTGGTTTTGATTGGAGCTTTCTCCGATTTCTCTCTGAGTTGGTCTAGAGCCTTGCCCAACTTCCATTTCTATGTCCTTAGAGTATTCCTCAAACTGCCTTTCCATTTGCCTAGAAACTTCTTTAGCTTCAGTCTCCATCTCTTGGAGTCTAGAACTTTTCCTGGTTACAATTTCTTTTGTACCTTGAATTCCTATCTCCTTAACCTCCTCCTTGTATTCAAATTCCATTTCTGGTTGTTTGGAACTCTCTCCGGTTATAATTTCTTTTCCCTTTTTCAAAGGATTGTTTATTTTGGGCAGTTTTTTAGCTGGCTTCTTCTTACGTATTTTTCTCCATCCTACATAAGTTCTTTTCTTTTGTTTTGGCTTGCTCAAAGGTGGAACCTTGAATTCTACTGGTTGTTCAACATCGGGATAGTAGCTAGTATATTCTTTGGAAGCTTCGATAGTTACAGGGTAAAGATTAAGGTTCTGAAAAGCTTCGGATATCCCACTCATGCTGATGTAGCATATATGCAAAATGCATAAAATACTAAGTTAAAATTTATAAATAACTTTGTAATTTATTACATACTGTGTACTAGTTGATTACAAAGATAACTGAAAAACATACTTTAGGTTTTCAAATTTTATTTATCTCACAGAGTTTCTAGATTGTGAGAGTAGGGTGCTAAACTTTAAAATATCTAAAGATTTATATTTTCTGCTACTGTGGCTAGCGTATATAAATTTGCCCATTTCTCATCTAGTTTATCTTCCCAAGGTGATTTATCAATTAATTCCTGGGTTTCCCGTTTTATCTTCTTTTGTCGAATTTGCTCTTTACTTTTCTTAATAATCATCTCCCTCCTTTTAGGAGAAAGTGTTTCCTCGTATTGTGCCTTTCGCACAAATATTCCTTCTTCAGGAATTTCAACATGATTTGAGGATTTGGTTCGGGATGAACTTCCCTTCTCATTGGATGATCTATCTAATTTAAGATAGATACTTGCTAGCTTTTTCTTACCCATACTGTAATTAACAAATAATCAGTTAATACCACAAATAATCACATAATAGTAATCAGGAAAAATTAAGTATTTCTAAATACTTAATTAGCTTAACTCAGTGGCTCTGATACCACCTTTTTCTGTCACGGCCCCCGACCCGGTTTGACCCGTTTCAGAAGTCGCGGAACAGAAATACTGCGGTATTTAATTGATTAAGTTTAACAGCGGAAGTTTTCATCAGGATCGTTTAAAGCTAAAATTTTCCCCGATTATTTTATTTCACAATTCGGGATAAAACCGCGATAATTTACAATAGTACGATTTTACTATAAAATTGTTATGTTACAAAACTTATTTCTTTATTTTTATAATGAGCCACTATTTTAAGCTTGAAATGCTCCCCAGCACTTTTTCCTGAATTACAACAGATCACCTGAAACATGTTTGAAAAAGGTTTTGTCAGCGGGAAATACTGAGTGAATCATTCTATTTACTAAAATGACACATTTGTTATAATATACAGTATTAAGAGCGATTACAATGTTTCTGATATCAAGCCAACTACCCACGGTATTTGTCACTCGACCCATTGGCCCATTCGTCCAATGGTGTCTGTGACTATGGTCATATCCCCCATTGGCTGCCCCAATGGTGACGATTATCAAGTAATGTATACAAAACCCCACATACCGGCTGTAACTTGGTGATTACAAAGACTTAATCCCCGTAATTATAACTTTGAAAATAACATGATTTTGTAAATAGATTTGATAAAAAGAGAGAATGACTCACATTGCTAATTTAATACGGACAGAGTCTAGTCTATGATTTAGCCTTGTTAACCTAATTTAAATAACAATGCACACAAAACTGGGTTAGTAATCAATCCAGCAATTACGATAACTCACGAGATCAATTTCTCACAATGAATGTAAAAGTGCAATACTTCATCCATCAAATTAATGATGATCTGTCAAATTAATGACGAACGACAAAGTATAATACTTTATCCATCGAATTAACGATGATCCGTCAAATTAATGACGAACGATAAAGTATAACCCTAATGTGGGCGGCACTTAAACATTCATTGGATATATTGATTGTCGGAAAATGAATCGTAGCAGCGATTGTGCTAATACCCTGTTTTGCAGCAGAATTTCGAGACCCGTGTGTGTTGGTATAGTAATTCGAACGTAACTCAGTGTATATTATGAATTTTTACGTCGTTTCTGTGCCCAGATTCAAGTCCCAAACCCCACTATTTATAGGTGAAATTTCACCCTTACGCGGCCCGCGTGAGGTTTAAGCCTATCCTTACGCGGCCCGCGAGACACCTAGATTTAGGCATAGGGTTGCCACGTTTGGCACTAGCTTTGCTGAGTTGGTAATTTTCGAAATTTACTTGCTGCCAACGTTTTAGATGGATAATCGTCCATAGGGTTTAACCCCCCCCCCCCCTGAGTTTTAGGGGCCCTAATCCTGATTCTGAAAATTATGAAAATTTTAGGGTTTGTTCAGAATCACTTGGGTGTCTCAATTAGGGTTTCCTTTTGGACTAATTAATTTAATAATTATGACTTTTGATTAGAGTTGTTACATTACATCAGTCCAGACGTGAACTATCAAGTGCCTGGTGAAACAAGTCCGTTCATAAATCAAGATATTTACGGAAAAAAACCATTCAAGGACGATCCTGGTGAACCAAGTCCGTTCATGACACAAGATACAGACGGACAAGGTTTTTTTACCAACCTTTTAAACACATCGGGATATGATTTCATGGGGTTGAACCAAGATATTGTCGGACAAAGTTCTTTCGCCAACTCTACAAGTGCGCCAGGCTATGACTTCATGGGGTTGAACCAAGATCAAGCATCACAGGTGATACACAACTATATTCATCTAATTCCAAAAATCTTCCATGCGTATGTTACACGCATACATAACGTGTTAGGTGATGGAAATTGTGGGTTTCGGGCGACAACTTCTGCTCTCGGGTACGGTGAAGATGAATGGTTATTTATCCGGAGATCACTGATGGAAGAGCTACTCGAGTTTAGAAATAAGTACACTAAGGCTTTCTTAGGCTCATTCAAAGATGTGTTCACGTCCTTGGCTTGGTCAGGATCGGGGTTTGCACCTGAAAAACACTGGATGATTATGCCAGAGGCAGGATTCTTGATTGCGAACAAGTTTAATGTGATCGTTCATTTTTTATCTCAAGAAAAAAGAAACAGTTCTACTTGTTTTTCGCTTTGGAGAGGCCCTCACGAGTTCCCATAAAAAAAATAATTACAATTGCATACGTGAATGGTAACCATTTTATAATGGTAGAATTGCAAGGAGAGTATCCAATTGCCAGCACAAACAACCTATGGAAATTAATGAGAGAAAATGATGCAGCTGGCTGGGAGAATATATTTGAATCACGACAAAATATGTATAAGTCTTGGATAGCACAACCTGCTACATTTGGGGGGTGTTTAGATTAAACCTCGGTATGTAAATTATTAAATGATAATAATTTTGTAAAAAAATACTTATTTTTATATAGCTTTTGTTACAGCTATAAATATAATTTGATAAATTATAACAATAAAAACTAATAATAAATAATATATCACTACTACTACTACTACTACTACTACTACTACTACTACTACTACTACTACTACTACTACTAATAATAATAATAATAATAATAATAACTAATTATTAAATAATAAACAAATACTAAATAACTAATAATTAAATAAAAGAATAAAAGAAAAGACAACAAAAAGACAAAAAAGACTAAAAACAAAAAGTAAATGATTGATGGATGTGATGTTTTTGATAGGGGGGGTGTAATTAGTAAATAGAGGGGGTGGGAATAGAATGAGACTTCTATATATCATTCCCCTTCTTAAATGATGCTATGTCGGCAATCACATAATTTCGGTTTTTTGTTTACTTTTTAAATTACTGTTTTAATTCAATGGAGCCCAATAATCGGTTTTTTGTTTACTTTTAAATTATTGTTTGAGTTAATTGCCATTTTAGTCCCTGTGGTTTGGCCCATTTTGCCAGTATAGTCCAAAGGTTTCATTTTTAACATCTGGATCCAAAAACGTTTCATCGTTGCCATTTTGGTCCAACTGACTTAACCCCATCCATGGACCTCAGTTAACTCAAGGGCAATTTTGTCATTTCCCAAACTATTTTAATTAACCCTTTAATTCCACTTTATTTTTTTCTTTTAATCATTTATATACTAAGATTTATCTTATATATAATAATTATAATATAATTATAATAACATATATATATATATATATATATATATATACAGATATTGTGCACCACCACCACTCATTCTCACTCTCTCCTGTCTCTCTCTCTCATCCACCAATCACCATCGCCCCCTACCAGTCACCACCGCTGTAAGCACCACCGCTGCCATCACAAGCCATCACAAGCCACCAACGTCCCTAACAGGTTTGACTTTCTATCTCTCTAAAAATGGTGGTTCGACGGGTTTGATGGTGATGAACGGCAGAGGTGGTTCGACAGGTTTGATGGTGATGAACGGCGGTGGTGAGTTTGTCGTTGTGGATGTTTATGGTGATGATAGTGGAGGTGGGGTGTTGCTGGTGATGATGGCGGAGGTGGGTGTTGATGGTGATAAACGACGGCGCTGGGTTGTGGGTTTTGTAGGTGGTGATTGGTAGGGGGCGATGGTGATTGCAGAGAATTGATCATTAAATTAGTGATTAGAAAACTTGTCTTGGAGCTATATCTTCGAATAAACATCAGATTATCAGCGAAGGAGGATAATTTGGTTGTGAAGGGAAAGAGGGAACTAGTGCAGAATCGCTTATAGAATTGGAGGTGCAATTGTCGATCAGGGGAACTCATTATGGTTCATACAAATCTCAGTCAGTCTACAAGCTTCTGTAATTTCTTGTTTCTTCGAATTATCAAAGTACATAGATTATAAGGGATTAAGCTTTGTTAATTGTTATGGTTTGGCTGTTTGGTTTTGTTCTTTGCTTCAGAACTAATTTATCAAAGTCATTCTGCTATATGATTTTATATTTGCTCCTTGTGTTACTATACAAGATAAGAAAGAGTTGTGTTGGTATCTGCAACTGCTATCAATTATTGAACAAATTGATATACATTGAGTTTTGTTTCTTAGATTTATTGTTTGAAACATGTCATTTTCCTGGTTTCGGTGCCTAGAATTGTAACATAGTAGTTTGCTTGCAGTAATCATAATCATAAAGATAGTCTCATTGTGTAAAAAAATGAATTGGTGTGGTCGGTGGCTGAAGTGTGGTGGTGGCTGAGGTGTGGCTGAAGTGGTGTTAGTCGGAGGTGTATTGTTGCAGGTTGTGTTTTGCGGTGGTGGGGATGGTGGTGGTGTGGTGGTGGTGGTAGTAGAGAGAGAGGGAGCAGAGAGAGTGTTCTGTATGTATGTGTGGATTCCATGGTGGTCGGGTGGTGGTGATTGGATGTGGTGGTCGGTTCCTGGTGATAGTTGTGGTAGTCCGGTGATGGTGATGGTGTTCGGCGGTTGGTGGTGGTATAGAGAGGGAGTAGAGAGAGAGAGTATGTGTTTCAAATTTTGGTCAAGTTGCCCCTGACATAACTTGATGACTTTTATTATCAAGCACTAGTTTACAGACCTCATTTGCAATATGGTGGATTTAATAAAAACTTTAAATAAAATAAAAGGAAAAAGACCAAGTTGCCCCTGACTTAACTGAGGTCCATGGATGGAGTTAAGTCAGTTGGACCATAATGGCAACGATGAAACCTTTTTGGATCCAGATGTTAAAAATGAAACCTTTGGACTATACTGGCAAAATGGGCCAAACCACAGGGACTAAAATGGCAATTAACTCTTATTGTTTTAATGTTTTAATGGAGCCCAATCAACGTTTATTGGCTTTTATTAATTGTTTACTTTTCTAATTAAATTGTTTTAATGGAGTCCAATCAACGTTTATTGGCTTTTATTATTATTATTTTTTAATTTGATTGCCATAATTCTTTGAGTAGATTTTTTTATTTATAACTTTTAAAATAGGATATTTTATGTTAGGGAATTTCAGATTACCGGATGATCAGAGAGGCGTTTAATCACTCTCAGATCAAATTATTTCGGTGGTTCACCCGAATAATTTAATCGGATAGAACTCTGATTTTTAGAGAAATTGAACTAGGGTATGTTTGTCTGCGAATTGACTGAACCAGAGAATTGTGACCAAAAAACTGAATACGAATATCGGGATTAGGGAAGATTAACTGCCTAATGGCAGTTAAATTTTCGACCCCAACCAGGGGCTTTGCCCCTTGGACCCTGCGCCGAGGGGCGTTGCCCCCTTGGAACCCCCGTAGAGTACGGGCTCCGCCCGCAGTGGCGGACCTAGAAATTATTTGATGGGGGTGCGGATGAGTGGTTTATGCGTATTTTAGGGGGTGCGGTTGGATTTTTTGCCTAAAAAATACACTAACTTTTTTTTTTTTGTCATGGGGTGCTCCCACCCACCCTGTGCTTCACTTAGGTCCGCCCCTGTCCGCCTGTAACACCCTAGTTTGAAAACAACACTTAACTATTTAATTAGATGCGGAAAGACGGTCACAAAAAAAATTGTGTTTACTAATACACACAAACAATATATTTTCCAACTAAAAACGTTTGAAGAATATATAGGTGTTACAATTCTTTCATTTTAGGTGGTATTTGTAAGCTAGTTTATAAATCGTTCTTCTATGTCATTCACGTACTATCAAATCTTCAGACCCGATCCTCTATCTCCAAATCAATTTCAAGACCCGCGAACCTGATGACATCATCCAACATAAATTAAATTAGCAAAGCTAAGTGAGGGTTTCTACTCGCACTACAAGTACATTCAGTAATACTAATACACCATAAAAAATAATAATTCAAAGGTTTATACCTGTACTAACATTTAATGTTAGATACTTACTACCATGGTTAAAAAAAACGAAATCAAACTCATGACTAGTTCGTCAACTGCATTCAAATCTTCTTGAATATCATCTTCTCCCACATACCTGTTTTGGTCAAAAATCAGGCTAAGATTATGTAACCAAATCTTTGTTGTGAGGAATGATGCTTGAATCAATGAACAATGTTAAGGATAATTCAGAAATGTAATGAACAAATGACACAATGATTTATACGAGGAAAAAGCCCTTGATCAAGAGTTGATCTCCGGCATAAAAAACCTCGGGTGATGGAAACTACCGATCACCAACTAAGATTAATAAAAAGAAGTTTACAACTCGGGATGATAACAAGCTTGTTACAAGGATCACTAATGTGCAATGTGTAAAAATGTATGAAATCGCCAAGTAGTGTTTGAGAGCTGATTGAAAGCTGTTACGAGAGTGTGTGTGTTTGCTAAAATTAGCCAAGTGTTCTAACTCAAGCTTGTTATCCCCATTTTAAATTAGAAATAACTAAACTAACTAACTATCCGCAAATTGTGCAAGCTCCCCACGATCTCCATAACGTTCACAAGAACCAAGCACGTGCGGAATATTGATGGAATATGCTCCAGGAATTTCGGTAAGACTTGGTCCATGCCTCTGCTCCTGCAAAACAAGCTTATGTACACTGAAGACAATCGTTAGTATAAGGATAACAACAAGGATCCTGAATCCTGATCCTGCAACTCCTACTGAGGATCCTTAACTCAAACAGAATTGAGGATCCCTGATCCTGGTAGCACATGAGGATCCGTGATCCTTAGGATTGGAAAATCCTCCCCTAACAATTGCCCCCAAAATATAAGGAGTAAAGTGTAAATTAGCGAGTTATATTTTCTTGATCTTATCCGCAACAAACTAACGAATATATAGCCGTTAAGATCTAACTATCCGTTGCAGATCCTACGTCATTGAAGCGACATCCCTGCAGAATCATCATTATAAATTCAAGTTAGAGATAAGGGTTAGGAAGCATTTAATACACCCTTTAAATCCTCATTCGAAGATCAAGCAGGTACTTCTCTCCCCTTTCTCTCTTCTCCTTCTTACTCTGTTCTTCTTTGAAACCCTTGAATCATAATGAAGTTACGATCTTCCCCTGCCAAGGATCACCAGAATGATAGTCCTTTGAAAAGCCAAGGGATCATTAAAGATTCTCCGAAGGAACGTTGTTGCTTTACTGATCCTGATATCGACAGGATTCGTCATTGCTTTCCGGCAGACTCTGTTTTTAAACCCTTTGACCCTACCGCCTTGAGTGACTTCGTTTCTGCAACATGGGTTGCTTTTCCGGCTACTCCATTTCTGATAGGATACTCCTATCATTTCCCTACTTTTACCCAGTCTTTCTTCTCCCTTACCGGCATATCCTATATCCAGGCTATGCCAATGATGTGGAGGGTCTTATATACCCTTAAGAGAATCATTGAGCAGGAGGATATAGAGTTTGGAATGTCGGAGTTGTCTGAACTATACAACCTTGTTAGCCATGGTTCACATCGCTTTCTATTCAAACACAAACCCGGTGATGCACACCCGATCCTGAAGACCACCAAAAATGACACCAACTGGAAGAAGCGATTCTTCTTTGTTAGGAGGGATTCTATCCCGGATGGGAAGGATCTCCCTTTAAAATGGACCACCCACGGTAGGATAGAGGATCCTTAAAGAAGGATCATAGGGTAACCCTGTTTCCGTTGAGGATCACTAACATCTTTTTGTATCTTTTGTGCAGCTATCTCTGTTTCTCATATTATTCCATCACCTGCAACCAAAGAGAGGATCGCGGCTTTCTGGAATCTTGATCCTGCAACAGGATCATTTCAAGCTAACACCAAGGATTCTCAAGAAGTATCCTCAGGCTCCGTTACAATGTCAAGTAAGTATCCAAGTTTATATATGGTTAAATGTTGAAATGCAAATAAAACAAGAATACTTATCTGTTGTTTTGGATTGATAGGTGCTGGAAAATCCTCAAGGTCAGCCTCCCGCTTTAGTGTCAGTGACCTCAGTACTGTGGCTCCCCGTTCCGGAAAAAAGAAAACTGCTGCTAGCCCAAGTACCATAGTCCCCAAGCCTGTCACCTCCAAGGGGGGAAAGAAGAGGAAGGCCACTGGAGCTGAAAATCTTGAAGGCTTGCCTCTTATCCGCCACCAGTTCCAAGAATACTTTGCTGATGTAAGGATCACTGGCTCTGCTTGATTATCCTGCCCACTTGAGGATCACGGATCCTGAACTTTACCTTGTCTTTTTTGCAGAAATTCGCTAAGGTCGAAATGCTGTTTGATGCATATGTTGAGGAGGCGGAGCAGAAGCATGTGGAGTTCCAGAAGATATTTTTGGCCAAGGATCAAACCATCTCTCGCCTTGAAAAGGATCTCGCTCTGGCAAAGCAGCAGGTGGTCATGGCCCAGATAAATGCTGATCATGAAAGGCACGACCTGCTGGAGGATGCTAAAGTCTCTGCTGCCATCACCATGTATAAGATCAAGCTGCAAATGGCTCAGGAGGCTGAGGATCCTGACTTCGACAGGACCACTTGGGACAAGGAGGGCTGGAAGGCGAAGCTGGCTGAGCTAGACGATGAAGAGGAGGCTACAGAGGTCTTGGCGATTGAGGCAAGCGGCAGCGGGAAGGATCAAGCTGGTGGTGATGATGCTGGTGGTGATGCAGCCAAGGTGTGAGCTGTAGAAATGGGCGATGATGGACACTTCTAGACGCGGCAGGAGCCCATTTTTTTAGGATTTGAAAGTTTTTTGGTTGTGATGTTTTGAAACAATGTCGGGTTGTACTTTGAACAATAGTTTTTAGGGTTATGGATCATGGATCCTTAGACAATAGGTAGGATAATAGGTGGTGGAGGGATCCTCTGTTTGGGGGATGAAACCACTTGTTATCCTGCCATCTTTTATTTCCTGCACTTTCAAGACCTGTTAACAATGGACACCCTTTGCCAACCCAAGTGGACGGGCCACGTATTGCTGGTAGAAACTTGGGTTGGCAATTTTGACAACCTTAAAAGGGTTTAACTTTTGTGAATAAATAAAACTTTAACTTTTTGGCTACTTCCCGTGTTGTTATCCTTGTGCATTCTTTATTTTTCAACTGTTGTTATGTACTTTGTTTGAATTTATTAAATAAAGAAGAAAAGTTTAACTAATCATACTTAAAAGTTTTAGGATATGATCAGGGATCACATATCCTATAGTCGATAAATTCAGAAAAGTTATGTAACTTAAGGATCATAAGTTCTGTTGTCAAAGGATAAGGGTCACTTATATGGATAATGAATAAAATTAGAGTAGTTGAGGATCATACCTGAGAATCCAAGTTAGGATCCTAACCTTTTAACATTTATAATCAGGATAACCAAAAGACAAATCTTAGTAAAAGGTAAGGATCAGGAATCCTTAGCTGTTCAACTTCAAAAACCTGAAACAGAACATAACTTGGGACTAAGCCAATATAAGAGAAGAGAAGAGTTAGTAACTGGGGACAAGCCCAACAATTCTGGGGACAAGCCCAAAGGATAACTGGGGACAAGCCCAAAGGATAACTGGGGACAAGCCCAAAGGATCTTGTGTAAACTGGAGTATGGCCCTCACTGGCGACTATCCAAACTTAGTGACATGAAAATGCCAAAACCTTAGCTAACGTGAAAACGTTAGAAACCTTAGGAACGGATGTATGGTACGTCTACCATTATACGTAGGATCCCGGATACAGCCAGTACAATGAAATTGTCAGCCCCTAAAGCGAGTACTGGTCCCATTGCCATGAACTGTACCAGGATCATCGTGCGCTACTGGCGATACTGGGGACAGGCCCAAATAACTGGGGTCAATCCCAAATAACTGGGGTCAAGCCCAAATAACTGGATACTTCTGTGGATACTCAATCCTTTGTTAAGGATACCTAAATCCTCTGCAAAACTTAGAATCAAGTGAAAGGAGGATAAAGGATCCAGGATTCTTATCCTTGTAGATAGGATAATTAAAGAATGAAATAGATTGAGATTAGATCATTACCAGGATGAGGATCACCTATCTTCTAAGGATCCTTCAAGGATACTTATTATGAAAATGGCTAAGGATCATGGATCCTTATCACATGAAGTATTTCTTCAAGTGGACAGCATTCCAAGCTCTTGGTAGCAAATTACCTTCCATTGTTAGCAATCTATATGCCCCCTTTCCTGCCTCAGCTTCAATCAGGTAGGGGCCTTCCCACTTTGGTGCCAACTTTCCATCAACAGGATTTGTGGTGTTTTGAAATGCTTTCCTTAATACCATATCACCAACTTGGAATTTCCTGATCCTGACATTTTTGTTGTAGGCTCCAGCCATCCTTTGTTGATAACTAGCCATCCTTATCCTTGCCAAATCCCTGAGTTCTTCTATAGTATCCAAGTCTTGAACCAAGTTTTCAGTATTTCCTTCAGGATCACGGACGCTTGTTCTTGCAGTAGGAACCACCATCTCTGTAGGGATCACTGATTCTGCTCCAAATACCAAAGAGAATGGAGTTTGGCCAGTAGCATTCTTAGGAGTTGTCCTATCAGCCCATAATACATAAGGTAGTTCTTCTGCCCATTTTCCCTTCTTGGACCCAAGTTTTTTCTTCAAGTTGTTGATGATGATCTTGTTGGATGATTCTGCTTGACCATTAGCTTGTGGGTGGACTGGTGTTGATGTTATCATCTTAATCCCCCAGCTGTCACAAAAGTTAGTAGTTCTACTCCCAATAAATTGGGATCCATTATCACAAACAATTTCAGAAGGAATACCAAATCTGGTAATAATGTTTCTTTTAATAAAGGATATCACTTCCTTTTCTCTGACTTGAGCAAAGGCTTCAGCCTCTATCCACTTGGAGAAGTAATCAGTCATAGCAAGCATGAATACTTTTCCACCAGGTGCCTTAGGAAGTTTACCAACTATATCCATTCCCCATCTCATAAATGGCCAAGAAGAAGATATAGGATGCAAAAGTTCTGATGGTTGATGAAAGATATTACTATGTCTCTGACAAGGATCACACCTCTTGGCATAATTCACAGCCTCCTTCTTCATAGTAGGCCAATAGTATCCTGTCCTCAGGATCCTTGAGAATAATGCCCTGCCCCCAGTGTGGTTTCCACAATCTCCTTCATGAAAATCCTTTAGGACTTCTTGGATTTCAGGATCCTCAATGCATCTTAGATATGGTCCTGCAAGAGATCGTTTATATAACATATTATCCATTATTGTAAACTGAGATACCTTAATTTTGAAAGCCCTGGGGTTTTCTCCTGTAGGAATCTCTCCATGTTGGATATATCTTTTGATTGGAAGGATCCATGATCCTGAATGGGATTGTGTATCATCACTAGGGATGATTGCAGAGTCTTCTCCTATCTCCATGGCTACATGATCCTCAATAGCAGGGGTTAGGATATGGATAATAGGGATCTTGATATCCTCTGGAATCTTCAAGGATGATCCTAGGTTGGCCAATGCATCAGCTTCTGCATTCTCTTCTCTGGGTACCTGTGTCAAACTAAAGGAAACAAAAGAGAGTGCCAATTCTTTGACTATCTCTAGATATTTGATTAGCTTTTCACCTTTAACAGCATAGGATCCATTAAAGTGATTAGTAATTAACAACGAATCTACATGTACCTCAAGATACCTGATCCTCATATGCTTGGCAATTTGCAAACCAGCTATCAAGGCTTCATATTCAGCCTCATTATTAGTAGTTTGAAACTCACAAGCTATGGAGTAGGGTATAATGTCCCCCTGTGGCGATTTTAGTAGTATTCCAAGTCCTGTCCCTTTGACATTGGAGGCTCCATCGGTGAAGAGTACCCAGGGATCCTTAGTTTCTTCTAGCTGTTGGACTTCTAACTCAGCTTCCTTTTGCAAGTCACTACTAAAATCTGCCACAAAGTCAGCTAAGGCTTGAGATTTGATGGCAGTCATTGGTTCATATCTTATATCATAAGCACTAAGCTTCATTGCCCATTTTGCCATCCTTCCTGACATTTCAGGTTTCCTGAGGACATTCTTAATTGGAAAATTAGTCTTGACAATAATGGCATGAGTTTCAAAATAATGTCTTAATTTAGTAGATGCCATAATCAAAGCAAGGATAAGTTTCTCTAAATGTGAATACCTGGATTCAGCATCAAGCAAACTCTTACTAACATAATAGACAGGATGTTGTGTACCTTGGTGATCCTTAACAAGGACTGCACTTACTTCTTTAGAGGATATCGCCAGATATAAGGATAATATATCCCCTTTTTCTGCTTTCATTAAGGCAGGAGCTGAGGATAGGTAATCCTTAAGGGCTTTGAGAGCATTTTCATGCTTTTCCGTCCACTCAAATTTCTTGTTCTTCCTCAAAATGTCCTAGAATTCCTTGCATTTTTCTGAGGATTTGGATATGAACCTGTTCAAGGCCGCGATCCTGCCTGTCAATCTTTGCACATCCTTGGCATTGGCAGGAGATTTGATATTCACAATAGCCTTAATTTGCTCTGGATTTGCTTCAATGCCTCTTTTTGTCACCATATAGCCTAGGAATTTACCTGCTTTAACACCAAAGTGACACTTCGAAGGATTTAGTTTCATATTAAATTTATCAAGGATATTGAATGCTTCCTCCAAGTCTCGAAGGTGATCCTCAGCTTTCTTGGACTTAACCACCATGTTATCTATATAGACTTCCATAGTGTGTCCAATTTGTTCCTTGAACATCATATTGACTAACCTTTGATAAGTAGCACCTGCATTCCTTAGTCCAAATGGCATAGCAATATAACAATATATACCAGTTGGGGGATAAAGGTTGTATCCTCTTGATCAGATGGTTCCATCTGAATCTGTTGAAATCCAGATGAAGCATCCATAAAAGTCAACAACTCATGACCCGCGGTAGCATCCACCATGGAGTCAATGTGGGGTAATGGGAAAGGATCCTTGGGACATTTCTTGTTTAAATCAGTAAAATCGACACATACCCTCCACTTTCCATTTTTCTTTTGAACAACAACCACATTGGCTAACCACCTTGGATACTTAACCTCTCTTATCATACCTGCCCGGAGTAGTTTATCTACTTCTTCCTGGATAATGGCATTCCTTTCAGGTGCAAACTTCCTCCTCTTCTGATGTATGGGCTTGAATGACCTGTCAATACCAAGTTTATGTGTGATTATATCTTTAGAGATACCTGTCATGTCTTCATGCTTCCAGGAAAAGGTAGTTTTTCTCCTTTTAAGGAAGGATACTAGTTCCTATTCGATATTACTGAGGATCCATGATCCTATGAAGACTATGGATTCAGGATCATGAGGATCCATGAGGATTTCTTTCACATCCTGTTCTCTTGCCTCCAAGACATCTCTTGAAGGATACTTTAATTGCTATTGCTCCCTTGGTCTTGAGGCTGGCTTCATTGATGATGTGTAGCAATTCTTAGCTTCTTGTTGATCACTCTCAATTTTCACCACTCCCCATGGACTAGGAAGCTTCACGCATTGATGATAGGTAGATGGGACTGCCTTCATGTCATGTATCCATGGCCTGCCAAGGATAACATTACAACATGATAAGCAATCTATAACACATAATTTTTTATAAGAATGAAGTCCTTCAATATAGATTGGGAGTTTGATGTCCCCCAGAGTGTTCTTGGTTTCTCCGCTGAATCCCACAAGAACTGAGGATCTTGGGACAATGTCTGATTCAGGAATGTTCATTTTCTTGAGGACATCAAGCTGAATGATGTTTACTGAGCTTCCTCCATCTATCAGGATCCTGCGAACAAAGTGGTTAGAAATAAACAGAGTAATAACAAGACCATCATGATGAGGATCCTGAACATCAACACGATCATCCTCATCAAAGGTTATAACCTTTTCCTTTATGACAGTGGAGGTTCGAATGGGTCTATCCCCGTTATCCATCTTGGTTTCCTTAGCATGTCTCTTGGCTGCTGAAAAGGATGTACCACAAATGTCTGATCCACCCGAAATGAAGTTTATAACTTGTGCATCTGCTGGAGGGGCAGGAGCTCTTTCTGGAACCTTTTCAGGATCCTGGATCCTTAACTTCTTTCTTCCCAAAAGCTCCTTCAAGTGCCCCTTGCTTAACAAGTAACCAATTTCTTTTCTAAGTGCAATACACTCTTCAGTGAGATGTCCGAAATCCTCATGATATGCACACCACTTGGACTTGTCCTTTGTCGCGGCTGGTTTATCACTTTTTCTTGGCCATCTTGCTTTCTCACCTAGATTCTGCATTGCAAGAATTAGTTCATTGTTATCAACAGAAAAACAGTACTAAAAAATTGGAGGATAATCCTCATCATCCTCTTCTTGTTCTACTGCATGCACATTCTTGTTATCAGACTTGTTGTAGGATTTGAACTTGTTATTCTTGAAGTAGGATCCTTGCTTTTCCTGTTTCGAGGATCCTGCCAATCTCTCCTGGATCCTTTTATCATCCTCTAATTGGATGAATCTAAGGGCCCTGGTTCTTACTTCATCAAGATTCCTGCATGGGGTCATAACAAGATCATCATAGAATAATGAATCCCTAAGCAAACCCATTTTAAAGGCTTCCACAGCCGCAGCTATATCCAGATTAGGGATATCTAAGGATTCTTTACTAAACTTAGTGATGTAATCTCTAAGTGATTCATTCTGACATTGTGTTACCCTATATAGATCACTAGTTAATCGTTCAAATTTTCTACTACATGAGAACTGACTATTAAACAGATTAACTAGATTAGCAAATGAAGTAATAGAGTAAGGGGGAAGACTTAGCAGCCATTTAAGGGCTGATCCTGTGAGTGTGGATCCAAAACCCTTGCATAGACATGCTTCTTTTAACCTCTCAGGAATTGGATTGATCTCCATCCTTTCTTTGTATTGAGCTACATGTTCTTCTGGATCCGTTGAACCATCATACAACTTCATAGTTGGTATTTGGAACCTTTTGGGTATCTCAGCATGACAAATGGGTGGTGCAAAACGAGATATCCTATGGCTCCCATCTGCAATTTCAGGAATGAGCTTAACCACTCCTGGAACGCTGGATATCATATCCTTCAGCTTCTGTAATTCCCTAGCCATAGCTTGATTGATACCTGTATCCTGCATAGAGCCATGGTTAGTGTTATAAGAATTATTGAAAGTATTACCTCCCATAGGATTTGAGTTAGGAATTGCAGATGTGAATCCATATTAACGGGATTCTGGTATGATTGAAGGACCAGAAGAGGCAATGGTCTGCATTGGAATGAAGTCTCCTTGATGAACATCTGTGCTTGGGGGTTGTACACTTCTCAAGAATCCTTGGTCCTGAAAGACGTTGGATCCTTGAACCTGGAAGGGGGATCCTTGAACCCGAAAGGATCCTTGCATATGAGAGGATCCTTGGACGTGAGAGGATCCTTGGACCTGAGAGGATCCTTGGACCTGAGAGGATCCTTGAACCTGTGAGGATCCTTGAACCGTATGCGTTCCTATATATCCTCCTGAGCTGACGAAGGATCCCGGATGCTGGAAAGAGGATCCCGAAGGCTGAAAACAGGATCCTTGAGGCTGAAAATGAGACCCAAAAGCCTGACTCATAGTTGTTGCTCCATAACGCCTTCCCAATGGTTCAGCTTGGTACTGGATATCTAAGGCTGTAGATTGTTGGGCAGTTATAGCTGGAGTGTCGAAATCCAGTGATCTTGGTATCAGAGGAGAGTGATCCTCCCCTGATCTCTTCTGTTTCTTGATGTCACCGATCTCCCGGAGGATCCTTTCGTTGGTTTTGTCCTGCTCTTGTATGTGATCCCTCATCTGCAAAATCAGAGTAAAAATATCACTAGTAGTAGGACTAGAAGAAACAGAAGAAGTTGGTGGTTTTGAAAAAATGGGGCTTTGTCTCTTTGCAGCATTTTTAGCATTCTTCTGGGATCCAGAAGGTGGTGGAGGCAAAAGAGGAATGCCCTGTGATGAACTCATTGCCGGCATTGAACTTGAAGTGCTCTTTGCTGAAGAAGCCATCTGCTTGGTTGTAATGAACCGAAATGATCACGAAAACAAGAATTTCTTAGGAATGAAGCACCAATTGCCCCACGGTGGGCACCAAACTGTTTTGGTCAAAAATCAGGCTAAGATTATGTAACCAAATCTTTGTTGTGAGGAATGATGCTTGAATCAATGAACAATGTTAAGGATAATTCAGAAATGTAATTAACAAATGACACAATGATTTATACGAGGAAAAAGCCCTTGATCAAGAGTTGATCTCCGGCATAAAAAACCACGGGTGATGGAAACTACCGATCACCAACTAAGATTAATCAAAAGAAGTTTACAACTCGGGATGATAACAAGCTTGTTACAAGGATCACTAATGTGCAATGTGTAAAAATGTATGAAATCGCCAAGTAGTGTTTGAGAGCTGATTGAAAGCTGTTACGAGAGTGTGTGTGTTTGCTAAAATTAGCCAATGTTCTAACTCAAGCTTGTTATCCCCATTTTAAATTAGAAATAACTAAACTAACTAACTATCCGCAAATTGTGCAAGCTCCCCACGATCTCCATAACGTTCACAAGAACCAAGCACATGCGGAATATTGAGGGAATATGCTCCAGGAATTTCGGTAAGACTTGGTCCATGCCTCTGCTCCTGCAAAACAAGCTTACGTACAATGAAGACAATCGTTAGTATAAGGATAACAACAAGGATCCTGAATCCTGATCCTGCAACTCCTACTGAGGATCCTTAACTCCAACAGAATTGAGGATCCCTGATCCTGGTAGCACATGAGGATCCGTGATCCTTAGGATTGGAAAATCCTCCCCTAACAATTGCCCCCAAAATATAAGGAGTAAAGTGTAAATTAGCGAGTTATATTTTCTTGATCTTATCCGCAACAAACTAACGGATATATAGCCGTTAGGATCTAACTATCCGTTGCAGATCCTACGTCATTGAAGCGGCATCCCTGCAGTACTAATACAAACAACTTACACAATCGTTTCAATCAAGAATGATTTTATAAGCTACCCAACGAAGTCCGTAAATAACCGTTTAACATTTCTACGTTTCATGAGTATTTGATCCATACGACCAATAAAATACTACAAAGTCATATCATACTTCCGGTATTGAGAAAGGACCTACGCGATCTTTAAAATCAATGAACAACATGGTCTTTCTACATATATAATCGAATAAGCAATATTATGTGCTCGTAACATAAAAGAAACCAAAACTAATAATACATACCAAAGTGGATATAAACCACTCACCTTTGTCCGTAGGAAAATATGATATTGCTATTGTCAATCTTGTCCCGTCAACTCCCAAGCTTTCGTTGCCTTCTTTGTATGGATCATGTACGCGGATTTTCTTGTAGCCGACATGCAACAGGATCCACTTATGTAGTTTTGTTCATTTCTTCATCACAAACGTTTTTCCGGTATCGGATTGCATATACAACTCCATTAGACCATCCATGCAACGCAATCAAGTTCCATTGCACTGGTGTCATCTAGAAATAGTTTTGGGTTGAAACCCGCAACTCCGGCCACCACCGGCTGTTGCAAACCGCCATCGGATCACCATTGGACCACCACTTTCTTTCTCTCTCTAGTTCTATGCATTTCTCTCTCTAACTCCAGCCATTGTTTTTCACAAATGAGCCTAAATATAGCTTTTTATACATTCAACTATTGCCTAATTGCAATATACACCCTCAAGTTTGATTCTTACAATAATGCCCATTTAAGTTTGGGTGAGTCACAAGATGCGGTAACGATATTTCCCTGAAGCGAACCCGTCATATTTCTCAACTTATATTACTAAAATACAAGCCGTTAAAATATATTGCTAAGAAACAAGTTATCTTCCTCAATTAATAGTTCCAAGCAATTAATAAAATATTATTTACAACTACACTCGAAACGGAATCTTACAACCTCGACGGGTATTTCCACCAAATTAACCAATACTATTTCAAAACCATTTCAGAATTACATTAGCACCTCTTTCTATCAAATTCTAACTTAGATTTTCATAAGTTAATGAAATTCCCGATTTTGGATGTTACAAGTCTACTCCCCTTAAAGGAGGTGTCGTCCCCAAACCTTATCTTTACAAAATTAAGATTATTGTAACCTTCCGACTACCTTGTCCTCCTATGGGCTAAAATAAAAGACATACATGCATAGCTTTTCTTGAAAAGGCCCATTATATCTAGAGACGTACATTCCAAGCTAGTCCTCTCACTTTCCTAGTCTCCTACATTTATTCAATTCTATCATCTTTTCAATTTAGTTCACTAGATAAGCCATGTTAATAGCAAGGCATACTCATGCTTATAAATACAAGATGCTCTGAGCCAACTTGTATCATTGTCTTCTTTGTTCGTCATTGAATTTTGAATTAAACTTGCGTAAACATCACATCGTGCAATTCATACACATCTTTTTAATAATATTCAAATTCTACATTTCATTCTTGTATTTCATTCAATTCATTTCACACGTAATAAGATACAAATTTTAGGATTACAAGTTCATTCATATTAATCACAATGAATCAGTTTAGTGCCATGTTTTAACTCATAAACCATACTTGATCTTCCATTATTTACAAAGGCGCTCATTACGAGCTTACTACAGCATTCCACTCTTAACATTCTTTCAAGTACTTTTTTTCTACACAAAATGAGTCAAAATATGAACATACGTATATCATAAACACTTATTTATGCTTTTGTTACCATAACATAACTGCTACCTCATTTATATTCATTCATAGCTACTCAAGTGTTAGACACCAACTATATAGTCAATAATCATTCAATCTTCTATGTACAACCACTAAGGGTTAATTGTAAGCAATTTCATTTATGCTAAATTACTTGTTAGGTTATTTCATACCTTACTTGCCATGCCTATATACGTGTATAACAAAAATTATTGATACTAACACTTTAATCATACCCCAAGATCTCCATTAAAAGAAATGAGATTACTCTCAATGACAACAAGTCTGAGTTGAAAATCATTATCATGTTAACTGTTAAAAGCCTATCATTCCATACCATATCATATTTGAGCTACCTTTCACTCATGTGGAGAGTACTATTCAACCTACCAATTTCTATACAACAATCATAAGCAAAGAAATTACTAACCTCATTTTCATGGCAATAATAAACATTCCGTAAGTTGGGTTGACCCGCTTCAACCTGAGCCCATGCCACACCTGGGTTGGTTTCAATCATCTACATGACTAGTTTCAAATCGGGGTCATCATATCACGAATTCTATTGGTTTCATCACATCAAGAATTCTATCGTTCATATCTACAAAATCAACAGTTAGACATATACTTGCATTACATAACAGTAGACCTTCAGTAGTTCATTCAATGCTCCTTTCACATTCAAAGTCTAACTATCTATAGTTCTTTCATAAAATTACCCATTTACATACAAAACCACATTACACGTTCAACATTCTTACATAAGATCCCTACATTTCATTTGTTATTATTTTATTTTATTTTCTTACAAACTTTCCAACAACTTAACTTTTCAAGGTCAAACTGCCATTTCTTACTAATTTATGACCACTGGTCATTAACTTTTTTATTTTATTTTTAAGTACAGTTTGAAGTACATGTTTTACCCTTTTTTTATTTAGGTCATTCGTCTGGTTCTTAGCCCGTTAGTCATCCTAACTCTCATAAGTCAATTACTGACATGCTCAATAGGTAACTACGCTTACTTGCCTCACTAATAGTTCCCAATTGGTTGCAATAAACATTTCATGCAATCTTATTAATACTTTCATTACACTTACCAATTCGCATGTTTGACTTTTCATAAAGTCAAACGGTCAATACATTCTTAACTAGCTTTCCAAAATTAGCTACATTCCACTCTTACCAATTTTCATATATGTAATATGCATGTATGCATTCCGTTGATCAAACAACATGTGTATCCTAACTACGTTATTAAAATATGTACTTACAACTTTCAAATCTACCTTAGTTAGAGATGGATATATCTTCCCTCCATTCATGTTCGATCTATACTTTCTTATGGATTCGACCTTTCATTCATACCCGTTTGATTCGTACTTACCTACGGATTCAAACCTTCCATTCATATATGTTTGATATGTACTCAGTTACATATTCAAACCTTTCATTCATATATGTTTGATCCGTACTTACCTACGGAGTCAAAACTTTCATTCATACAAGTTTGATCCGTACTTACTTACGGATTCAAGACTTTCATTCATATAAGTTTGATCCGTACTTACCTACGGAGTCAAAAATTTCATTCATACCTTTTATTCATATAACTTTGATTCGTACTTACCTACGAAGTCAAAACTTTCATTCATATAAGTTTGATCCGTACTTACCTACGGAGTCAAACCTTATTTCATTCTCGTCTACATTACAATTTTTTTTAAAATTTTTGAAAACATTCTTGCTTCATATCATTACATCTTGCAATAGTTTATGCGATAATTCATTCCATATGCCTTGTTTTATTTTATTTTATTATTTTGCTTTTTCAACCACTCCATGAACAATCATGAGAGGGTTTGAGTACTTCTTGCAATAACTCATTCACTCCAAGAGATACAACACATGAACTTCCTTAACCTGCTTCGAGTCTACTATCAATTCCCCGACTCGTGGTATATATCTATGAGGAGCATATCATTCCATCGTGTTTCCTATGCACTCAAGGTTATACTACTTCCATTTCTTTCCAATTTTAAACGCATTTCATACTTCATATTCTTGTGATATTACATTCTCGTACACCGAGTGTACATCTTGAGTTGACGCATGTCCAATCTGAGTAAACCCATTTCCATAAATTCATTCATTATTTGGTTAACACAAATTTCCAATCCTTTGACTCGTGCATCATGCCACATAGTCAACTTCCATTCTTTGATATTTCTAATCACACAAAAATGAATGATCCGTTTACAACTTTCTAATCGTACGAATTTTAGCTTCAAGACACTATAGCACAACATGAATTAGTTTTATAGGTTTTGATAGCCTTACTGCGTGTTTCGGGTGTTTAATGGGGTCAGCGGGTTAAAGGGGCTCGGGACCTTTAAAACCCGAAAAAACGTAAATTAAATTTATTTCCCATCATTCATGACCCCTATCATGAGATTCTACCTGAATTTAAATTACCGAAATCGTAAAGTTTTACCTCTTTCAAATCTTGGAGCGAACACACCCTACGTATGAGCTTTCGGTTTAAGTCCAAGCATTCTCAGTCGTTGATATGACTTCCTATAGTCACTACGTCATACTATAAGAAAATTAATTTTAACTCCTATTTCATTTTTAATCCACCTTTAGGCAACCTATTTGGTTTATCTCTCATTTAAGTATTTATCATCCCTATCTATCAAAGTTCAAACCAAATTCATATACCTTCAACTTTCTTTCCAAATATAGTTTACTTACTACTTGCAAAACCAAGAAATCATACCTTTCGATCATTCCCTTCCAATGTGTAAAGTATGTCCTCACGTACTACCCAAATTTGAGTAAGTGGATCCTTTCTTGTTTCATCAACCTGAAGCATGGTTTTTTTTTTCACAACCTAATCCTTACTGCAAAACATCATAGTTAGTTGTAATGTACCAAAATTCATTTTGTATTACCTTTCCTAAGGGTCTTGATCGGGTCTTGAATAATACGTTTATCTCTTACCAAGAGCACACTGATTTGAGTTCAAGCACATGTTCACTTGTACTTGGATCTCTCAAATCCGGGCTCTGATACCAACTTGTAACACCCTAGTTTGAAAACAACACTTAACTATTTAATTAGATGCCGAAAGACGGTCCCAAAAAAAAATTGTGTTTACTAATACACACAAACAATATATTTTCCAACTAAAAACGTTTGAAGAATATATAGGTGTTACAATTCTTTCATTTTAGGTGGTATTTGTAAGCTAGTTTATAAATCGTTCGTCTATGTCATTCACGTACTATCAAATCTTCAGACCCGATCCTCAATCTCCAAATCAATTTCAAGACCCGCGAACCTGATGACATCATCCAACATAAATTAAATTAGCAAAGCTAAGTGAGGGTTTCTACTCGCACTACAAGTACATTCAGTAATACTAATACACCATAAAAAATAATAATTCAAAGGTTTATACCTGTACTAACATTTAATGTTAGATACTTACTACCATGGTTAAAAAAAACGAAATCAAACTCATGACTAGTTCGTCAACTGCATTCAAATCTTCTTGAATATCATCTTCTCCCACATACCTATGCTTGTAAATCCTTCTTAGCAATCCAAGAGTCAGAATTCATAACTATATTCATTAAAAACACAAACCGTGCATTACTCATGCACATACTTTAATAAGTTAAATAACCATATTCTTAACCACATACGCTAAACAATTTTTGCTAAACTCTTATTCTAGCACACAAGTACTAATACAAACAACTTACACAATCGTGTCAATCAAGAATGATTTTATAAGCTATCCAACGAAGTCCGTAAATAACCATTTAACATTTCTACGTTTCATGAGTATTTGATCCATACGACCAATAAAATACTACAAAGTCATATCATACTTCCGGTATTGAGAAAGGACCTACGCGATCTTTAAAATCAATGAACAACATGGTCTTTCTACATATATAATCGAATAAGCAATATTATGTGCTCGTAACATAAAAGAAACCAAAACTAATAATACATACCAAAGTGGATATAAACCACTCACCTTTGTCCGTAGGAAAATATGATATTGCTATTGTCAATCTTGTCCCGTCAACTCCCAAGCTTTCGTTGCCTTCTTTGTATGGATCATGTACACGGATTTTCTTGTAGCCGACATGCAACAGGATCCACTTATGTAGTTTTGTTCATTTCTTCATCACAAACGTTTTTCCGGTATCAGATTGCATATACAACTCCATTAGACCATCCATGCAACGCAATCAAGTTCCATTGCATTGGTATCATCTAGAAATAGTTTTGGGTTGAAACCCGCAACTCCGGCCACCACCGGCCGCCGCAAACCGCCATCGGACCACCATTGGACCACCACTTTCTTTCTCTCTCTAGTTCTATGCATTTCTCTCTCTAACTCCAGCCATTGTTTTTCACAAATGAGCCTAAATATAGCTTTTTATACATTCAACTATTGCCTAATTGCAATATACACCCTCAAGTTTTATTCTTACAACAATGCCCATTTAAGTTTGGGTGAGTTACAAGATGCGGTAACGATATTTCCCTGAAGCGAACCCGTCATATTTCTCAACTTATATTACTAAAATACAAGCCGTTAAAATATATTGCTAAGAAACAAGTTATCTTCCTCAATTAATAGTTCCAAGCAATTAATAAAATATTATTTACAACTACACTCGAAACGGAATCTTACAACCTCGACGGGTATTTCCACCAAATTAACCAATACTATTTCAAAACCATTTCAGAATTACATTAGCACCTCTTTCCATCCAATTCTAACTTAGATTTTCATAAGTTAATGAAATTCACGATTTTGGATGTTACACCGCCCGTACACTTCGAATTATAATAACTCAAACAAGCGTGCACTCCCGCACCTCCTAACTTGCTTGATGTGTATTATTATTCGCTTTGATCACCAAATAAATCCCGATTACACTAAAATATCTAACATTTTATAAAAATTCTATGTATATCTTGCAACATATTTATTTTTATTTACATATAGATATAATTTTTACTCAAAACCGAGTTGTGCACAATATTATACAAGTGATTGATGCACAAATGTAAATGTCATCAAGCTGCCTTGGGGTTCAGTTCATATATATTTTGGCTACAAAGTTAATTTTTCCAACAAAGTGTACAAAGTCATAAAACACCACAATTTCATCCATTAAACACACTCAAAACTCACAAATAATAGAGTGAAGATCACTAAAACACAATACCCAAACCCTAAAAGTCTATAAAAACTTCAAACACACCATCGTAGAACTATGAATATAAAACACAAAGTGATAATCAACATAAAACACACTAGTGTTAGTCATCGATCAAAGCCTTATCATCCAAAACACAACACAAAACCCACAAATATGGCGTTTTAGTAATATTCACTTTGTTATTTATGGGTTTTGAATGTGTTTTATGATTGATATTATGTTGTTTTATGGCTTTTTACACTTTGTAGGCAAAATGAGCTTTGTAGCTAACTCCCACCCTATCGTACAAGAGGCCGTAATGTATGACGTGTACGCGATGACAAATCGCACATTACGTTTAAAAAAAACAAAATCGCATGTACTGTATTTAGGGGAAATTGCATGTAATAAATTTTAACAAATATATTCTCATGTACATAAAAGCAGAGGAAATCACATGTACAAAGCATGTAAAATTGCATGAACTAAAAAATAAAGAAAAATGGAAATCGCATGTTGTAAAGAAAGAAAATTTCGTATGTTGATAATGCCTCGCGTACGCCTCTCTCTCTATATATATATATTAAATGATGTCGTTTACCCGTTATTGTTTAATATAATACGGCCTTTTATAAGCCGTTACTCTTTGAGTAATATAAGAAAGTTTTATAAAATTTTGAATACACAATTGCAATGTTTTTAATTTTATCTACGATTTGATAAAAGTTTTATTCGAATGGGTCCAGTAAAGTTGATTTTTTGTTCTTTAATGTGACGAACTAAACCAATACCACCTGAAGAATATTGATACCGGTATTGTATTCGATTTTATGGCTTTCTCGACATGACAATAAAATATTCATTGAGCTTTTTTTATATAAAGTAACTAGTTTATAGTCTCGTGTGTTAAACGGGTTGAATTATAAAATTGGTTATATTCGAAGAACATAATAATTATAAAATTTGAATTATTCTTGATATTGCACATGTTACATATAAATTTTGATATAAACACATATCATCCTAACATGAACTATCCATATCAAGTTGAAGAAAATATAACATTACTCACTATAAATGACGCGTTTAATAAAATAACTAGGATTTTGTCCGCCGCGCGTTGCGGCGGCGCGCGACGGGCGGAAACATATAGCAAGACAAAACACAATTCGTAAAACGCAGTGTGTAACAAAGGTAGACACAAAGCGTACAACACAATGCCAAAGACATTCGAAAAACACAATGCATTAGCATTTGCAAAAGTAGTAGTTATAGTCTAGGGCTTACAATTGCAATTTTTTTAAAGTTTGGTGGGTGTAAAAATGGAGTAATAGTGCAAGGGGTAAAAAAACAAAGTTTAAAAAAGACAAAGTGTAAAAGTATAGGGGTGGTGGCGGAAATGTGTAAAAGATGAGGGAGTGTTGGTGGAAATGTAAAAGAAGAGGGTTGGTGGCGTAACTGTGTAAGAGCTAAGGGGGTGATGGTGAAAGTAGAGGGTTGGTGCAGGCAAAGTTTGAAAGATGAGGTTGTGGTTTTGGAAATCCAAAGTAGAAGGTTTAGGGACTAAATTTGTCATTTTATGAAACTTTGAAGATACCAAAGTCAAGGGGCTAAAATTGCGACATCGTGAAAGTACGGGGGCAGGGAGGCAAAGCCGGTGGGAAACCCGCGCGCGTTGCGGCGCAAGTACATTGCAAACATCGAATAGATTAGTCGAAGCGTTATGTAATGCGTTAAACATATGAAAATGCACATTTTGACGTATCCAATTTAACTCAATAGCATTGTAGCTGGATAAAAATGTAAAGTATATCGTATTAATATGTGACTCGACTCATACATAGGAAACGTACAAAAAAGCATAAAATGTGTATCAAGGGAAAAATAACACGTGTAATCAAAAGTGATAGTCATATCAACGGAAAAAACTATACCCTTAGCGTGTTGCG
The DNA here is from genome assembly GCA_030545235.1 of Helianthus tuberosus. Classification (NCBI taxonomy): domain Eukaryota; kingdom Viridiplantae; phylum Streptophyta; class Magnoliopsida; order Asterales; family Asteraceae; genus Helianthus; species Helianthus tuberosus. The sequence goes on along the minus strand of CM060386.1, from coordinate 30,291,163 downwards.
GTAGGGTCGAAACGTAGAATTGGAAACGTACATAAAACAATCAAAAAACAAAATATATTTGACCTGACTTGTTCCCAAAAAAAGTTTACAGCGAAACGTACACCAACTCGAATTTTTACCGACACATAAATTTTAATATTCATAATACAACCCGCGGACGATGCGTCATAGGCACGTTGCAAACAGATTAGTCCAAGCGCTATGTCATGCGCAAGCGCATGTCTTGACGTATTCAGTTCAACCTAATGTATGGTTGAATCCAAACGTTTAGTTTTTTAAAAAAGAAATTAGCGAACGAAAATAATTAAAGAAAGCAATAAGCTAAAAATGTATAGATATACGGTACAACGATAAAGTTGGAACATTATAAACTTTTGAGATTAAACCTCAATGGTCTAATATTGCAATGTAATTGAAATTTAACTTGAAAAGGAAATGGACTCAAAACACAATTTAAGAAAACTCAAGCAGATGACAAAAATGTATTTTACTCAAAGTATGGGTGAAAAATTGAAGTTTAACTTGGAAAGGAAAGAGACTCAAAACGCAATTTAACAAAACTAAAAGCAAGGGGTAAAAATGTATTTTACTCAAAGTATGGGTAAAAAGGGGAAATTTCGAAATAGACTCAAAACACAATTTAACAAAACTAAAAGTAAGAGGCCAAAATGTATTTCACTCAAAATATTGTGTAAAAAATGGAAATGACACATGCATGTCGGTGGCGTATGCCACCGATTTTGTGTTTTAAGTAAGTTGATAATTAGATTTTTAAGAGTCCAACACTTATCGAGTTTCGTTCAAGTCACGCCATTAAAATTAGCCGTTTATTACCTTAAGTTAATGGGTTTTTATAGTTTAGACAAAGCATTAAACGGACGGAGGGTAGGTCAACGCCGTTTGACCCCAATTTTGCTTTTTAGTCTTCACAGTTTTTATTTGTTTGTGATAATAATATTTTATCATTAGTTAAATGTTCCTTTTCTAGTTCTTGTTACAAAGTAGATAAGGACAACACAATGCAGAAACGGATGGGATGGCAGTATCGTATTTAAATGGCCTTTTTAGGACATGTACATAAGACAAAAAGGGAGGAAATGTCGGTGGCTTTGCCACCGACTTTGTCCTTTAAGTCTTTAGGGTAATTTATATTTATTTGTTACTTTAGTAATAATAATTAGATATACAAAAAATATATATTTATATATTATGTTATGATACAATACGTAAAGAATGTAAAGTAAATTCTTAAATATCATCCTTATCTTGGAGAATGAAACAAAGTAGAGAAAAACCGATGAACACATAAATGTTTTTTTAAAAGATTGGGATGATAATGAGAAGGCTCTTAAATCTTAATTGAGATGGAGTTGGTGGCTGGAAATGGTGGCGTTGGGGATAGATTATGGTGGGTATATCTAGTTCTGATAAAAGATTTCAGTTAATGTCATATATTATTCCCTCTTTCAATTGATTAATATTATTACTAATTAATTGAATTTTTTTGAACGACAAATTTGGATCACTGACGGACCACTGGAGTATCATCGTGCCACCAATGGAATCACCCGATCATATCCATCTCCACTAGGCATAATGTCTATACACCAATTTTTTATAAATAAATTCATCACAAAGCTATTCAGTTGAAATAATCACTCCACTTCATTATTTCTAATATATAAACTCAAATACGAGTGTTTTTATTTTACATATTTTTCTGGTATTGATATGAAATATTAAAGCATATAATTAAAAAAAATAGCATTTTTAATATCGTAACACCATGTTTCTCAGATAATAGCAACTAATTTTTTTCAAAGGTATTTTTAGTAACGTAACACCATGTTTCTTAGATAATTGCAATTAATTTCTTCAAAGGTAAACATATCATTTAATTATATTTATCTTGATTTACGCAAACATATAAAGTAAATCAAACCATATGCTTATCCATTTTAAGAAGTAAAAAATCATAGGTTTTAAAACTATAGATAATTTATATAGTTTTTAATTATAAATTAGAATTAAATATTAACTAATTAATAATATCATTAATGAATTTAATGAGAGAATGTCATGTGACATTGAGAATCTTTTATTAGAATTAGATGTGATAGACATTATTGCCTAGTGGAGATGGATATGATCGGGTTGTTGTACTGGTGGCACGATGATACTCCAGTGATCCGTCAATGATCCAAAATTTGCCGTTAAAAAAAAGATGTGATAAATATAGTTATTTTCGTGTAGCTCACGAGTTACATGTAACTAACCTTTTAATTAAATAAAAATGTAGGGATAATGCTTCTCTCGCTCTTAAATATCTTTATACAATTATACCTAACGATCATCATCAAGATTATTGTTTCAAGGTGTGTGATTTTTAATCATCGTAAGACCATGTGTAGTGGTAGGGGAAGATAATGCCCCCACCCTAGGGCATTTTACACCATGTGACGGTCCAGTCAGCAAAGGGGCATTATTGGGCGTTTTCTAAAATGGGTGTAGTGGGGATGTGACATTATTGAGGCATTAAATAAAATAAAGAAAAAACACCTAAAAATCTTATTGGTTAACAATAAAGGAGATCAAAGATGATTGGACAAGGAGAATGGTGTTGGGCGTGCTTTAAACCACGCCAAGGGGGCTTTTTTTGAAATTTAAAAAAAAAAAACCCCTATGTAATGGGTGTTGGGCGTTTTGGGCGTTTTTTGTGAATTTTTTTTTTAAAAAACGCCCCACTACACATGGTCAAGGAAACATGGTGGGTTTTTCTGTAAAACACCACCTTAGCTCACACCAACCATGGGTTAAAAAGAGTTAAAGCAGTCTGCAATTCTTGATGAAAGCTGCATGAAGACTTCATATATAGTTTTTTTTTTATTATTATTTTTTTTTTAAACATACGTAACTATTCTTAATTTTGGGATCTGGATGCTTTTAAATATGTGTATTAAACGTTTATTAAAAATCTTGAGGAACATGTATATGCTTTTAAAATTTTATTATTGTCTCACTTTTTGCAATTATCTGGAAATGAATTGATTGATCATTAATATTAACTAGTGATATTCTCCCGCGCTTTGCGGCGGGGATTAAATCGGTATCAATTTGGTTCGTTACAGTACCTGCACTCGATATAGTAATTGAAAGAGAAAGCATTACATCGATCGAAAACAAAAAAAACACATATTGATATGGTACCTATATATGTTGTTCAGTTGATATCGGTTCGGTTCGCTTCCATTTTATTTCAACATTACGATATTTTTTTTTTGATAACGGATATTCTGCCGCTATCGTACCAAGTCCAATCGAAACCAATTAGGCAACATTTGTATCGGTACCAATATTTTTTTTTAGTTTTTTTGCTTTCAATAAATTGATACTGTATCACTATCATATTGTACCGAACATCATCGGTACCGGTATACATTCCGTTTTATTGTTTCCTGTTTGATAACGGGTACTATGATCGTATCTTAAAAGTTATGAGAGAACAAAATATACTTAAATCAATTAAAGTAATAAACCAATAAAATAATAAAACCTTAGAAAAAACAATATTGAAAAAAATAAAAAAAACAATTGTTCCCCTCTTTTTATTTCAACATTATGATATATATTTTTTAAACGGATATTGTGTCGCTATCGTACCAAATTCAATCAAAACCAATTGAATAACATCTGTATCCGTATTTATTTTTAGTATTTTTGCTTTCTATGAATTAATATCGTATTGCTACCCTACCGTACTGAACAACATCGGTACCGGTATATATTCATTTTTATGATTTCTTGTTTGATAACTGGTACTTTGATCGTATCTTAAAAATTATATAAAAATTTATGTTTAAATCAATTAAATGAATAAAACAATATAATACTAATAAAAACCTAGAAAAAAACAATATTATAAATTTTTTTATGATTTCTTGTTTAATAACCGATACTTTGATCGTATCTTAAAAATTATATAAAAATGTATGTTTAAATCAATTAAACGAATAAAACAATATAATACTAAAAAAAACCTAGAAAAAACAATATTAATAAAAAAATAAACAACACTGTTCATGGCTTCTTTCTATTAATATGTATAACTAGATTGTTTATCCGCGCGTTGCGGCGGTACGTGATTGTGGGCATTCGATTGGTATCGGGTAGGTTTGTTATAGTACTGGTATGATACATGCACTCGATATAGAAATCAACACATGTTTTACATGGAGAGAAACGAAAAAACAAAAACCATTATCGACATGATGTTGTCCGAACGGTATCAATCAGTTCAGATCGTCACGGTTAGGGATGAGCGTGGTACCGGTATCGTACCGAACCGGTACCGGTACCGATACCGAAATTCACCAAAACTGGGTACCGGTACCGATACCGAAATATTCGATACGGTACGCGGACCGGTACGGTACCGGTATTTGAAGGTAAAATTCGGTATTTTCCCGGTACCGTACCGAACCGGTACCGATACCGAAAATCACAAAAAGTAGGTACCGGTACCGAAAAAAATTCGGTACGGGAAATTCGGTACCGGTATCCAGTACCAAATGCTCATCCCTAGTCATGGTATTGGTAATGAAAGAAAACAAAAACCATAAAAAAAATACGTGTACATGTACCAATGTTATTCGGTAGGGTACATCAGTTTTTTAAAAGCAAAAGTAATAAAAATAAGTAGCGGTACTGATAGTCTGATACCAATGTTGTTCGGTAGGTTTCGGTTTGGTTAACTAAGATAGCATCACAAAATTCATTACCAAACATAAACCATACAAATGAGTACATGTACATGTAGCGATGTTGTTCGACATGGTATAATAGCGATACGATGTCAGTTTATTGAAAACAAAAATAATATAAATAAATAACAGTTTATCAAAAACAAAAAACAATATAAATAAATATTGGTACCGATACATATATTATTAGGTCGGTTTTGGTTCTTTTTTGGTATGATGGCAGGACAAAATTCGTTTTCAATAAAATTTATACTGCGATTTTGAAAAAGAAAAACAATCGGTTTCAGTTCGGTTTAGTACGATGGTAGTACATTATCCGTTTTCAATAAATTTATATCGCAATGTCGAAAAAATAAACATAGAACGCAGGTTATTAGAAAAATAATCAAAACACATGATAAATAAAATATAATAAAAAAATTGAAGACTTTGTTTTAATTATATATATAACAAATTAAATATTATTAAAAAAATAAAACAATTATTTAAAAAAATAAAAAACACTGTTCATGATCAATTTGTTTTAATATGTATAACTAGGTGGATTTGCCCGCGCGATGCGGCGGGAATTCCGTTAGTTTTGTTCAATTCGTTATGGTACCGACACTCTGTTTAAAGTCACGATATGTTCAAAATAATGTGTTTTACATTGAAAATCATAAAAAACGAATATAGGTGTCGGTTCCCATAATAACTATAGCAATACCGATATCATTGTCGGTTTTGATGGCGAGATTTTTTTATACACAGTATTGTATTCTACTTTATAAAAAAAATATTGGACGCGAGATATCGGATGGAAATCAAACTAAATAAAAACAGATGGGCTAAAAACGTATATTTTTGTAAGTATATACCGATAATACTCATACTGGTATCGACGTGGTTTAGTCGGTGTTGGTTCCGTTCATCATGGAACTGTTGTGACACGGACACTTGGTATAGCACATGATACAAAAAAACCTATATTTCAAACACAATCGCGTTTTAATAAAAAATATATACCGATAATAATAATACTGGTATCGACGTGGTTTAGTCGGTGTTGGTTCCTTTCATCATGGAACTGTTGTGACACGGACACTTGGTATAGCACATGATACAAAAAAACCTATATTTCAAACACAACCGCGTTTTAATAAAAAATATATAGAAACATCGAGAAAAAAAATAAACAACACTTCGTATTTAGTTTTTTTTTCTTAAGCAAAAGAATGCAAGTAATCAGAGAAAAATCAAATTATTAAAAAGTTAAACGGGTTAGAAGGGTATAATATATGTAGTAAAGGGATAAAATAAATTAATTATTATAATAATTAGTTATAACAATATACTAATCATAAATATAATAAAAACTAATGTTAAATAATAATAAATTAAATTAAAATGTTACTGTTTATGATAACTTTAAATTAATATAGATAATAGAAAATAAAAAATATATACCGATAATAATAATACTGGTATCGACGTGGTTTAGTCGGTGTTGGTTCCGTTCATCATGGAACTGTTGTGACACGGACACTTGGTATAGCACATGATACAAAAAAACCTATATTTCAAACACAACCGCGTTTTAATAAAAAATATATAGAAACATCGAGAAAAAAAATCAAACAACACTTCGTATTTAGTTTTTTTTTCTTAAGCAAAAGAATGCAAGTAATCAGAGAAAAATCAAATTATTAAAAAGTTAAACGGGTTAGAAGGGTATAATATATGTAGTAAAGGGATAAAATAAATTAATTATTATAATAATTAGTTATAACAATATACTAATCATAAATATAATAAAAACTAATGTTAAATAATAATAAATTAAATTAAAATGTTACTGTTTATGATAACTTTAAATTAATATAGATAATGTATAATATTTAATAATATATTAAATGGCAACTTCATTCATACTTGCATACTCGCAATAAGTCACTATTTAACTTTTACAACTTTAATAGCATTAATAGTGTTATGCACATGTTTTCACATATTTATTCCTTCCACTTTCTTGATAGCAACTAAAATCTTCGACTAGCAACTTGAGATCTAGGGTTTTAGGGCTAGTAGCGTGGCATTATTAATATTAATATTAATCTTAATATTAATATTAATATTAATATTAATAATATATTAAATGGCAACTTCATTCATACTCACAATAAGTCACTGTTTAACTTTTACAACTTTTATAGCATTGTGTACAATAGATGTGTTACGTACATGTTGTTTCCACATGTTTGTTCCTTTCACTTTCTTGATAGCAACTAAAATCTTCGAGTGTCAACTTGAGATCTATGGTTTTAGGACTAGTAGCGTGGTTGGATAGAGTGGAATCAATGGTGTAAGAGTACGGTGGCAGTGACAATGACCGAACTAGGGTTTTGGCTTAATGGTCGAAAGGAGCTAGCTCAGATCTTAGCAAAAATCCTTTCTTTAAGAAGAGAATCTAACAGAGAAGAACAAAAGGATTTGTTGGGTTTGCTCATGGAAGAGAAAGAACTTTCCGACGAAAAAAACGTCGCCAACATAATCAACGTCATCTTCGTCGCCAAAGACACCACCGCTAGTGTCATCACATGGATCATCAAATGCCTGGCTGAAAATCCCACTCTCTCAAGTTGTCACAGTAAGTAATCAATGTGACAACCCGCAATTTCAAGTTAATACTTTAACCTAACCACAATCAGTTTAGACATACATTCATAACATTCATAGTACTGCATTTAACGAGGGTCAGTTAAATGAGTCTACATTGGTAATTTAGGGAATTACCAGAACACACATACAAGTTAATTCTAGAAAGTGGGTGACTAACATGAATAATTAATATAAACGGATGATTTATACGAAACTTATACGTTGCATGACAAATACGAGAATTATATGTTTTAATTGCAAACTGCAAGATGTTATATGCTTTTGTGTAAAAGTTATATAGTAAGGGTGTTTTATGGTTAATTTAGAAATCATAATAAAATACTGCAAACCCTAAACTCCCCATAATCTCACTATACGGAAGTTGTGTTTTCTCTAATCATTCTGGGCGACACAAATCTCACACACACAATTCTGATCTTTCAATCTATCAAGAACGAACACTAGATTGAATCTAAGGTAAGTGTTTTATGTTATACATCGATATCCTTGTTCTCTTGACTCCATGCAAAACCCTAGATATCCAGACAATTGATCTGTGGTTAGTTAATTATGCCCGAATGAATGTGTAATTGTTTGTAAATGAATGTGTAATTGCTTGTGAATGAATGTGTAATTGTTTGTTAGATGTTGGAGATGCTATTGACATATTAGAACTGCTAAACTATTGATTTGGTTCGTAACATTGTTGAGATTAGGGTTTGACCGTAGAACTGTAACTGTTACATTGAGAAACTATGATCTTTGCTTGTTCCGTGTTACTGTGCGTTTGTAATTGGTATGACTTTATGAAGTCACAAATTCCGAGTTATTGGAATTGATAATTAAAATCTGAGTTTATGTATGTATATATGTTTCGAGTTTAGGAATGTATATATGTTTCGAGTTTATTTGTTAATGAATGGTGAGTCCGAGTTTATAATACGAGTCCGGATTTTTATGTGGGTTCTGAGTTAATGTATGAGTTCCGGATTTTGTATGGGTTCCGAGTTTATACATGTATATTGATCCGAGTGTCGCGCTCCGGTCAAAGATAAGATTTATATACCCAAATTACCCTTAACAAATAGCTAGTGGTAGTAAGGGGTCGAACCACGAAGAGTATGTGGTTTGCGAATGGACTTGATTGATTTTAAACGGTTGTCACAGTTTTTAAAGATTACTAGATTAATTTTTATGGCTTTTGTTTGTTTAAAAAGATATTGAATTAAATTAACAAAGTTGATTGGACTAATTAACTACTAGAAATCAAATGATTGCAAGAAAACTTGATTGACGATTATAAAATAAGATGGAATAACAAGGTTCACACCCGGTTCAACAAATGCAAGACCTAGGGTTACTACACGTTTTAATTTTGTTTAATCGAATTAGTTCATTAACAGGTCAAAATTCACAAAGCTTAGGTGCCAATCGCTATCAACGTTTTAGACAACGGACTACGATGCACTTTGTTACCTTGGACTTGTAAATCCTATCAAAAGACAAGGCATAAATACGTGTATTCATTTCACAAAGTCAAATTTAATCATTCACTCGACAATTCAGAAATTCAATACAAACGTAGGACAATGGTCTAAAGATTCAAATGCAATTCAATTTATCACAAACCAAACATCAACACATAATAAAACCTAAATCTTACACAAGTCTACACTGGGGTGAAACCTCCAAGAAATTAGCCGCGCATGATCGAAAAGACTTGATCACCGGATGTTGAGAACTTGAAATTGGTCATCTTGAAACTTGGAGAATAATGGAAGGATAATAGTTAGGCTTTTGGTGAGTGATGGTGATGAGAGGATGGAGGAATGGATGAACTAGGGTTTGCGAATGATGATGATGATGAATTGATTGAGAATTCGACTGATTCGGATGATTGATGGTGTTAGAGATTGAAGAAGATCATGTATTATGGCTCCAAGATGAATTTCAAACTCAATTCAGTGTGTAACTCCCGAATTCAATGGCCCCCCATCCGTTTAAAATAGTTCCCAACACTTAAATCAACAAAATTCGCGATGCCAGAAAAGAGAAGCCGTCACCGACGGCCAAGGGTGGCGTCGGCGACGCATCGTGCAAACGTTGATCTTGGCAGACGGCTTCTTCTCCTGTCTACGGACATTTCAGGCGACGGGATAAACCATGAGGCATCGCCGACGGCCCCTTTGGGCGTCGACGACGGTGCTTTAAACACCGTTTCTCCATTTTTCACATATTTCACTCCCGGTTGACCCAGTTCGTGTTCCGGTGGTCCGTTTTTCATCCCGGTGACCCGTAAAGCTCCCCAAAAGCACCTTAAACTTCATTAAACCTGCAAAACACAATTTTAATTAAAAGTGGGCTATTCGGAATTAAAACCCATGTAAAAACATCAAGTTATGCAATTACGAGCACCGTTATTCGACCACGTATCACATTCCCACACTTGTCTTTTGCTTGTCCTCAAGCAAATCTGTTTTCACTTTCATGTGGGTCGAACAAGAAATACACTCCCCATTCCCAAGACTAAGGTTATATAACAACCCTCCAAAATATTTCCGACACCCCTAATATATTTAGAACATCCCTATATGTCCTAAAATACACCCTGTATACGAGATTTGACCCTAAATACCTTTATATAATTAAAAATAAAATAAAAACAAGAAAAATAAGTCTGTCGCGGGCCGCGACAGACTGCTCTAAGTTCTACGCGGGCCGCGAGCACCTGGACACCAGGCCTCACCCAGTGCCGCCACGTGTCAAACGCGTGTTAAGCCTATACTCGACGAATCAGCACAGCTAGGCCCTACCCCCTAGGTCACGGGCCACGAAGGACCCCTGTGTGGTCTAGCGGGGAGCGAGGATAGGTCTGATCAGCCCTATAAATAGAGTTGAAGAGCACAGTTCACAAATCGTTCAAAATATTTCTTTCTCTCTCAAAATATATAAGTGGAGAAGCTATAATCGGGTATTATACCCCCCCTAAATAACGAAGTTCTGCCCCGTTGTAAGTATCATAGCCCCCGATTACGTATTAGATACGCTGCCCGATTGATTTAGGGTTCCGTAACGGCTGTCGTGGTTCTGCCCGACGTAATCGTTGGAATATCGTCTCGGGGAGGATATTACTAATGTAAATATTGGGTTATTATACTAACGCATGTGCATTATGTAATTAATTGATAATCACCAGGAAATCCTTAAGGAAAACCCTAAGACAGCAATGTGAGTAATCTCCTTTTTGCAAACTATTTTTACAAAACCTCATATGATTAACATTATATTTAAACAGTGATTGAGTATTTGTATTCTACAATTATCGTCGGTATGTTGGGGTTTTGTATACAAAATTTGTTACTACATTGTGAGTAGTAACATGACCACAAGGCGGGTTGACAGTACCGTGGGTGGTAATTAAAGTAGATGGAAACAAATGTAATTGCGCGACCTCCCTCAATACTGTACAATGATTTTACTTAACTTGATTAAAGTGGTATTCACTCACCAGTATTTCCCACTGACAAAATGTTTTAAATGCGTTTCAGGTAACAAAATGTGAAAGCCAAATAGAAGCCAGCTGGACAGCACTGAAGGCTTGGAAAAGTGGCTATAAAAGTTACCTAAATAAAGAGATGTTTTTATTTAAATAAGATAGGGTTTATCCCTATGAAAACGTGTGTACTTGAAACTTGGGATTTCCCATGTATTTAATATTATAAAAGCGTGGTATTTTACTCTGATAAAATATTTCCTAACTACGATCCTGATGTAAATTCCGCTGCCAAATTGATAAACACCGATACCACTGAAACTGGTCGCGGCCGTCCGTTCCCGGGTAATTAGGGGACGGGGGTTGCGACAGGTTAAGGTTTAATGTCATGCTTAGTTCAAACTTTTTACAATTTTCGACATATGTAGCAATACTTGATTAATCATGTAAAAGTGGTTATCCAAGATTAACCCGCCCTTGAAACTCACATTTCATGCATATCCCTCACAATGTTCAGTCCCCTTGGTTTACAAGTTGGCTAATTTTCATAATGTATTAGCACTTTTAAAAAGTAATCACTCAAAACCGATTAGAACACGTACCAGCATAGGCTTGCAACTCAATCATTGTCCACCACCAAACACGAATACTAAGCACAAGTCAAAAGGTCTTTGTAAGGGTTGTAATGGGGCTAGGCTAAGGGTAGGAAGTAGGATATTTAAAGTGGCTAAGGTGATGAAAATTAGATTTTTATTACAAACCACTAAACTAAATAAAACTAAATATAAACATCAACTATGAGGCAACAACTTTCGCCTTTTATTCAACAACTACTAACACATCTTTTTGTGTTTTTCTCAATGCTTTTTCATTTTATTTAATATATATGAGCAAATCACAACTATACAAACTTAACTTCTATAATCGAATCTTCATCATACGGGTTTTAAAAAGAAAAGGCTTATGGTTATGGGCTAAGTGGGTCATCAAACGAAAGGTTTAGGCTCAAAGTTGGCTACTAAGGTATAAATTTTTGGGTAAGGATAGATAAATGGTGTAAAAGGAAAAGGTTTACCTAATGCCTTAATCATTCTTGTGCTTGTATCCGGTCTATGGTCTCAAACGTATCAAAAGAAGCAAGTTCTACAATACATGACTAATGGCCCACTCAAACAACGAAATATATGTATCTATAATGTATACAAGTGGCTCAAAATCTCACGTATAAGGGTATGGAATATGATATACATAATTGCAAGTTTCTTAGGCGGATTATTCCCAAACAACCACCAGCTAAATACCTGTCATGCTATTAATTCGAACTTAACCATGACAAAAGACCAAATGGATTGTGTCATCCCTCGTTGGCTTAGTTACTTGTGCTTTTAAGATCGCTTCAAACAAAAACATTTTGAATTTTTTTTTGAAATCTTTCCCCCATCCCCACACTTGAGGTAAACATTGTCCTCAATGTGTAGTGTTTAAATGAACGGGTCAAAAATCGAAAAACTTTTACTCCCTCATCCCCACACTTGAGGCAAACATTGTCCTCAATGTGTAAGAACTAGAGTTTTTAAAACGCACAAGGGATGTGACACGGCTAACTTCCCCAAAATTTCACCCCGAAAATTAAAATACAAATTACATTCCACTTATTTGCTAACTAAAAATCAAAGGTAAAAATAAACGTATGCACCTGGTTTTTCTCGCTAGCGGCTCATGTGTTCTTCATCTCTTCAAGAAAGCGGTCGTCTCATGAACATAATGTACCTACAAATTTTAACCCTTGTGTAGAAGCATGCTTCTCACAACCACTAAAATTTGTTAGTTACCTAGATCTACCACTTTTATGAAATTGTTACCAAACCATACGTTAATTCACTTTGATTTACGTGGAAAAAAATAATTTATAACAACAACAAACCTAACTCACTTTTGTAGGAATCACGGTTGCATTTAGCGTATGCAACAAGCCCTTTTAAACCTCCCGATATCTCGGGAGGACGAGTAGGTCTCGTGAGGGTTATATAGGGAACACACCCACAAAGTTCATTTCACTAAAGAAATAAAATACCAAAGACATAAAAGCTAACTAACAAGAATAAATATACAACAACAACAACAAAACATATACCTCACCATTACCGCTGGTATCGCTCGTTCGGGTTGACTGGTGGGTTCGGGTTGTACGGGTACCCAGGAAGAGCCTCAAACATCTCCCGGTAGCTGTCTAGGGGGTCCGACTCTCCTTCTGATGGTGATTGAAAGTGGGGTGGGATGAAGCTAGACCCCACTGCCTCGGGCCAATGAGGCGATGGATCGGAGGGGCCTCGAGGAACAGGAAGGTTTGAATAGTCAGTCCATCCCGAATGTTCTGCATAGGGGAGGCCAGCTAACCAATCCCTCTAATGTCGCTCTTGATCGTGGAGGACCTTGGAATTATTAATTGCCAACTCTTGAGATATGTACGAGGCACTCCACCGATTGTCTTTTCTTGTGTTTTGCTAGATTCGGTGCCTATCTTGTTCTTCCTCCCACACTCAACTTCGAGCCTCTTCTTGCATCCTCTGTTGTTCCATTAGCTCCGATTGAGATTGTTGCTGAGCTTGGAACAACTGCTGATCCTCCCAATATTTTTCCACCTTAGCCCGGTGAGCATCCTCTATATCCCAACGAGATTGCAACAGGGTTTGATACTCTTGTTCCCAGTTTCTTCTCCTCTCTTCATACTCCCGGCCCTCCCCAATGGCCGCGGAGACATTGTCGTAAACCGCTTGTTGCCCGAGCTTAAAGTTCGGATACGATGGTACCCGCCTACATGTCACAAATCTTGCCACATCCTCGGATAGTTATCGATGTGGCCGTATATATCTTTGTCTTGGTCCCCTTGGACCGGCGGGCTCGGTTTCATCTTCTTCGTCTGCCATCTCTTCATCTTCGGCACCTTCTTGGGCCGCGCTCGGATCAGTAAATCGATAACTGTTTCCATGTTCATCCTCTGCCGTATACAGGTGACCAAAGACTTTGACCGTAATCTTCTAGTGGTGCTTCATCAAGGCGAAGCAAATCTGATCTATGGGTTTAGAAACCCATAATGATTCTGCCGGCAACGCATTTTGTTGCAGAATCATGACGCTGAGCAGTCACACATACGATATCATCTTCCTCGTACATGACTCTCTTGTATCCCAAGTGTTGATCATCACTACCTGTCGCTACAACAACCTCGGCGACCCATATAATAAGGCATGCAATACCCGACAATCAGGTGCTTTAACCTTCCTGCGGTCTCCAAACCGCACCATCACATTTTCCAATGATATTCCTTGAAGTATACTTCCTTCCAATGACAAATCGTTTCTTGACTAAGACATTCCACCCGATCCTGGTAACACGGGAGCCAACATACCATCCGGGTCAGCAGTGTTCATCTTGTTATCCAAAAAATGATCAAGGTCATAGTAGTCATATGCCTCAACCCCCAGCGAATCGAACCGAGCAATAGCATTCATGTGTTCAAATGACATGACCATATGATTTTTACCAATATTACCGATCAATTGCCATGTAGGTGTTGGCCCATCCATGTTGACAAACCTCAATGTGGATAACCACTCACACACCGCAGCTAAATAAACCCGTGATGTGATGTCCTCACACCAATCTAACACTCGCTCCCAACCGAGCGCTTCAAACTTTTGAGTAATGCCTATCGTACGAAACTCTTCAGCATTTACCGCTCGCTCGCAAACTACCCTTTCCGGAACAGAAGTTGTCAAACCACCCGACACCATTTTCCACTTCCATATCTTTGCTTTAAGTTTCTTATTGTTGAATTAGGAGAGAGGTTTCTTTTTATTGTCATTCCACGCGGAGGCTGATCGACTATTTTTAAACTCCTCCCAAGCCCAATCTTGTCTGTATAACTGCCTGTCACCTTCCTCCACATTCCTCAATTGCTCCCACTTTTTTTGAATATACCCAGAGCCCAAACCGGCTCCTGAAGATTAACCTTCCCTCGAAGTCTTGGTTCTCTTCCTTTCGAACATGGCTACAATCACAAAACAAAGGAACAATTAATACAACCCCAATCTTCAAAACAGTCTCAAACTTTAAACAACGCACATGCTGATGAATTTCAATTAATAATTAGATGCAAAATCGCCTATTTAAACTTTTAAAGCTTCAAATTTTATCATCTAAGCATCAATTAGTCATGTTTATTCATAATTCCTTATGATTTCTACAATATTCAATCATCATGTCTTTGTTTAATCATGCAAATAACTAGTGTAATCACTTCACTAAAGCTATAGCATGTTCAAAACTCATTCAAATCAACAATCATCCTCAAATTTAAGCTAAAACATCATACGTTGCAATAAACAACCTACTCTTAAACAAAAAGTTCAAAATTTCAGAAGAAATCAAAGCAAGTGAGTTGACAAACACCCTTCAAAAACCCGAATTTTCACTTCCATAAATCTTGCAAATAAGCAAGAATCAACGAAAACTACTATGGGGGTTTTGTTCCTCTTGAAAAACTAAGCAAAATAGCTCAGAAATCAGTTGATTTGGTGGAAAATCGAAGAAGTTATGAGATGTTGAAGTTCTAGGGTTCTTGAGAGTTTTGAGGAAGATGAAGATGAAAGGTGGGTTATGAGAGAGGTACAGCAGAGAATTGGTGGTAGCAAAGGGTTTGTGGGTCAGATGGTATTGAATGTGAGTGAAATATGTGGTTGGAAACAAGTTTGAGATAAGTTAGAATTGTAAAAATTGGGTTTAGGTTCGAATTTATGCGCAAAACAAGAATCAGCGTCGGCCGACTATAGGAGGTCCGTCGGCGACGCCAGACCCCTCCATCGGCGACGCACTCTGGAAATTGCGGGGGTGGGCGACGACTTAGTTTCCTGTCTACGCTCATGTTACCCGACGGTGGTTCTCTAGAACCCGTCGGCGACGCTAGTAGTTCCCGTCGGCGACGACACTTGTAAATCCAATTTTTTTATTTTTGAAAATTTTACGTTTTTTTTTAAATTACGAAGAAATTATGACTTTTTACAAAAGGAACCCTATGCTATAAAAATTATTAAAAATCTTTTTGTAAATTTTTATAAGTTAAAATTTCAAAATTAATAAACCGTTTACGGTCCTACCACCCCCCTGAAAAGTCGTGTATTGTCCCTAATACACAAAAACAAGTCTAAAAACATACCTTGTATCTTCATGACCCGTTCGTGATATCCGGACTTCACACATCAAAGGGAGTTAGTACGAAACGAAAACGATTATAACAATGAACACTCAAACAAACAAATAAAATGTACAAAACTCTACAAAAATTATTACTGGTCCTTTCAGTTGACCTCATAGGTTGGCACGCTTACCATGAAGCTTACCAACTCCACATTCGCATCCTTTTTCTCTTCATTACAATCTAGGAACGGTTTAAGACGATGACTGTTAACCGTTTGCTTCGACCCATCCTTCGGGTCTTCGATAGTAATGTCTCTAAGCTTTTCGACCCGCGTAATCACGTATGGGCCCATCCATTTACTCTTTAGCTTCCCGGGGAAGTATTTAAGCGTTGAGTTATAAAGCCACACCTTTTGACCCACTTCAAACTCCTTCGGCTTCAACTTTGCATCATGTGCTCTCTTCATACCATCCTTGTATTTCGAGGCACACTCATATGCTCCCAAAGCTCCTCCAACTCGCATAGTTTTAACTTCCACTCTTTACCTGCATCATCGTATTTCATGTTAACTTCTTTAATAGCCCACCATGCACGATGTACAAGCTCTACTGGTAAGTGACAATTCCTCCCATAAACTAAGCGGTATGATGTAGTTCCAATAGGTGTTTTATGGGTCCTTCGATAAGCCCATAAAGCATCATTTAACTTCGTCGACCAATCCTTTCGGTCCGGTCGATGGTCTTTTGCAAATGTTCTTTTATTTCCCTATTGGATACTTCAACTTGACCACTCGTTTGTGGGTGATAGGGGGTAGCTATTCGATGGTCAACACCATACCGTTTCAATAGTTTGCCAAAGTTAAAGTTCTTGAAATGAGATCCCCCATCACTAATGATTACTCGAGGAATCCCAAATCTAGAAATTATGTTGGTTTGTACAAAATTGCAAACTACGGTATGGTCATTTGTCTTGGTGGCAATCGCTTTTACCCACTTCGACACATAATCGGCTGCCACTAAGATATATACGTTACCATGCGAATTTGGGAATGGGCCCATAAAATCGATCCCCCATACATAAAAAATATCTACAATTAGGATCGGTTGCATGGGCATCTCATCCCGTTTAGAAATACCCCCCAATTTTTGACACTCAACGCAATTTTTAGCAAAGTTAAATGCGTCCTTAAAAATAGTCGGCCAATAAAGGCTGTTATTGAGCACTTTGTGCCCGGTTTTGTGACCACTGAAATGGCCCCCACAAGCAAATGAATGCAAGTACATCAAGACACTAGGAATCTCATCGTCCGGGATGCATCTTCTGACGACTTGATCAGGACATATCTTGAATAAGTCCGATTCTTCCAACGTGTAGTATTTGATTTGAGAAAGGAAGTGCAACCTCTTCCTTTTATCCCAATGAGCTGGCAAATCATCTGTAACCAAATAATTAACTATATTAGCATACCATGGTAATATTGAAACTTTTAAGATTTGCTCATCTGGGAAATTCTCGTTAATCTCCACACGCGAAGAATCCTCCTCCGCTACCAACCGAGACAAGTGGTCCGCAACCACATTCTCACTTCCCTTTTTGTCTCAAATTTCTAGATCGAACTCTTGTAATAAGAGAACCCATCGGATTAATCTCGGCTTAGCATCCTTCTTGTCCATGAGGTATCTAACTGCAGAATGGTCAGAATAAACAAAAACCTTAGTACCCCATATATAAGCACGAAACTTATCCAATGCATATACTACCGCAAGTAGCTCTTTCTCGGTGGTTGTATAATTTAATTATGCATCTGAGAGAGTCTTACTTGCGTAATATATGGCAACCGGTTTCTTATCCACCCGTTGACCCAACACAGCCCCCACCGCATAATCACTTGCATCACAAATAATTTCGAATGGTAAAGACCAATTCGGTGATTGCAAGATTGGGGCCTCAACTAACTTTTGTTTCAACATGTTAAAAGCATCCTTACATTTTTCATCAAAAACAAACAGTACATCTTTTAATAAAAGGTTACTTAATGGTTTTGAAATATCACTAAACCCTTTAATAAACCTCCTATAAAAACCCACGTGTCCCAAGAATGACCTAATGTCTTTAACACTCGTGGGATATGGTAGTGTAGAAATTACTTTAATTTTAGCATGGTCTACCTCTATCCCACGGCTTGACACCACGTGTCCCAACACTATCCCCTCTTGAACCGTAAAATGGCTCTTTTCCCAACTCAAGACCAAATTAGTTTCGACACAACATTTCAACACTTTTTCTAATTGGTCTTAAGCAAGTTTCAAAAGATGACCCAAAAATGGAAAAATCATCCATGAAGATCTCCAAAGACTCCCCCACCATATCCGAAAAGATACTCATCATACACCTTTGAAAGGTAGCGGGGGCATTACATAATCCAAATGGCATGCGAAAGTGCCATATGGACACGTAAATGTAGTCTTTTGTTGATCCTCCGGATGAATAGCAATTTGATTGTATCCGGAATACACATCCAGGAAACAATAAAAATTTTGTATGGCCAATTTTTCCACTATTTGGTCAATAAACGGTAAGGAAAAATGATCTTTGGAAGTAGAGGTATTCAACTTCCTATAATCAATGCAAATACGCCACCTGATTACCGGCCGGGTAGCTACCTCCTCACCTGCGTCATTTTTGACGACTTGTTACCTGCCTTCTTCGGGACGGTTTGTGTAGGACTCATCCACTGGCTATCAGAGATGGGATAAACAATACCCACATCGAGCCATTTTAACACCTCCTTTTTGACAACTTCCCGCATGTTTGGATTCAATCTCCTTAATGAAGGTATTGGTCACCAATAGGGCGGCTATTGTGTGGACCATAGCAGATTTGAAGGGTATTAGTCCTTCAATAGTGATGCACAAGATCACGGGCGGGTGTTTGGATTCAATCTCCTATGTGCATCACGGGCGGGTGTTATGGTGTCATCAGTGATGATCTTGTGCATCACTATTGAAGGACTAATACCCTTCAAATCTGCTATGGTCCACACAATAGCCGCCCTATTGGTGACCAATACCTTCATTAATCTCCCCTCTTGCTCCTCGGTCAAATTTGATGCAATAATGACCGGGAGCGTGTTGCCTTCACCAACATAAGCATACTTAAGATGCTTTGGCAATACCTTCAACTCAACTTCCGGCGGCTCCACCAATGATGATTTCAATTTCATGTCAATGGTTTCCGGTAAGCTCTCCACTTGGTGCGTCCATGTCGGTTTCCCCTCTTTTACCACAAGCACCTCCAAACTTTTCACTTCCTCGTCTATGCTCCGATTCATCTCCACCTGTGACCTGTTAAACATAGAACAGTCCTCCATTGTGTTTTCCTCATCTACAACGGTGTCATAGAGAGGTATACACCTGTCAACAATATCTGCCATATAGCATTCATCATCAACTGAAGGATTCGTCAATCCCGAAAAAACATGCAACCTCAACCTTCGGTTTCCAAATGTCATGTCAACCGTTCCCGTTTTGCAATCAATTTGAGAGTTTGCGGTTGCTAGGAACGGTCGACCCAAAATCACCGTAGGCTTCTTGGTTGGGTCCTTGGTCACATAATCAAGTACTAGAAAGTCCACCGGATAGTAAAAATCCTCGATTTTTACTATCACATCCGAGACTATTCCACGGGGTAGTTTAGGAGTCAAATCGGCTAACACCACGGTGGTGTTCGACGTTTGAAGTGGACCAAACTCGTATTGATCATACAAACTACCCGGTAGAATGCTCACACTCGCACCAAGATCTAAAAGTGCCCGGTTGATTTTAAAATCGCCTACTTGAATTGAAATGATAGGCGCCCCCGGATCTTGGAGCTTAGGTGGAAGTGCACCCGAAAGAATCGAACTCACATTTTCAGTTAAATCTATTTTTTTAGGAAATTTGTGAGTTCGTTTTTGGGTACATAATTCTTTTAGTACTTAGCATAAGACGGTACTTGTTTAATTGCATCCAAAAGAGGTAAATTAATTTTCACTTATCTAAAAACTTCCAACAACTTTTCTTGTTGTGGACCTCTTTTGTTTACAACTTTCTTCACGGGTCCCTTCAATGCTTCGGGATAAGGGGTAGTATTAACCTCCACACCCTTTTCCTTAGCCTTTGGGACGGGGATGGTCACAACGGGTGTGTTATTATTAATTTTTGAATCATTTTTGTTTTGACCCGTTTGACCATCTTCACCCTCTTCATCACTAGCATCTTCCACCACCCCTTCAACAAACTGGGGTGATGGTGTTTTAAGACCATTATCAATGACTCGACCACTACGTAAATATATTTCATTAATTGGTACCTCACGTGTGTTCTTTGAGCTCGACCCTTGATGCTTAGGGTTCACCGTGGTGTCACTTGGAAGCTTCCCCATGCTTCCCCTCATTTGAGCCACTTCTTCCGCAAGTTGCCCAACTTGTTTCGCCAATACCTCATACGACTTATCACTCATCTCATTTGTCTTCTTCATCTCTTTGATGTCACTATTAGATTCCTTTACCACGTTTAATAAGGCGTCTATCTTAGCACTCAAATCATCACAACCGGCTTGATTGTTCGACCCCACTTCCATTACCGCCTTGGTTGTTGTAATTCCTTTGGTACCCACTGATGTGTATAAAATGCAACATATAAATTACATCAAATGAGGCATAAAACTAACCCTTTTTTAGTGCTAATATTGGAAAAAGAGTGTTTTTGTCTTCCTTTTGTATTTTCAGGATTAAATGAGCTCAAAAACGCAAAAGAAGCAAAAAGACAGCTAAATCCAACATAAATACAAGAAAAGGAACATTAGTGGACTGCCCGAACCCTCAACGGCACCTTCCAAAGCAAAATAGAGAAAACAGAAGCCTGAACACGCCCCGTGCTCAGCCAGCACGGGGCCGTGCCCAAGAAGCAGCAGAAAAGACAAACCTATAGAAGCTTCTATTGCCCATCACGGGGCCGTGCTCAGCGGACACGGGGGCGTGTCGAAAGTACAGCAGGCGCATTTATTGTAATTGCGAATTACAATTAATGAGGAGAGAGAGTGTCAGACGGACACGGGGCCGTGCCCAGTGGACACGGGGCCGTGTCCAGCTCTCTGTTCAGCCTATAAATAGGAGTGCTTGGATTCATTTCATCTCATCCCTTGGCACACCACCTCTCTCACACTTCATCCACCACCCACCACCATCACAACACCATCATCCACCACCATCATCCATTGTCCATCGTAGAGTGTGTGAGTCGTCTCGGGATCCAAGATTGATCGTAAGAGTTCTTGACAATCAAGGCCATGTTTGCCTAAGTCTCTTACATCACTTGGTGAAGACAAAGTGTCTAGTATAATACTTTTTATTTCTAATCTTTTGCACTTTTTATTTGGTTTTGTATTAATGACTTTAATAACTAGTTACTTATGTTGAAGGTGATCTTTCCTTATCGTTTGTCCGTGGTGTCTTGGCATTATTTTACTGTCTATATAAAATAAAGGATTTTCACCATTCATATCTCCACGGTCTATATGGAGATATGTTGGCTACCTGGTAGGGGGTTAAGGGAACGGTTTGGTAAAGGTCTTGCCATTGTTCAGCGTTTAGAGGTCCTGCAATGGACCTGGGTCAAATTTAGTAGGACCTCCTTCAATACTTCACGGTATTGGATGGCGGGGGTCCAAACTCTTTGATCCCCTCATAAGTTAACTACTATTAATACTATAACCCGGCTACTTAGGACTGTATCCCTGCTGACTCAGACTACTTAGCCGAGGGTAACGTCACCGCCAAAAGCGGGGCCTACCACAATACTGCATTAATAACTTAATTCATTATCTTCCAATAATCCACCCTTTTAGGATTGTATCCCTGCTGACTCAAACTACTGGGGTGAGGGTAACGTCGCCTTCAAAAGAGGGGCCTACTACAATAACTAAGATAATCTCTTAATTATGTGCAAAAGTGCGGAAATAATCAAAGGTTATACTAGATATGAGTCGGAACCAAGTGATTCATCTTGTCTATCTGTTTTTATTTTTTATTTTTATTTTCAGCATTTTAGTTAGTTTTATTTTTCTTAGTTTAAAACTTATTTTTCTAAATTTTTAT
Organism: Helianthus tuberosus; assembly: GCA_030545235.1. Classification (NCBI taxonomy): domain Eukaryota; kingdom Viridiplantae; phylum Streptophyta; class Magnoliopsida; order Asterales; family Asteraceae; genus Helianthus; species Helianthus tuberosus. The sequence goes on along the minus strand of CM060386.1, from coordinate 30,268,940 downwards.
TTTGGTTAGACGTTGAGGATAAACCGGTACTAAAAGCTCTTGTGTCCTTGGACGACCTCGGTATCTTACCAACGCTATACTACACTCAACGATGGGTGCACTTGCCCATATGTGTGTTTAGTGTTAGTGAAATATCGTGTTTTATAAATTTAAAACTTGGCTAAAATAAGTGTTAAAAAGGGCTTAAAATATACACCTAATATAAGTAACACTTCGCACGCATCAAGTTTTTGGCGCCGTTGCCGGGGACAAAAGGATTTTAAGAAAGTTAGGAATCAACGGCCTAATCATCTTTTATTTTTCTTTTTATCTTTTTTAGGATTGTCTTAGTTTTTCAGCTTCTGCAGCGCTCAGCACGGGCCGTGCACGGTCAGACACGGGCCGTGCCCAGCAATCTTCACTGGCAGTTTTTATTTTCTGAGTTACAGAGAGCTGAACACGGGGCCGTGTCGGTGCAACACGGGGTCGTGTCCAACTCCCAGTAACAGGGATCCAGAAATCAATTACCGTGCCTCTGAACACGGGCCGTGCTCATTGAGCACGGGGCCGTGGTGAACATTCTGACCAGCGTTCTTTTCTGTTTTTGTTGCAGGACTTGGAACCCAGGCGCCACATTTGAACCTCCTACGTAGTGCATGAGCTCTAGTTCTAGTAGAGACATAAAAGAACCCCTAGAAGAACCCGAGCGCTTTCTCAGAAAAAGACTAAAAGCTAAAAATCAAGAGAAAGCTTCGGGGGACCCATTTCCAATGGCGGACCAACGTACCCTCATGGATTACCTACGGCCTACCGTAGGCAATCTTGGCGCCGCTATCAATGCCCCGAATGTCGAGGCCAACAACTTCGAACTTCGGCCGCATTTGATACAAATGCTCCAAAACTCCGCAACCTTCCACGGGCTTGCGGACGAGGATCCCCATCTACATATTACTAACTTCTTAGAAATATGTGATACCTTTCGGATCAATGGAGCATCAAATGACGCCATCCGCCTTCGAATGTTTCCTTTTTCACTAAAAGACCGAGCTAAGGCTTGGCTTAACACCCTCCCAGCTGGATCGGTAAACACCTGGGATGAACTCGCTCAGAAGTTTTTGTATAAGTATTTCCCTCCTGCTAAAACGGCTAAATTAATGACTGAAATTAATACATACTCACAAGAGGATGGGGAATCCTTATATGAAACTTGGGAAAGGTTCAAGGAGCTTCTAAGAAAGTGTCCTCACCATGGTCTAGCGGTATGGCAACAAGTATCCACTTTCTACAATGGATTGTTGCCACACACAAGACAAACACTTGATTCAAGCTCCGGGGGACTCTTAGGTAATCGTCGCCCAAATGAAATATATAACCAAATTGAGGAAATTGCTCAAACCAATTTTCAATGGCACACTCCCCGAGGTAATAAATCTATTGCCCCGGGCGCCCATAAGGTTGATGAAAGCACCTCTTTACAAGCCCAAATCGAGGCCCTCTCTTCAAAAATCAAAAGGCTAGAAATGACAAAAACGGCCTCGGTTATGGCTTGTGAAGGGTGTGGCGGGTCACATGAAAATTGGAGTTGTATGAAAGAATTAGATGAACAAACTGAAATGGTAAACTACATGGATAATAGACCTAGGCCGTCGGGTCCTCCAACGGGTACCTACAACCAAGGATGGCGTAACCACCCAAATCTTGGTTGGAGAGATCCCAGAAATAGTAGTAACCAACAAAACCAACGAACTAATTTTCAACAACCGCAAAATTTTCCTCAACAACAAGGTGGAAGAGAAAGGCTTGAAGATACTGTATCTCGCCTCATCTCTGACACTGAAAAGAAGAACTCGGATCGATTTCAACAATTGGAATCGAATTTCAGAAATCAACAAGCTAGCATTCAAAACGTTGAAAAACAATTAAATCAACTAGCTCAAAATTTCTCCGAGAGACCACAAGGCGCATTACCCAGTAATACCGAACCGAACCCAAAGGCACAAGTCCATCTCATCACATTAAGAAATCGAACTGTGGGTCCCGAGGATGCTCCATTGCCGCCAAATGAAAGAAGCCATTCTAGCCAGATTGTGACTCCTCCTGCGCCAGAAAAGGCTTCTACACCAAATCAAGAGCCCACCAAGACTCATCCAATCCCGTACCCCGGTAGGTTAAATCGTCAAAAGACCGATGAGCAATTCGCAAAGTTCGAAAGTTTACTAAAACAATTGCATGTTAATATTCCTTTTATTGAGGTCTTAACCCAAATGCCTAAATATGCAAAATTCATGAGGGATTTCCTCACTCACAAAAGGAAAATTGAATCATTGCAATTAGTTAACTTAGGCGAAGAATGCTCAGCTCTAGTACTCAACAAACTTCCACAAAAGAAAATCGACCCCGGGAGCTTCACAATCCCTTGTTCGATTGGGAAGTCCCCCGTCCGAAATGCTTTAGCCGATCTTGGGGCTAGCATCAACCTCATGCCCACCTCAATGTTCAAGCGACTCGGCCTAGGAACAACAAGCCCTACAAAGATGAGCATACAACTCGCCGACAGGTCCGTCAAATTCCCACATGGGGTCGCCGAAAATCTGCTAGTCAAGGTCGACAAATTCGTCTTCCCAACCGACTTTGTTATCCTAGACATGGAAGAAGACACCGAGGTCCCTCTCATCCTCGGGAGGCCATTCCTAGCCACCGCTCAAGCATTGGTGGATATGAATGACGGAACTCTAACATTGAAGTTTGGGGATGAGGAAGTGAAATTTGAATGTGGAAAGCGAGTAGAGGAAGAAGATCCGGTCAACTACATGAAGGTCATAGACTCAAGCTTGGATGATGCTCTCCGGCGGTGTAACATGGGATGCAACACATCCCACTTGGGTAACATATGACCAGGCTTTGGGTCTAGCCAAGGACCCTTATAAACGTGGCGCACCATGGAGGCATTCCACGGAACTATCCTTAGTTTAATTTAGATTAGTTTTTATGCTTTCTAGTTAGTTTAATTTTCAGGAATAAAACACACTCATGGTGGTAAAGGATGAAAAGGGGAACGAGAAAAATGATCCCATGCACAAGAACGAGGCAACCCGACAATTTTCTCCAGTTCAGAAGGTTCAACATGGGCCGTGCTCAACCAACACGGCCCCGTGTCGAACCACCTGCAGAAAAACGCCCAGTACAGGTACCTGGACACGGGCCGTGTTCACCCAACACGCCCCCGTGTCCAGTCTTCTGTTTCTCTTATTTCAATTTTGTTACTGGCACTTGAACACGGGGCCGTGCCCGGATAACACGGGGCCGTGTTCAGTGCCCAGTAACACAAATTTTTTGCTTTTTAAACACTATTTTACACATCTAATCAACCTAAAAATTTATTTTTGGGACACATTGAGGACAATGTGTAATTTAAGTGTGGGGGGGGGGATGCTAAAACCTTGAATTTTGCAAGTCCTAAATACAAGCCTTACACAAAACTCTATTGGAACCGCTAATCACCCCAAATTTTTTCAAAAATTTCATTTTTTTTACTTGTCTAGGTTTAACTCGGGAAATTCAAGTTCTCAAAAAGGTTATATTTTTACAAATTTACAACCGATAGCGTAGTGATAAAAAGAACCAACATAAGAAAATTATGAAAAGGCATAGCAAACTTATTTAAAATTTGATTATATACTTGATCACATAAAAAAACTCATTCCCACAAAAGTGAGTTTTGAGCCTTTAATTGAGCACACAATTTCATATCATTTGACTAAATGCTCATTTTTCGTTTCTTGTGTGAATAGCCGCTTGGTTCTTACGACTCTAGAACTTGCCATGACAATACATTCCCGGTCCTTATCAACTTAAACCCAAGTAAGTAAATGATAGAGGCATTAGGACTAACCCTTTTTCATTTGTACACCATTATTTTTCTTTTTCTTTTACCACCTACCCAAAAATCCCCCTAGTTAGCCCCTTTGAGCCTAAACCTTTTCGTTTCATCACCCAAACAAAAACCCTTTCATCCACCAAAACCCTTTTTCTTTTTTTAACCCTTTATTTTAGTAACAAGTTCGGTTCTTCAAAAAAAAAAAAAAAAAAAATTTGTGATAATGATGAAGCAAAAAGAAAATAAACAAACAAAGTAATCAAAAATAACTTTGTTTGAATAAAAGCTTCATCAAAATAAATAAAAAGTTGCAAAAATACGAAAACCGACACTTGTTACGCTTTTAGCCCTTTTTCTACTAACCACTAACCCAACCACCTACCTTTAACCCTAGCCAACCCTTAACCCACAAAGTCCTCTTGGTATCTACAAAGGTATAAAAGTTAAAAACGAGGAGGATTGATTTCTTGGCAAGCCTATGGTAGGAATAAGTTCCGTGCCGCTCTCGAGTGATTCACTAAAAATACACCTTCGGCCGAGTGTGAGTGAATTCCCCGCGAGGTATGTGAACTTGTATATAAATAGAATTTTAAAAAAAGGCATGTTATGCCCAAATAAGTAATTTCTTTTATGAACAGTTCTAAATAAATCATTACGAATAGGAATGTAAATAAATAAAAATAAAACCCAAAAAGATCTTGGAAATCCCGACACTCTACGACAAGCCCAAAACCTTCTCTTCTACCTATTCCATTTGGGAGTGTAAGCCACATATTAAAGAGTTTTGCTTGAGGACAAGCAAAAGTTCAAGTGTGGGGGTATTTGATGTGTATAAAATGCAACATATAAATTACATCAAATGAGGCATAAAACTAACCCTTTTTTAGTGCTAATATTGGAAAAAGAGTGTTTTTGTCTTCCTTTTGTATTTTCAGGATTAAATGAGCTCAAAAACGCAAAAGAAGCAAAAAGACAGCTAAATCCAACATAAATACAAGAAAAGGAACATTAGTGGACTGCCCGAACCCTCAACGGCACCTTCCAAAGCAAAATAGAGAAAACAGAAGCCTGAACACGCCCCGTGCTCAGCCAGCACGGGGCCGTGCCCAAGAAGCAGCAGAAAAGACAAACCTATAGAAGCTTCTATTGCCCATCACGGGGCCGTGCTCAGCGGACACGGGGGCGTGTCGAAAGTACAGCAGGCGCATTTATTGTAATTGCGAATTACAATTAATGAGGAGAGAGAGTGTCAGACGGACACGGGGCCGTGCCCAGCGGACACGGGGCCGTGTCCAGCTCTCTGTTCAGCCTATAAATAGGAGTGCTTGGATTCATTTCATCTCATCCCTTGGCACACCACCTCTCTCACACTTCATCCACCACCCACCACCATCACAACACCATCATCCACCACCATCATCCATTGTCCATCGTAGAGTGTGTGAGTCGTCTCGGGATCCAAGATTGATCGTAAGAGTTCTTGACAATCAAGGCCATGTTTGCCTAAGTCTCTTACATCACTTGGTGAAGACAAAGTGTCTAGTATAATACCTTTTATTTCTAATCTTTTGCACTTTTTATTTGGTTTTGTATTAATGACTTTAATAACTAGTTACTTATGTTGAAGGTGATCTTTCCTTATCGTTTGTCCGTGGTGTCTTGGCATTATTTTACTGTCTATATAAAATAAAGGATTTTCACCATTCATATCTCCACGGTCTATATGGAGATATGTTGGCTACCTGGTAGGGGGTTAAGGGAACGGTTTGGTAAAGGTCTTGCCATTGTTCAGCGTTTAGAGGTCCTGCAATGGACCTGGGTCAAATTTAGTAGGACCTCCTTCAATACTTCACGGTATTGGATGGCGGGGGTCCAAACTCTTTGATCCCCTCATAAGTTAACTACTATTAATACTATAACCCGGCTACTTAGGACTGTATCCCTGCTGACTCAGACTACTTAGCCGAGGGTAACGTCACCGCCAAAAGCGGGGCCTACCACAATACTGCATTAATAACTTAATTCATTATCTTCCAATAATCCACCCTTTTAGGATTGTATCCCTGCTGACTCAAACTACTGGGGTGAGGGTAACGTCGCCTTCAAAAGAGGGGCCTACTACAATAACTAAGATAATCTCTTAATTATGTGCAAAAGTGCGGAAATAATCAAAGGTTATACTAGATATGAGTCAGAACCAAGTGATTCATCTTGTCTATCTGTTTTTATTTTTTATTTTTATTTTCAGCATTTTAGTTAGTTTTATTTTTCTTAGTTTAAAACTTATTTTTCTAAATTTTTATTTTGGTTAGACGTTGAGGATAAACCGGTACTAAAAGCTCTTGTGTCCTTGGACGACCTCGGTATCTTACCAACGCTATACTACACTCAACGATGGGTGCACTTGCCCATATGTGTGTTTAGTGTTAGTGAAATGTCGTGTTTTATAAATTTAAAACTTGGCTAAAATAAGTGTTAAAAAGGGCTTAAAATATACACCTAATATAAGTAACACTTCGCACGCATCACCCACCTTGGTATTTTTTGTCCCGAACTTGGTACCCTAGGTTGTAATTACGTTGGTAACCCCCTTGATTACCACCTTGGTGATTTTGATATGATGACCCGCTTTGGTTACCCGGTTGAAAATTCAGGTTCATTTGGTTTGCGGCATTCCCATATCAGAAATTGGCATGGTTTCTCAATCCGGGATGATAAGTGTTCGAATTCATGTCGTTATTCTTCTGATCACCGAACAATTGATTTACTTTTTCGGTATAGTCACCCAGTCCCACTTGACATTGATCGGTCCGATGACCAATCTCTCCACAATCTTCACAAACCGTGAATTGCACCGCGTTTACCTCCTTCCTCTTCATACGAGCTAACTCCCGTTCTAGAGTAGTAATCCGATCCTTTGAGTTAGAATCGAGATCGGGAAGTGATCGGGAAACGGGATGTTTCTTAGCTCTATCGGCCGACTCTTTTAACTTTGACCTCTTGCTCATCCGCTCAAGAAATTCCCAATCGTCATCTTCATGGTTACTCAACAACGTCCCATTACTCGTTGACTCGAGGTGGTTCCATGTCTCATCATCCAACCCCCGCACAAAACATTTAACCAACTCCCTTTTTTCAATTTGATGATGTGGGCACTTCCGGATTAATTCTTTGTATCGAGTGAAGGCTTCGTGTAATGGTTCACTTGAGAGTTGGCGGAAAGACCTAATTTCATCTCTAGCATCATCGGTCTTTGCCATTGAATAATACTCATCAAGAAAAACCTGTTGCATTTCAGCCCATGTACGAATACTACCCGCCGGAAGTGTGAGAAACCATTGTTTCACCTTATCCTTCAAAGAAGACTGAAATAATCAAAGCTTCACCTCTTCCAACGCGAAATCGTGTCCTCCAATCGTACTACATATGGCAGAAAACTCCGCCAAATGGGTATACGGTTCATCATTAGTCCTCGCATTGAAGTGGGGGAGGATGTTGATGTAATGGAGCTTGCAATCGAACATTCTTCTATCTCAAACAATCGGTGAATCATTGTCGGTGACCACCGGTCTAAAACGGTCATTAATGCCCCTTGGAGGTTGTTGACGCCGACGTGGACCGTCAACTTCTTGATCAATTGGTCTTCGGTTATCTCTTCGATTACCTCCTCGATTCCCACCTTGGTTTCCACCTTAATTACCCCCTCCCACAAAACGAGGAATCTAGTTATGATTCACATTGTTGTTATTATTGTAGTACCCATCATTTCGGTTCCTTTGGTTGTTGTTTCGTGGTTGGCGGTTGTTTTCGTAACCGTCATTTCGCATATTCCCATAACCATAGTTGTTATTCCCCACAAAGTTGGTGTTTTGATAGCCAAACTCATCATCATTAAATCCCCTTGCGTTGTAAACGTTGTCCCGGTTCATATACCCCCAACCGTCATCGTCTACCCGTTCATCATAATTACCCCCATCATCTGAGTATTCCGAGTGAATACTCACGTGCTCCAGTGATTGGTAACCGGGAACACTATACGGTTCATCATCGGGGATGGCATTTTTCAAGTCATCAATGTTATAGAACGGAACTTTATTCGCGGTGTTCTTTGGTTATTATTTGGGCCTCGGTTTTGAAAAGGTGGTGTGGGTGGTCTTGAGTTGTTACCACCACCCGGTTGATCTTGAGGTATATTTTGTTGGATATGTTGGGCGGGATGGAAGGTTCCTCGGGATTGAAATTGGTTTTGATTAAGGTTTGGTTGATTGGAATTTTGGTGTGCCATTGAATCGGATTCAATGGATGGTGTGGATTGTGGATTTTGGGTGGCTTGGTTAGAAACAATGGTTGCTTCTACCGACTTTCTAAGTTCCTTCTTACAACTCGCTCGATTTCCGGTTCGTAGACTAACGGTGAAGTCCTCCCGGAATTCCGTGTACGCATGCACTATCTGTAATTTGCACAAGTAACACAACCCGCGTAACAAGGAAAAAGACAAAGTACAAAAAGAGCTAAGCAATTTAAACAATTAATCACAAAAATACAAACAAGTATCCAAACACAAAGCGCACGAACTCCCCCGGCAACGTCGCCAAAATTTGATCGGATTGTCGCATTCCGGTCAAAGATAAGATTTATATACCCAAATTACCATTAACAAATAGCGAGTGGTAGTAAGGGGTCGAACCATGAAGAGTATGTGGTTTGCGAATGGACTTGATTGATTTAAAACATTTGTCACAATTTATGAAGATTACTAGATTAATTTTTATGGCTTTTGTTTGTTTAAAAAGATATTGAATTAAATTAACAAAGTTGATTGGACTAACTAACTACTAGAAATCAAATGATTGCAAGAAAACTTGATTGACGATTATAAAATAAGATGGAATAACAAGGTTCACACCCGGTTCAACAAATGCAAGACCTAGGGTTACTACACGTTTTAATTTGGTTTAATCGAATTAGTTCATTAACGGGTCAAAATTCACAAAGCTTAGGTTCCAATCGCTATCAACATTTTAGACAATGGACTACGATGCACTTCGTTACCTTGGACTTGTAAATCCTATCAAAAGACAAGGCATAAATACGTGTATTGGTTTCACAAAGTCAAATTTAATCATTCACTCGACAATTCGTAAATTCAATACAAACGTAGGACAATTGTCTAAAGATTCAAATGCTATTCAATTTGTTACCAAACATCAACACATAATAAAACCTAAATCTTACACAAGTCTACACCGGGGTGAAACCTCCAAGAAGTTAGCCGCCCATGATCGAAAAGACTTGATCACCGGATGTTGAGAACTTGAAAATGGTCATCTTGAAACTTGGAGAATAATGGAAGGATGATAGTTAGGGTTTTGGTGAGTGATGGTGATGAGAGGATGGAGGAATGGATGAACTAGGGTTTGCGAATGATGATGATGATGAATTGATTGAGAATTCGGTTGATTCGGACGATTGATGGTGCTGAGATTGAAGAAGATCATGTATTATGGCTCCAAGATGAATTTCGAACTCAATTCAGTGTGTAACTCCCGAATTTAATGGCCCCCCATCTGTTTAAAATCGTTCCCAACACTTAAATCAACAAAATTCGCGATGCCAGAAAAGAGAAGCCGTCATCGACAGCCAAGGGTAGCGTCGGCGACGCATCATGCAAACCTTGCTCTTGGCCGACAGCTTCTTCTCCTGTCTACGGACATTTAAGGCGACAGGATAAACCACGGGGCGTTGCCGACGGCCCCTTTGGGCGTCGGCGACGGTGCTTCAAACACCGTTTATCCATTTTTCACATATTTCACTCCTGGTTGACCCAGTTCGTGTTCCGGTGGTCCGTTTTTCGTCCCGGTGACCCGTAAAGCTCCCAAAAAGCACCTTAAACTTCACTAAACCTGCAAAACACAATTTTAATTAAAAGTAGGCTATTCGGAATTAAAACCCATGTAAAAACATCAAGTTATGCAATTACGAGCACCGTTATTCAACCACGTATCATATATATGGTCTGAGTCTGTTTAAAGAAAAGGGGTGTCCGAGTTAACTATTGTTCCGAATTTACTTGTGTACCCAAGTTTGGTGGTCTGAGTTTGGTAACACATATTGATCCGAGTTTATATAAGTTAACATGTTTGTTCTGAGTTTATGAGTTGAACAAGGAGTTCGAATTATATATAATATCCAAGTTATTAATAAAACAATATATCCAAGTTTAACTAGATTATAACTATCTGAGTTATAACTCGATGATTGTGTGATGTCCGTGTTTCTCGGAATCACACTACATGTCACCAACTAGAGAAATCCACTGTGTGTTACTGAATGTTAAACTTGTTGATCTGATCACATTAAACACTTGGTTGTTTGGACACTCGGGGTATTGCATAACCCTACATGTATACATACTTACACTTATTGTACATTAGGTTACGTGTAACGGACCTAACACTTTATTAACGTGTAAAAGCACATGAACACATACCGAGCAAACTAAGGTGAGTTCACTACTCTATCATAAGCATGCATCTCGGGGGTACAAACAATTATTCCTAGAAGGAATACTTTTAATAAATGTTGTAGTTTAATTTCGATGTCAGTGGGTAAACTCAATCTCTATCATGTAAGTCCTTACTTATTACCGAGCTAGTTGTCTGAAAGACAACGGGGTGTTAGTTAGTAGCGCTATAGGTTTGACAAACCTAACACCGTACTCGGGGAGTCGGTCGTGAACTAAGGAGTTTAATCTTTTTGTATCAATGTTGATAGACGTTGATGAGGGCACAAAAATCATAGTCAGTCATATCGGTACCGAGTTTATTATTTCTTGACATGTCTTTAAAGTTAAACATTTACAGGATTTACGTTGAACAAAACTATGAACTCGCCAACTTTATGTTGATAATCTTCTGCATGCTTGCAGGTCGTTAGGTACATCAGTGCATTGGAACTTGCAGTGTGGAGAGCTAGAAGTATCATGGGACGTGTTGTTTGATGAGAACATTTGATATTGGTTTTGGCTGTTTTGTAACAGTTACTTTTGCTTCCGCTAAACACATATTTTATTTGAAACGTTTATTTTGGAATACACTATTCATATTAGACATGATGATTATGTTATTATTATTTACTATTAGTTTGACATGATTAGTGGCTAGATCTGGGTATGTCACACGCCCCGCGGTGAAACCCGCATGTGGTAATTTGGGGGTGTGACAATCAATCTCCTAATTCATAATTTGATTTAAAGTTTTAAACTTTGATCAATATTTATAAAATATCTATACAATATTATAATACATTTGAGATGGGCATTTTAAGATTCTCAAAAGTTAATGTCACACTCGGTCGTAGTGGAAGTGCGAGGTGTGATCAGAGCGGTAATCATTGCATTCAACCAAATAAACAACTAAAATAAAAGATAGTAAGATGTTCATCCATATGATTTACTTAAACAAATTTACACCATTACATGTTTATTCAAAAGAAAAACAACCAAAGAAAGTAACTTACATTGTTTGAAATTAAAACATAAGTTTACAAAACCAAGTTCATAAAAGCAACTAAGACTTTGCATTCCATGTTTCGCACGAAGGCGCAACATGTGAACCAAAGTCCATCAAAAGTGGCACCATGAACTCGTTTTTTTCCAAATGTTGCCCACTAGTTACCTGAAATACATTTTAAGTTTGAAAATGTCAACAAAAGTTGGTGAATTCATGTGTTTAGTTTTGAATCAAATGAATCTTTAAAACATTTGAAGTATTGTAATGAAAACTCAATATGTAAAGCGTTAATGAAACTTGAAAGATGATTAATGTTTTGCAAGGATATTAATATATGTGCCGACATAGGTGGTAACCAAGCCTAAACGAATTTCCACGCGTGCTTCAAGATAGGACACAAACGCACTCTAACGTTCTAGATGATTGCCATTTAGAGTGGAGCTCGTCATACTTCATAGATCTATCATTTTCGCTCCCCGACTTAATTGGTAATTAATGGTTACCCGCATCCTATTCGCACATGAACTATGATATTTTCATTATCTAGCTTAACCATACCAATTGTAACATGTATCCTTTCCCGAGAGTTTAAAACTGTAAAACGTTTAAAGAAAAAGGAGAAACATAAACTCACAGATTTGTGCTCCGTTCAAATCTCTAGATGATGTCTGGTTCTGCGTTCGTAACGTATCCTACAAGTGTTCTAATCTTGTTAGACATTTAGGCCTACTTTTGTGTTTGTACAAGTTGCTCATCTTGAATATTAGTTAGACTTGTAATTGTTTTGATATGTTGGATAATATATATCCTTCATATATATATATTTATATGTTTTTGTAATGTATGAACGGGCCTAGCCCTTCATATGTAATCGCACCTTACGCGAGGCATATGAGGTTATGATTTCGAATATATATATATTTCCATAATATAAAATCAAACCTTGTGTGTGTATGTATATATATATATATTATCTTTAAAATATCTATTTATTAATTGTATATATATATTCAAAAATATATTTTAGTATATCTTTACTAGATATATGAATTGTTAAAATTCAATAATTTTAACTTTGTACTTGTATAAAATTCTAGTATTTGCACATCATGTCTTATGTATATATGTATTTATACGTATTCATGTACCTTTGTATAAATACTTCTTGTATACTTTTAAGTTGGGTATTATACCGTATTTGTATGTATACAATTATACATGTATATCTCTTGTAATTATTTGTATTTACTAAGTATATAGGTATACGTATTTATACGTATAAGTTTACTTTGTATACTTGTATTTTATACTTAATGGTTTTTAATAATAACTTTCCGGATTTTTATTATATAGTAAAAATACATATATTATGTAATTAAAAATATAATATATTTTTAAGACTAGCTAATATATATATAGGGTCGGGATTTAGAGAAAACGGTAGAAAGTGTGAGAACGGTGAGAACGCTTATGAATCGTCCGATCAAAACAATCTATGGACTAGATTAACCCGGTGGCGTTTTCGTAAATAACATCAATTTTATTACGTGGACTCGCTTCATTAAGGGTAAATAGGTCTTTTGACTTCTCCACACAAAACGCCATATCATGAAATAAAACGCCATACAAAATAACACACGCCATTCTAACTAAAAAACGCCATTAGATATAAAACGTCAAACTTAATTATAATAAAATCCCGCCCAAAAAACCGCCAAAAAAATCCTATATATACAACATCTCAGACTCTCAATTAAAAACACACACAAAACCCCAAACGCCATATTTAATATATACCATTCGTCTTAGAAACGCCAAAAAACCCAAACATCAAATATCTTCTAAACCAAAACGTTTATTTGAAATTCAGTTTTGTTGTCTGTAAGCTTTCGATCAACGTAATGGACAAAATCCTTAAGTGAGGATATTGTCCATTTCATTGAGTAAAATCTTATTGGCTTATCATCAACTTCCATCCAATTTATAACGCCAAAACATACAAAAACATTATTGAGTTTGTTATCAATAAAGTTTAGCTGTATGGGGTGGACAACATTGTCAGTTATCTTTCTTAACCGAGGATTAACAATGTTGTCCATCTCATACATCAAAACATTATTGATCTTAGCATGATCAAATTTTAAGCTTTAAAGTGCTTTTATTTGGTGGCGTTCTTTTTATCGGTAAAACGCCAAAATTCAATATTCTTCTTACGGGGAAAAGTTTCCCGAATGGATTGTTAGCTCAATAAAATTTTGCTGCATGAGATGGACAAATCTTCAAGAAAAAGAGGCTGAAGATGAATAAAACTTAAAATGAATCATACGAAAGTCAAAACAGCCAGTGAAGATACTTCAAAAGAAGAAAGAGACTGCTGACAGTGAAGATTTGGAAGATCAATTGTTTATATTTTTTTTTCTATTTTTCTTTTTCAGTTGATTGTTATATAAATAACAACACCATTTATAATAAAAACGTCACACAGACAAATGTTTGTCAAAACGCCATATTGCCATAAAACGCCCCAAAAACTCCCAAGCTATAATAATATTACTTTGGACAAGTATTATAAAAAACCAATAAAAAAATTAAAATTAAAAACCAAACTTGAAATGGTAACTAAAAATAGTAACTACAAACAGTAAAACTAAAACGCCAAACTTGAAAGATGGGACGTGTTACAGACTTCAGAGATAAAGCTTATCAAAAACAATAATTACAAACAGTAACTGAAAACGACGAATACTTTATTATAATAATGCACCGCCTAACCTACGCGCCAAAATGACATCCTATAAAATGATACCAATCAGTAACTTCCATTTGATCAAACAAAAAAACAAACGCCAATACTACTAAATACCACTCACTGTAAAACGCCAAAAAATTAAAAAAAAATCAAAATGGCTAATATGCTTTCTTGGAGATTCAGTATTGTTCTTCATGAAGTTTTCACTAAATGGATTTTGCTGCATGAGATGGACAAAAATTCAAGAAAAAGATACTGATGACAGTCAATGTCATTTTGTGTTCTTTGTTCTTTGTTCTTGAAGAAGGCTTGGATGATATGTGGGTGGGTTTTTCGTTTGGTTCTTCAACTTGATCTTCATCTTCAAAGATCTATATCCCCAAAAAAACATCCACAAAAGCCGTGTAACACCCCGAAAATACAAATTCTTATATTACAAATATGTTGTAAATAAATAAGTGAAACAAACTAACTGGGAATGACATTAACCAGATGATGACTTATAAGTAGTTAAAGAGTCAAAATAAAATAAAAACGAAAATTGAGGGACCAAAGGTGTTTAAATGAAAACTAATAATAATAAAACAAAATTTAACTCAAAACACACTGGTTTGGTGTTGCTGAGATCGATCAGAAGACAGGGGCGACCCCAAGCTCCTCTTCAAACCCTAGACTCTCTTAAATCTCACAAATTGAAGGTCAAGATCAGTCCCAAAACGAATTTAGAGCATGGATTAGTGATCCCCATTGCAAGGAGATCATAAGGTATGTAAAATTTGATGAAAATTCTCTACTTGAGATTTTCATGAATTTGGGAAATCCGAATTTTTATGATGCATGTTTGTTATTTGGATAGAATAGTGATGATATAGTGTCTAAGGGTAAAACCTAGACAACAACATGTGAAATCATGTCTAAATTCAGGAAATTTCATGAACACATTGAAGGTGGTTTATGGGTTTTGTGAGAAAATGATGAACACTAGGGTTTAGAAGGCTGTTCTAGTGTAAATTGATTCATAGAAACTGATTTCTGAAAAATATGATGTTTAATTATATATGTGATAGCTCAATTAATGTTAATTGAGGCTAAGTGACAAGCCAAGAATTAGAATATAAAAGATATAAATTCTGCCCTTTATGTGTTCGTAGAAATGCCTCAAAGAAGGCTTGAAACTGAAAATTTAAGTTAAAAACGCATAATTGTGATGTTTAGACAAATTATGCGATATATGATTAAAAAGGGAGTTCTAAACGTATCATGATTGAACTCTATAGGAAAAGATACCGGAGCGTCGAGTGGACAAGCCGGTGGCGACTTGCGTTTGAAGGGCGTGCATTGAAGGTATGTAACTTGATTCGTTACATTTGGTAAATTTTGATAATTAGCATATGTGTAGTTGAATTGTAGAATAAAAGTTGTGTTGATTTAAAGCGATAATGTTCGCTATATTGAATAATAGGTCAAGAATTGGTTAGAACTCGTTGGTAGTCATCATAATGGAGGATTCCGTAGATGAGCCAAACGGGTCGAATAATCAAATAATGCGTGGCTAATGCTTCGTAATATGGTTAATAGGTCTTTTGTAATTGTTAATAAATGACATATTAAAATACGAGAATTTAGCGTGTTGGTTTGTTAGAATGATAAAGTCCATAAGAGTAAACTAAACAGATCATTAAGAGAAGGTATGAATCGAATAACGGTAGTACCTCACTTGTAGATTTTGAGCCCGAGTGACGGGTAGCGAAATACTAAACACGCAAACCGGTGATGGGAGCGTGGGCGTTAAACCTGAGGAATCCGAGATTTGGGTTTTGGGTGAAATAGACAAATCAGTCAAAACATAAAATTGCAGTGACTACCGTAAGTTACGGTATCTACCGTAACTTACGGTAGAGAACAAAAGCATTACGGTGGTCCACTACTGATTTACGGCAGACAAGGATCACACAGCATGTCACTACCCCCGGCCCGGTTTGACCCAGTCCAGGAGCCACGGGACAGAAAATCCCGTGGTATTTATTTAATTGAGTTGTCAGCGGAAGATTTTAGCAGGATCCTTTTTAAAACTGAAATTTTTCCCGATTATTTCATTTCATAATTTGGAATAAAACCCCGATAATTTACAATATGGTGATTTCACTGGGAAATCTTTATTTTACAAAACATGTTTCTTTATTTATATTGAGCCACTTCCTTAAGCTTGTAGTGCTTCGAGGCACTTTTCCTGGATCACAACAGATCACCTGAAACATGTTTGAAAAAGGTTTTGTCAGCGGGGAAATACTGGTGAATCATTCTTTTTACTAAAAATGACATGTTGTTATAATTTACAGTATTAAGAGCGATTACAATGTTTATACTTATCAACCATCTACCCACGGTATTTATCACTCGACCACCAATTGGCTATCTCGTTGTCCAATGGTGTCTGTGATTATGGTCATATCACCCTTTGGCTAACCCGTTGTCCAATGGTGACGGTTATCAAGTAATGTATACAAAACCCCACATACCGGCTGTAATATGGAGATTACAAAGACTTAATCCCTGTAATTATAACTTTTGAAAATAAACATGATTTTGTAAAATACTTTGATAAAAAGAGAATGACTCACATTGCAGATTTACACGGGCAAAGTTTAGCCTACTGATTAGCCTGTTAACCTAATTTAAATAACAATGCACACGAACTAGGTTAGTAACTAATACAGCATTTTCGATAACTCACGAGATTAAACCCTCACAATGAATGACAAAGTGCGATACTTAAACATCCATCGAGTTCACGACGAATGACAAAGCATAACCCTAATGTGGGCAGCACTTAAACATCCATTGGATAGTTTCAATCGATCGGACATTGAATCATAGCAGCGATCGAGTTAATACCCGGTATCGTAGCAGCGCCTCGCTATATTGAAAGTAAATTTCGATTTACAGCAGTAGGACTTCGTTTTTGAATTGAGATTTCGACATCAGAGGACTGCTCGTAGCACGATCTATTTATAGGTGAAATTTAGGGCTCACGCGGCCCGCGTGAACCTTCGGCTAACCTTTACGCGGCCCGCGTAACCACCTAGTCTAGGCGTAGGTTTGATTGGTCACGAGTAGACTTGCCAGCTGGTCAACACGTGGCT
The DNA here is from genome assembly GCA_030545235.1 of Helianthus tuberosus. Lineage (NCBI taxonomy): Eukaryota > Viridiplantae > Streptophyta > Magnoliopsida > Asterales > Asteraceae > Helianthus > Helianthus tuberosus. The sequence goes on along the minus strand of CM060386.1, from coordinate 30,251,681 downwards.
CGGGAATGTTTATCCGGTCAACCATACATTGACGCGGCCCGCGTAAGACTCTGCTTACTCTTACGCGGCCCGCCTGAGAACCATTAATCTTGATTTTCTTGATTTTTAATGCGTGATATGGTTTCAGGGGTTCAGGTTTTTACTTACGAGTCAAATAGGAATATTTTTGAGAGTCCTTACATTCTCCCCACCTTATTTAAAATCTCGTCCTCGAGATTTATTGAAATAAGTAAGGATACTTTCGCTTCATTTCTGATTCCAGCTTCCAAGTGTATTCGGGTCCTTGTTTCGAATCCCACTTGACTTTGACTAATACCAATCGCTTATGCTTGAGAAACTTGATCTTTCTGTATTCTATTTGAAGCGGTTTCTCTTTGAATTTTAACTTTTCATTTACCTCTATGTCCTGAAGAGGTAAAACCAGTGATTCGTCCGATAAACATTTCTTGAGGTTGGATACATGAAGTACATCATGTACTCCAGCTAGTTCTTCTGGTAGTTGTAAATGATAAGCAACTGGTCCTATACGTTGGATTACTGGAAATGGTCCTACGTATCTTGGACTTAGCTTTCCTTTCTTACCGAATCGAACTATTCCTTTCCAAGGAGAAACTTTCAAAAGTACCTTATCTCCGACTTGAAATTCCAATGGCTTGCGTCGATTATCGGCATAACTCTTTTGACGATTTTGAGCAGTCTTTAGTCTTTCCTTGATTTGAATAATCTTGTCAGTAGTTTCTTGCACTATTTTAGGACCGGATAATTGACTGTCTCCTATTTCTGCCCAGCAGACTGGAGTTCTGCACTTTCTTCCATATAATGCTTCGAATGGGGCAGCTTTAATGCTTGAATGATAACTATTGTTATAGGAGAATTCAATTAAGGGTAGGTGATCATCCCAATTTCCACCAAAATCTATCACACATGCTCGAAGCATGTCTTCTAGGGTTTGTATCGTTCTCTCACTTTGCCCGTCTGTTTGTGGATGATACGCCGTACTTAAATTTAGTCGTGTTCCCATTGCTTTCTGGAAACTTGTCCAGAAGTGGGAAGTGAAACGACTATCTCTATCCGATACAATGGAGAGTGGAACTCCATGTAAGGATACTACTTCATCTACATACAACTTGGCTAATCTTTCCATGCTAAAGGTTTCTTTCATGGGTAGAAAATGAGCTGATTTGGTTAATCGATCCACAATTACCCAAATCGCATCATTACCTTTTCTGGTTTTGGGTAACTTAGTAACAAAATCCATTGTTATGCGTTCCCATTTCCATACAGGCATTTCTAATTGTTGTAGTAGACCTGAAGGTTTTTGGTGTTCTTCCTTAACTTGTGAACAAGTAAGACATTTAGAAACATATCTGGCTATATCCTTTTTCATTCCTATCCACCAGAAATTATTTCTTAAATCTTGGTACATTTTATTGTTACCAGGATGCATGGTATACCTAGATTTATAAGCTTCTTTTAAAATTTTATCTCTTAATTCTCCCTGTTTAGGTACCCATATCCTTTTCTTGTGGAATCTCCAAATTCCATCAGATCCTTGCTCCAATTCTTTTACTCTTCCTTTCATTCCTTCAGCATCGTCCTTGATTGCTGTTTCTTGAATATTCTTCAGTTGCTCCATTAAATCTAACTGTAAATTTAATATGAGAGCACGAACTCGTCTTTGCTTTTCATGATACTTACGACTTAAAGCATCTGCAACTACGTTTGCCTTTCCTTCGTGATATTGAATATCACAGTCGTAGTCACTTAAAATCTCTATCCATCTTCTTTGCCTCATGTTTAATTCTTTTTGCCCAAAGATGTATCTTAAACTCTTATGATCTGTATAGACAGTAAACTTACTTCCATACAGATAGTGTCTCCAAATTTTAAGGGCAAAAATTATGGCTCCTAACTCTAAGTCGTTAGTCGTATAATTTTCCTCGTGCTTTTTCAATTGTCTTGATGCATACGCAATTACCTTCTTGCGTTGCATTAGCACACATCCTAATCCTAGCTTTGAAGCATCACAATATACTTCAACATCTTCAGTTCCTTCTGGTAAGGCTAGAATTGGAGCATTTGTTAACTTTTTCTTCAAAATCCTAAAAGCCTCTTCTTGCCTAGGTCCCCATTCAAACTTAACTGCTTTACAGGTTAGCTTAGTTAATGGTACAGCTATCTTGGAAAAATCCTTAATAAAACGCCTATAGTATCCAGCTAATCCTAAAAAGCTTCTAATTTCCATAACTGTTTGTGGAACCTTCCATTTGGTGACCGCTTCTATCTTAGTAGGATCTACGTGAATACCTTCGTGATTCACCATGTGTCCTAAAAATTGCACTTCTTGTAGCCAAAATTCACACTTCGAGAATTTGGCGTAAAGCTTTTCTTTTCTTAACAATGTTAAGAGTGCATGCAGGTGCTGACAATGCTCATCCTGACTTTTGGAATAAATAAATATATCGTCGATGAAGACAATTACAAATTTATCCAAGTATGGTTTACAGATCCTATTCATCATGTCCATAAATGTTGCTGGAGCATTTGTTAATCCGAAGGGCATGACTGTAAACTCGTAATGACCATACCTAGTTCTGAAAGCAGTTTTAGGTATGTCTTCTTCTTGTACCTTCAATTGATGATATCCAGAGCGTAAGTCGATCTTGGAAACGTATCTAGCTCCTTTAAGTTGATCGAAAAGATCATCAATCCTAGGTAATGGGTATCGATTCTTAATTGTAACTTTATTCAATTCTCTATAATCAATACACATTCTCATTGACCCATCTTTCTTTTTCACAAACAACACTGGTGCTCCCCACGGGGATGAACTAGGTTGTATAAATCCTTTACTTAGTAATTCATCTAATTGTTTCTTCAATTCTAACATTTCGGTGGGTGCTAACCGATAAGGTGCCTTGGCTATCGGTGTAGTTCCAGGAATTAGATGAATCCTAAATTCTACTTCCCTGTTGGGTGGTAATCCAGGTATTTCTTCCGGAAAGACATCCGGGTATTCTGATACTACCGGAATTTCCTTAAGTTCTTTACTTTTAGTGTTAATGATTACTGAAATCATATACACTATTCCTTGCTTTTGTTCATAACTAGCAACTTTCATTACTGAAATGAACTTCATGGGTTTTCGCGGCCTATCTCCTGTAACCATGATTACTTCTCCAGTAGGTGCTCGAATTTCTATAGAGTTATCACAAAAGATTCGAGCATGGTTGGCTACTAACCAATCCATTCCTAACACAACATCGAATCCCGCTAAATTCATAGGTAACAGGTTTGCAGAAAATTTATGACCTGAAAGTTCTATATTTCCTTCTTGCAAAACCTTATCTATTTTAACAGAATTCCCATTTGCTGTTTCAACTGTAAAAATCTGCCTAAGGTTGGTTAAGGGTAAATTAAGAGCTTGACAGAATAAAGTATTGATAAAACTTTGGTTTGCACCAGAGTCAAATAATACTTTTGCGTAAACGTTGTGAACTAAGAACGTACCAGCTATCACGTCAGGGATTAGCTCGGCTTCTTGAGTAGTTAACTGGAATGCTCGAACATTCTTCTTGGTAGCTCCGTCGGCTGGTTTGGCTTTATTATCTGCTGGTTTAACCAACTTAGGGCATTCTGATTTGAAATGTCCCGCTTCTCCACAGTTATAGCAAATCCTTATTTTCTTTCTGCAGTCTTCTTCGCGATGTCCTACAACTTTGCAAAAGTTGCAGGTTACATTGCATTTTCCATAATGTTTCTTTCTGCAATTCCTGCAGAACGGCGGAGTTAAGGATTGTCCCGTTCCTCTTTTCTTGAAGTTGCTATTATTACCCACACGAAATCCTTTGGAAATTTTCTGAGCCAGTTCCTTTTTCCTGTTTTCATCTCTTGTGCGTATCAGCTCGTCAGTTAGGGTGTTAGCTAATTCTACCGCATCGTCAATAGTGCGAGGTCTCGCAGCTTTAACGATATTACGGATTTCGCCAATCAATCCCCAAATATAGCGAGAAATAAGTACCGGTTCTGGCGAAGCCAGCGTTGGTACCGCTCTAGCATATTCGAAGAATGTCGAAGTATATCCTCGACAGTCTACACCCATCATTCGATGATTCAAGAACTTATTCGCCATTTGTTCCTTTTCATATTCAGGACAAAATTTTCTTTCTATTAACTGCTTAAATTCTTCCCAACTCATGGCATAGGCCATATTTCTTCCTTTGGCTTGAAGTACTGTATTCCACCATTCTAATGCCCCTTATTTAAAAAGATGCGACGCGTACATAACCTTGTCTTCTTCAGCACATTTACTAATCATAATTACTGCTTCGGTTTTCTCCAACCAACGAAGTGCCGCAGTCGCCCCTTCATTGCCTGCAAATTCAGCTGGTTTACAAGCAAGAAATTCTTTGTAAGTGCAACCAGGCGTTGCAGCTTTCATTTTCTTAGGGAGCGGGGCCTGTCATGGATCATTATCGTTGTTAGTATGATTACCGCCTCCGTTTACGCTATTGCTGAAGTTATCTTCAGAAGTACGTTTGCTAGGAATAATTTGTTGAGGTTCAACAGGTTTTTGGGCAGCAGCAAGAATTGCTGATATAGCTTTGGCTATTCTTTGAGCAACGATATTTTCTATATCTTGCTTAGTCATAAATTGATCTTCCTGGTTTTGCTCAGATTGGTTAACCTCGTTAACTGGTTCATTATTAGCGTTTTCCATCTGATAATTAATATATATATTTTATTAGTATAGAGTAAATAGCAATTATACACAAAACAATCATGCAATTTCACAACACACATATAGCCAAAATTTATTGATTTTTCGATTCCTATTTTATATATGTTATGCATCATTACACACCGTTATCTTACAAAGGTTTTATTTGTAGGTTATTTTACAGACTTATTTTATTATTATTATTACTATTATACACTCACAACTTCATAACCATTCTATCCCTGGGCACCTTAGAAGCGACGTTCCCTCTCGTCGTATTTCCAGGAGATTTGTTCTCCCACTTCCCGAATCCTATTCCCTGCACCTATCAGCTCTTCGCCAAAATGGCGGAGTTCAGCTAAGTTTTCATTACTCATTGGTGGGTTTGGTATAGGTTCTGGGTCGAACTGAGGGAAAAAGGTATAAGGATTATTTAGGAGGTTTTGAAATTGCCAGTCATTGGTCCACCACTCGTCCATTCTTAGAGGTTGAGTATGGATTAAAGGTTCTGGGATGGCTGGTTCCAAATTTATTGGAAGTTGAGTTTCAGCAGGATAAGGGTAAAGGTTGGTATTGATAGGGCTAATGATATCACAACCTGCCAGTATGCGATCCAATTCCTCCTGTAAAGGCAACTCCTCCACTTGCCTCGAACTTTCCCCAAATTCCATTTTTGTTTGCTTAACACCTTCCCCAATCTCAATCCCTTTTCCTTTATCTATGGGATTCTCTATTTTGGGAATTTTTCTAGTTGCTGGTTTTCTCCTGCGTACACGCCTCCATCCTACGAATCTTCTCCTTTTCTTAGGCTTTGATTTCTCCGGAGGTGAAGCGTTGAATTCCATAGGTTTTTCTATATCGGGTATATAACCAGTAAAATCTTTGGAAACTTCTATTTTCACCGGATAGAGATTGAGATTATGAAGGGCTTCAGATAACTCATTCATGTTGTTTAGCATATATGCAAAATGCAGAAAAATGCTAAGTTTAGATAACATTAAAGTATTATTGCATACCGTGTGACTAATTTAATACAAAGAACAACTGACAATTAAAACATGCTAGGGTTTATTGTAACTTATTTATTTACTGGGAAAAGTTTTCTTTTAGAGTTTCTGGATTGTAGGTGATATGGGTGCTACTACTAGGTCAAAGTATTTAAAATTTTGCATTTACTGCTACACTGGCTAACATATAGAGATCAGCCCATTTTTCATCTAATTCGTCTTCCCATGGTGGGTGATTGTCTAGTTTCTGGGTTTCCTGGTTAACCCTCACTTCTTTTGGTTGTGACTTCTTTATTTTCTCCTGACTTTTCTTAATAATCAAACTTCTTTTATTAGGAGAAAGTGGTTCCTCATATTGTGCCTTTTGAACAAATATTCCTTCCTTAGTATTTGTTGGGCATTTTGAGAATGAGGTTCCTTTTTCTTTCGGTGAATTATCTAATTTATGGTAGATATCTGAAAGTCTTTGCTTACCCATACTGTAAACAAATATTTAAATAATAAAACACGTAATCACCAAAATAGCAATTAGTAAAATTAAGTATTTTCTAAACACTTAATTGGCTTAAATCAGTGGCTCTGATACCACCTTTTTCTGTCACGACCCCCGACCTGGTTTGACCCAGTCCAGGAGCCGCGGGACAGAAAATCCCGTGGTATTTATTTAATTGAGTTGTCAGCGGAAGATTTTAGCAGGATCCTTTTTAAAACTGAAATTTTGCCCGATTATTTCATTTCATAATTTGGAATAAAACCCCGATAATTTACAATATGGTGATTTCACTGGGAAATCTTTATTTTACAAAACATGTTTCTTTATTTATATTGAGCCACTTCCTTAAGCTTGTAGTGCTTCGTGACACTTTTCCTGGATCACAACAGATCACCTGAAACATGTTTGAAAAAGGTTTTGTCAGCGGGGAAATACTGGTGAATCATTCTTTTTACTAAAAACGATATGTTGTAATAATTTACAGTATTAAGAGCGATTACAATGTTTATACTTATCAACCATCTACCCACGGTATTTATCACTCGACCACCAATTGGCTATCTCGTTGTCCAATGGTGTATGTGATTATGGTCATATCACCCCTTGGCTAACCCGTTGTCCAATGGTGACGGTTATCAAGTAATGTATACAAAACCCCACATACCGGCTGTAATATGGAGATTACAAAGACTTAATCCCTGTAATTATAACTTTTGAAAATAAACATGATTTTGTAAAATACTTTGATAAAAAGAGAATGACTCACATTGCAGATTTACACGGGCAGAGTTTAGCCTACTGATTAGCCTGTTAACCTAATTTAAATAACAATGCACACGAACTAGGTTAGTAACTAATACACCATTTACGATAACTCACGAGATTAAACCCTCACAATGAATGACAAAGTGCGATACTTAAACATCCATCGAGTTCACGACGAATGACAAAGCATAACCCTAATGTGGGCAGCACTTAAACATCCATTGGATAGTTTCAATCGATCGGACATTGAATCATAGCAGCGATCGAGTTAATACCTGGTATCGTAGCAGCGCCTCGCTATATTGAAAGTAAATTTCGATTTACAGCAGTAGGACTTCGTTTTTGAATTGAGATTTCGACATCAGAGGACTGCTCGTAGCACGATCTATTTATAGGTGAAATTTAGGGCTCACGCGGCCCGCGTGAACCTTCGGCCAACCTTTACGCGGCCCGCGTAACCACCTAGTCTAGGCGTAGGTTTGATTGGTCACGAGTAGACTTGCCAGCTGGTCAACACGTGGCTCGGGAATGTTTATCCGGTCAACCATACATTGACGCGGCCCGCGTAAGACTCTGCTTACTCTTACGCGGCCCGCCTGAGAACCATTAATCTTGATTTTCTTGATTTTTAATGCGTGATATGGTTTCAGGGGTTCAGGTTTTTACTTACGAGTCAAATAGGAATATATTTGAGAGTCCTTACACAGCATCTACCGTAACTTACGGTAGATACCGTAAGTTACGGTAGAGTCCAGAAATTTTTATCCGTTTATGAGCATAGTTCGATTATGCAAATTATCTAAGAACACTAATACTAATATTTGTCAAAATCTCCAGTTTTTAGGTATTGCAAGTACGTGGATGATGGTCAAGACAATGCTCTCGAACCAAACACAATCTTTTGAAGCTTCCGCACTAGATTAACTTTGTCTTAGACAATGTTTATAATGTAAACAATTTGTTAATCATGTTTGAATGACGTAACTAGTTAAGTAATTGTCTAGAATGTAATCACTCTTAAACTTGAATTTTGTACATCTTTTGAAGTAAGATACCAATTTAAGTAAATTCATATGTAATTACAATAAACTCCTATAAAATTTAGACGGGTGTTACAAGTTGGTAATCAGAGCTTAAGGTTGTAAACAAAGTGTTCGGTTCAAGCTTGATCGATCGTCCGGTAAGAATTAATTTATTGTTTTAGTAGATCCTATCTTATGTATGAAATGAGATGCAAATTAATGTGCATGGGAAGGGTGTGTTAACACACTCAAACCCGGAAAGTGCACCAAATGTGAACAGTAAAAGCAAGTCACGCAGTTGGCTAAACCTAAGCAAATAAAGCTATGTTATAAATGAAATGTTTAATGTTTAATGTAAACATTTCAGTTTCAAGATGTCGAAAGGAAACGATAATGATCCGGTGCCGACAAGCACCGAACAAATGAAAGAGATAATTGCCGAAGAAGTGGGGAAGGCAATTGAAGGTAGTCTATCCTGGTTTATAAACAAAATTCAAAACACGGTGTTGTCACTTGTCGAAGAACGAGTCAAAAGGTTGGAAGATAGTGTCAACCTTATGAAAGAGAAATCGGGAGAACGTAAGGGATGTTCGTACAAAGAGTTTATGGCATGTAAACCGCCAATCTATAACGGGGAGGTTGACCCGATAATATGCCAGAGATGGTTAAGCGATGTTGAAGGAGTGTTTGAAAGGACCCATTGTGACGAAAGTGACTTTGTTGCTTACGGAACGGGTCAGTTGAGGGGTCAAACCAAAGATTGGCGGGACAATAAAAAGAAGGAAATAGGGGCCGAAGCGGCAAGGGCCATGACATGGGAGGATTTTAAGACGCCATTTCTTAAACATCATAGTCCCAAGGCGGTCATTAATAAAATCAAGGAAGAGTTCATGGAACTTAGGCACAAGGGCGAGACCATAGACAAGATTACGGCGACGTTTATGGATAAGATGAAGTTTTGCAATGAATTGGTGACGAATGAGGAACAAAAGATATACTACTACTATAACATGTTGAGCGCCGAGTATAGGGAGTTCATGACTCCTTCAAACTATGGGACCCTTACCGAGATCATAAACGTTGCTCGGGAACGGGAAATCGAGCTGAAGAAACAAGTTGAAAGGGGTGAGCGAAGGGCACAGGATGTGAATCCAAGCCCTACAAAGAAAGCTCGAACTGGAGAATCGAGAAAGAAGGTTGATGCTAAAGGTGGGTCGCCAAGTTGTAAGGTGTGTGGAAAAGGGCACAAGGGAGAGTGTCGGTTCAAAGACAAACCGTGCCCCATATGTAGTAAAATGGGGCACACGGCGTCTCTATGCCCGGGTAAAGTCTCGGTTTGCTACAAATGTTATCAGCCCGGCCACAAAAAGTCCGAATGCCCAGACTTAGTTGGAAGGAGAGACGTTAAAGAATCTCCAGCAGAAGCCCCTAAGGCGAAGGCTAGGTCCTTCCAACTTACCGCGGCCGAAGCAAAGATAGAACCCGATGTGGTCTCAGGTATATTCACAATTAACTCAATTCCTGCACGTGTATTGTTTGATACGAGTGCGAATAAATCCTTCATTTCGCATGGATTTATTCGACATCCTTCATTTGTATTGACGAAATTATCTGTGCCCTTAGAAGTTGAAATAGGGGACAATAAAAGTTTTATTGTTTGTGATATTTGTCGAGGCTGCAAATTAAGCATCGATGATGAAGAATACCTGATAGACATAATCCCGATGTCAATGGGGGAATTTCAAGTAGTCGTTGGGATGGATTGGCTATCTCAGCACCACGCAAAGGTCGTGTGTTTTCGTAAGCAGATAAAGCTAACATCTCCGAGCGGGAAACACGTTACTATCTTTGGCGAAAAAGGAGGTAACCCCATAATATGCTCAAAGTTGAAAGCTCACAAGCTTATGAAGCAAGGATGTAAGGCATTTATGTATACGCAAATGAGCCCGAGAAAGATTCACTGAAGATTGAAGATGTACCGGTAGTACGGGACTATGAAGATGTGTTTTCGGAGGATTTGCCGGGGATACCGCCCGAACGGGAAATAGAGTTCGGAATCGAATTGATTCCGGGTGCAAAACCCGTAGCTAGAGCACCGTACCGACTCGCGCCGTCGGAATTACAAGAGTTGATGTCCCAGATTCAAGACCTGCTTGACAAAGGATTCATAAGGCCGAGTGTGTCTCCTTGGGGCGCACCGGTACTGTTCGTGAAAAAGAAAGACGGAAGCATGCGCATGTGTATCGATTACCGGGAGTTAAACAAACTCACGGTAAAGAACCGATACCCACTTCCGAGGATAGATGATCTATTCGACCAATTACAAGGTGCGAACTGGTTTTCAAAGATTGACCTTAGATCGGGGTATCACCAACTAAAGGTCAAGGAGGAAGATGTGCCGAAGACGGCTTTCCGCACGCGATACGGACATTACGAGTTCCTCGTAATGTCATTTGGGCTAACAAATGCACCCGCGGCTTTCATGGACCTCATGAACCGGGTTTGCAAGCCAATGCTGGATAAATCGGTCATCGTGTTCATCGATGATATTTTGGTGTATTCGAAAAGTGAAGCTGAGCATGCACACCACTTACAAGAGGTGTTAGAGACACTTAGACGAGAAAGGTTGTATGCGAAGTTCTCTAAGTGTGCCTTTTGGTTACGAGAGGTGCAATTTCTCGGCCACATCATAAGTGCCGATGGAGTATTGGTAGATCCGTCAAAGATCGAGGCCGTGTCGAAATGGAATCCCCTGAAGAACCCTTCGGAAATTAGAAGCTTCTTAGGGCTTGCGGGATACTATAGGAGATTCATTCAAGATTTCTCCAAGATTGCGTCGCCACTAATAAAGTTAACCCGGAAGGAGGAAAAGTTCATTTGGGGTGTTGAACAAGAAAGGGCGTTTCAAACGCTAAAAGAGAAGCTAACTCAAGCTCCGGTATTAACATTGCCGGACGGAGTTGAGGACTTGGTGGTTTACTCAGATGCCTCATTATCGGGTCTTGGATGTGTTCTGATGCAACGGGGCAAGGTTATAGCTTATGCCTCGAGGCAATTGAAGATACATGAGAAGAAATATCCCACGCACGATCTTGAATTGGCTGCAGTGGTATTTGCATTAAAAATATGGATGCACTACTTATATGGGGTAAAGTGCACCATATTCACCGATCACAAAAGCTTAAAACACTTCTTCGATCAGAAGGAGTTAAATATGCGCCAAAGACGATGGTTGGAAACGGTGAAGGATTTCGACTGCGAAATACACTACCACCCCGGAAAGGCAAATGTGGTGGCGGATGCTCTGAGCAGAAAAGTGGACTATGTCCCAATACGAGTAAGGTCAATGCAGCTTATGGTGACCTCGGGTATACTTGAACGTATCCGAGAGGTGCAAGTAGAAGCAGCAAAAGAGGAGAACTGGAAGAAGGAAAGAATAATCGGCCAGTTAAAAGACTTGTCGGATGGAAAGAACAGGTTGAAGACTCGATCCGGAAGAATATGGGTTCCAAATACTTGTGGAGTGAAGGCGCTACTACTTGATGAAGCCCATAAATCCCGATATTCTATTCATCCGGGTGCGACCAAGATGTACAACGATCTGAAACAAAATTATTGGTGGCCCGGAATGAAGAGGGATGTGGTGAAATATGTAGAGAAGTGCTTGACTTGTTTACAAGTCAAGGTGGAACACCAGAAACCTTATGGGAAACTGCAACCTTTGGAGATCCCGGTTTGGAAATGGGAACATATCACTATGGACCTATTGACCAAACTACCTAAAACGATTCGGGGATTCGACGCCATATGGGTGATTGTGGATAGATTGACGAAGAGTGCACACTTTATTCCTATACGCGAAACATATACTTCGGAAAAGATGTCCGAGGTGTATACAAACGAAATAGTGGCACGTCACGGAGTACCGGTATCTATTGTGTCGGATAGAGATACCCGGTTTACTTCAAATTTTTGGCGAGATTTCCAAGAACAGATGGGAACGAAACTCTTCATTAGCACTGCCTACCATCCTCAGACGGATGTGCAGAGTGAAAGAACAATACAGACTCTAGAGGATATGTTATGGGCATGTATCATCGACTTCGGTGGAAGTTGGGATGTTTATCTACCCTTGGCCGAATTTTCATATAACAATAGTTACCATTCGAGTATCGGCATGGCACCTTATGAGATGCTATATGGTAGAAAGTGTAGAACTCCAGTGTGTTGGGGTGAAGTGGGACCACGCGAACTGGCCCATAAAGATATTGTCCAAGCCACTAATGAGAAAATTGAAGTGGTACGAGCCCATTTGAAAGCAGCCCAAGATAGGAAAAAGTCTTATGCCAACAAAAGACGAAGACCGATTGAATTTCAAATAGGTGACAAGGTTATGTTAAAGGTTTCCCCATGGAAGGGCGTTATCAGATTCAGAAAAAGGGGGAAACTAAGCCCAAGGTTTATCAGGCCATTTAAAATCATAGAACGGGTTGGTAAGGTAGCCTATCGCCTCGAGCTACCGGAAGAGTTGAATGGAATACATGGTACGTTTCATGTATCACAGCTACGGAAATGTCTGGCAGAGGAAACAACTTATATCCATTATGACGATATCGAAGTGGATGATCGCCTGAATTATGCGGTAAGGCCAATAGAGATTTTAGATCAAAAGGTTAAGCACTTGAGAAATAAACAAATCGATCAAGTCAAGATCAAGTGGGAGCATAGGAAAGGTTCGGACACTACATGGGAGTCCGAAGAGGAGATGCGACGTCTCTACCCTACATTATTCGGTATGTACTCTGGTTTCGAGTACGAAACCCTTTTAAGGGGGTTGGACTTGTAACACCCCGAAAATACAAATTCTTATATTACAAATATGTTGTAAATAAATAAGTGAAACAAACTAACTGGGAATGACATTAACCTAGTTAGATGATGACTTATAAGTAGTTAAAGAGTCAAAATAAAATAAAAACGAAAGTTGAGGGACCAAAGGTGTTTAAATGAAAACTAATAATAATAAAACAAAATTTAACTCACAACACACTCTTCAAACCCTAGACTCTCTTAAATCTCACAAATTGAAGGTCAAGATCAGTCCCAAAACGAATTTAGAGCATGGATTAGTGATCCCCATTGCAAGGAGATCATAAGGTATGTAAAATTTGATGAAAATTCTCTACTTGAGATTTTCATGAATTTGGGAAATCCGAATTTTTATGATGCATGTTTGTTATTTGGATAGAATAGTGATTATATAGTGTCTAAGGGTAAAACCTAGACAACAACATGTGAAATCATGTCTAAATTCAGGAAATTTCATGAACACATTGAAGGTGGTTTATGGGTTTTGTGAGAAAATGATGAACACTAGGGTTTAGAAGGCTATTCTAGTGTAAATTGATTCATAGAAACTGATTTCTGAAAAATATGATGTTTAATTATATATGTGATAGCTCAATTAATGTTAATCGAGGCTAAGTGACAAGCCAAGGATTAGAATATAAAAGATATAAATTTTGCCCTTTATGTGTTCGTAGAAATGCCTCAAAGAAGGCTTGAAACTGAAAATTTAAGTTAAAAACGCATAATTGTGATGTTTAGACAAATTATGCGATATATGATTAAAAAGGGAGTTCTAAACGTATCATGATTGAACTCTATAGGAAAAGATACCGGAGCGTCGAGTGGACAAGCCGGTGGCGACTTGCGTTTGAAGGGCGTGCATTGAAGGTATGTAACTTGATTCGTTACATTTGGTAAATTTTGATAATTAGCATATGTGTAGTTGAATTGTAGAATAAAAGTTGTTGATTTAAAGCGATAATGTTCGCTATATTGAATAATAGGTCAAGAATTGGTTAGAACTCGTTGGTAGTCATCATAATGGAGGATTCCGTAGATGAGCCAAATGGGTCGAATAATCAAATAATGCGTGGCTAATGCTTCGTAATATGGTTAATAGGTCTTTTGTAATTGTTAATAAATGACATATTAAAATACGAGAATTTAGCGTGTTGGTTTGTTAGAATGATAAAGTCCATAAGAGTAAACTAAACGGGTCATTAAGAGAAGGTATGAATCGAATAACGGTAGTACCTCACTTGTAGATTTTGAGCCCGAGTGACGGGTAGCGAAATACTAAACACGCAAACCGGTGATGGGAGCGTGGGCGTTAAAAATGAGGAATCTGAGATTTGGGGTTTGGGTGAAATAAACAAATCAGTCAAATCATAAGTTACGGTAGAGTCCAGAAATTACGGTAGAGAACAAAAGCATTACGGTGGTCCACTACTGATTTACGACAGACAAGGATCACACAGCATCTACCGTAACTTACGGTAGATACCGTAAGTTACGGTAGAGTCCAGAAATTTTTATCCATTTCTGAGCATAGTTCGATTATGCAAATTATCTAAGAACACTAATACTAATATTTGTCAAAATCTCCAGTTTTTAGGTATTGCAATTACGTGGATGATGGTCAAGACAATGCTCTCGAACCGAACACAATCTTTTGAAGCTTACGCACTAGATTAACTTTGTCTTAGACAATGTTTATAATGTAAACAATTTGTTAATCATGTTTGAATGACGTAACTAGTTAAGTAATTGTCTAGAATGTAATCACTCTTAAACTTGAATTTTGTATATCTTTTGAAGTAAGATACCAATTTAAGTAAATTCATATGTATTTACATTAAATTCCTATAAAATTTAGACGGGTGTTACAAGACGCTTCAACAGACGAGCAGACAAAAATAATCAAATCGATGGGTTTGTTAAGTTTTACATAAAACGCCATATATCTGGTGAAGATTGTGAAGAGACAGACTGATGACAGTGAAGATTGTGAAGAGAGATCCGATTAGGATTTTTTTTTCCGCATCTAATGGTTGTAATATAATCTTCCGATTGTAAAACACCAAGATACCACAAAACGCCAAAATGTATATAAAAAATAATAGAACAATGAGCCATCTTGTCTAAAACGCCTTTGAATCTAAGAACAAACAATGCGGCGTCATCCTAAAAAGTCATGGCCATACTCAGTATGGATGAAGCCATTCACAGAGAAATTCTGACCCCCCTGGGGTTCCAATGGCATACGATTTGAATAACGCCATAAACGCCAAAATACTGATACAATGAAACCATGAAAAACGCCATATAATTATTGAATTTGATTAACGCCAAAAAATCTTAAACGCCAAAAGTAAATCAATATTGTGAAAAAAGAAATTGGAAAAGCGGAAGATAAAATGACCAAAAAACCCTTCCGACCCTGATCATGCCCTACGCCACGTGTTGGGCCAGGATGCGTTCTCATCGTTCTCACACTTTTTGCCGTTTTCTCCAGAACCCGTTTCTATATATATATATATATATATATATATACACACACACATAAACTAAGTTTATAAAAATTATTAATATTTTTATATAACTTATTTTTGTCGGTTTTATATATATACACTTTAATATATATTTAGCTTGTCGGTTCTAAACGTTTATTTTGAATAAGTTTGGATATGTACATTTTTATACTTGTCAAGTTACAAGTATTTTTATGTTTTGTATTTTTTGTAACTATTTAGTTTAGTATGTATTTTCCTAACTTTCTAAATACATACAAATAAATACACAAAATTATATACACATAATATTTGGTGGTATATATATATATATAGGGGATGGTTCAAATGAAAACCACTTTTATTGTGAAAACTCGAAAACTAACTAAAAAAAGCCTAAAAAACACACAAAATTTTTTTTTTCAATTTTTTTTATAAATTTCGCTGGTTTTTATATATGAAAAAAAATTTCAAAAAAAAAAAAAAAGAAATTTTTTTTTGTTGTACTGCACATGTGTAGTACACTAATACGGAAAGCCTAAACCACTTAACCCACCCCCCACCGACACCCCCCAAAAACCTAAACCCCCCACCCCCACCCCCCAAAAACCTAAATTCACCCTCCCACCAAAAGCCTAACCCCCCACCCCCCAAAAACCTAAACCCCCCACCCCCCACCCTCCCGAAAACCTAAAACTAAACCCTAAACATAAACCCGAAAAAAACCTAAACCCCCCACCCCCCAAAAACCTAAACCCCCCTCCCCCCCACACCCAAAAAGTTAATCCTAATCCTAAACCTCCAAAAAAACTAACCCTAAAAGCTAAACTAGACTCAAAAAGCTAATTTTAAGCATGTAATGCAATTGTAGTACATGTTATATTGCACATGTGCACTACTATAATAATAGTATTGAAAACAAGACGACACCATAAATCTTTTTTTATGTCATAAAAAATATGCTCGAATATACTTGAATGAAAGATACAAAAATTTGTGATCTTATGGTGCCATTTTTGTTTTAAAATGATAACGTATGGAGAAATGGGAAATGTTTGAAAAGTTATATATTTTTTTTTTCAATTTTACCCCTCCTTCATTAAAAGTCTCCCCCCCCCCCCCTCCTTTTTAGTGGTTTTTAATTAGTTTTCGAGTTTTCACAATAACTAGTGGTTTTTATTTGAACCTTCCCCTATATATATATATATATATATAACTAATTTTAGTTTAATAAAAATCTAGTAATTTTTAACTTAAACTTTTCACCCAAAATTTTGTATAATCATGATTAAGGTTGTTAGTCATATTTTTAGCCAAATAAATCCTTGTTAATTACTCCTTAATCATGATTAGATTTTATAATTTTGTCATAGTTTCCTCTAAACTATGGACTTTTTCCATGTTTTAAAACATGATTGTTATACACTTTATAACATCAACAATTTGCCATGTTTTACAAAACTTAATATTAACCATAATATCAACAAAAATGCTTATGAACTTGTATATAATTTATACATTTCAAATATTATATTTAAGATATGGTCATCTTTAATTTTCATAACAAGTTTATATAAACTTTAATTACACTTTTTCAAGATAAATCTTGTTCATGTGTTTTTATATAAAAACTATACTTGTTATTTTTAATGAAATCATTTTTAAGTATAAAACCAAGTTCTTAATATTTAGTGCTGATAGATCTTGCTTAGATCTAAACATGAACATGTTTAGATCTCACTTTTAAGCATAATTTTGCAAGATCTAATTAACTACATCAAACTATTACTAATACTAACAACAAAAATCATCATGTAACACCTTTGCAAGATCTAACTAACTACATCAAACTATTACTAAAACTAACATCAAAAATCATCATGTAACACATAATATGTTAGATTTTTATTTGTTTTTGTTAAGGTTTAAGTAGTTTTTAGGTGAGCTTCAAGATGAACACTTGTATTTTTATAAAACTAGAATGAAAATACAAGAGTTTGAAGCTTACTACTAGCTCATAGGCTAGGGATGATCAACTTGAAGATGTGATGAAAATGAGATGAAGAAAGAGTGAAGATTATGAGCTCCTAGTCTTGTGATTTGCTTCAAATAACTTCCAATCACTTGCAAAAGTCTTTGATCATCAACCCTTAGCCATGCAAGTAATAAAATAGAATGTTTTGGAAAATCAAAAGGATGGTGTTTGGGTGTTGTTTGGCCAAAAACAAGGAGGAGGAGGAGGAGGAGAAGAGTTGTGTTGGTGATTGTTGTTGTAAAATGCAATTGAAAGTGTTGTTGGTTTTGTTATAATCTTGCATCATCTAGCCATACACTAAGCATGTGTAAGGCTATGCGGTATGGTGATGGTTCATTGTTGGAGGATGATCCGCCACGTAACCACCACTTAGGATGGGGCAAAGGGGATGAAACTAAGGAAATGGGGGGGATGAGCCTAATATATATATATATAAGTTGTATGTATAGGTGTGTGAGAGAGGGGGAGGACCGACACAATCGTCCGGAGGGAGACGGGGAGGACGCCGTTGAGGGGGGCGAAATGGGCGGAGATGCGGTGCCGGTGGGGGACGGTCCAAGGCCGAAGACCACACCGTGCAGCCTAATAGGTTTACAACTTATCACCAAAAATGGTTAGTGGGGAGGGCCCACATAACCGAAAATATGGGTGTTTAGTTGGATTTTAATTATTAGTTGGTAAATCTAGTTAGGATTTAATGGTGATTAGAAGATTATATAATTATCTAAATTGTAAGTAATTAAGATGTTAATTAATGTTTATGATGTTAAAAATATGTTAACTAGTTCACTAGACTAGTTTTTTTTAAAGGTATTAATTATTCGCGGATGTCGGGAGGTCTAGCATACGTTGTCTTAACTGGGTCCGTGCTAGAGTGCCCCTTTGCACAATATATCCCCAATTTAAACCCCTCAATGAGAAACCCCTATTATCCAGACTCGAACTTGAGACCTGGAGGGGAAAACTCACCCAAGCCCACCATAGGTGGAACTTAAATACCCGTGGCCACCACTAGAGCACTAGTGATGGTTTCACTAGACTAGTTAAATTGTTGTTTTGGTGATATACTTGACACTAGTTTCGTTATCGGATCGTGAAATTGTACGGAAAAGTATAGATAAGTATCTTCGGGATATTTCTGATATTTTTGATGTTGTTTATCAATGATCCTTTTTATTATTACTAGTTGCTGAATTTTGCTGCGGAAGTGCTGAATTTTGCTGATGTCAAGTTCAGATCGGACAATTTTATTGTTTAAGTATTTTTCCAGAAAGTATGATATCTAAGCTGTTTTCAGCTAATGTTTTTTTGTGAATAAGTTGTTGTGGATATGTTTTCATATCCTGTTTTTTTTCATTTCGGGCTGTACTGCGACTATCCTGACATGAATAGTGTGTTCGCATTTTTGCCGCTAGTCTAGGACATAGTTTTGTACTATTTCGAAATGCGGCGAATTTGTTATCATACTATACTATGATATTGTATATTCCTAGACTAATGAGACATATTTAAATAAAAGTTAAGTCAAAAGCGGGAAATATATTAACGTAAATATTGATAAAGTTGTACGAAATTACCGGATATTTTGCCATTTATCACATTTACGATAGTGTTTGATATGCATGTATGAGAGGTGGAATGGAATGGACCATTGTGAGAGAATGAAAAAAGGTTGTTTGGTTGGTCAATGGAATGGAATCGTTCGTTACACAAGGCATTCCATTCCCTCCGAATCATTCCACCCACCTTTTTTTTCATTTGATTTCCTCTTTGATCCTTCATTAACAATACTATAACCTGCAACCCACCACCCATCATCACAACCCACCATTATCGCCACCACCCACCACCGCCATTATTGTCATCCACCCACTGCCACCGCCGCTGCCACCACTCACCGCCACGACCCACCCCCGCCACCATCGACACCGTCGCCGCCACCACCCATTACTACCACCATCGCCACCATGGACGTTACTCACCCACCACTTCCGGCGTCACCGCCACCCACCATCTCTGCCACCACCGCTTCCATTACCACCACCAGTGCCACCCACCTACTACTTCCTCCACCACCACCCATTTTTGCCATCGCCGCCACTTATCACCACCCACCATTACCGCCACCAATCCACGTCATTCACCAAACAACATAAAGTAATGATTCATTCTATTCTTACATGGAAACTGATATATGTGTTTAGGTAGTAGTTAATTTAACAACTTTGGAACACGGTTATCATGTTTTAAATTTACAAAAATGATTTTTATTTATACTAAATACACACAACGGGCAGTGTACGCATCACGTATAGTATAGCTTAGATAAGAACCAAGTATTGTCCAAAGATACGCTTCCCCGACTCAACTTCCATTATTATTTTGATAAGTTTTATTTATAGATAGATTAGTAGACTAAATAGTAATAGATGGACTTTTGGATAGGTCTTGCTTATTTAATATAGTTAATTTCACTAGTGTGGAAAATACTTAAATCTTCTTATTTATCTATTATAAAAATTGGAAGAAGCTCTTGTTATGGTTACCGTCTTTCCCTATAAATAGAGCAATATGGTCGACTTAGGGACTCACTTACACACTTCCACACTGACACAACACTCGCAAACCAAATTGTATTCACTTAGAAATCGATCAATCAGCTCCACACTTGTAATCTTTTCGAGTTATTAATAGATTAGAGCTAGGTAGTTTCCAGCTCCCGGGGTTTTTATGCCGGCGATCATCTCTCGTAGATATCAAGGGATTTTCCCCGTAACAAATCACTTGTATTCATCTTTATTTACAACATTCGTCCATTATTCATCGTATCTTTACAGTTTTATCAAACTTAATTACTCTACAATCTGTTTTCTGAACCGAGGATTATGACATTCACTCCTAGATCCTAAATACCAAACTTACAATTTTCAACAGCACCCTATCTCACTTTTTAAGTTTGGTTACTAAATTGATCTTGTCAATTTTTGACCAAAACATGTGTAACACCCTGAAAACGGGTTTGGTAATCAAACCACATTAATACTAAAAGACGGGTAAAGTACCGTTAGTGGTAAAATTAACCCGGAAAATATTAGGATTTATATAACTAAATCTAATATTTAATAAAAAGGGAAAAATAATGCTTTTGAGAAATAAAGCTTATAAAAGGCCCGAGTTAACGGGATTTAAAATAAAACGAGTCATAAATTCCATGAACCCACTAAGTTAACTAGGAAAGTTTATCCTAGTTAATAAGTGGGAATATTGTTAGAAATAAGTGGGTTGCGGCCTACTTAATAACTAACCAAACATAAGGGGGCAATTTTTTGATAAACTTGAAAGTTTATTTAAGTAAAAGAATGTTCAAAACAAAACACACACATATGTGTGTTCTGTTCGACCAGAACATACTCCAGGAGCTCACAACCCTAATCTCAACAAAATCATCTAATTGAAGGTCTAAACAAAGCCTAAATTCAAAATTGAACGTGAATTAATGATCACCCAAGCTAGGGGATCATAAGGTATGTAAAATTTTGATGATTTGTGAAATTGGGAAAGTTTCAGAATCATCATAATCACAAATTATGGATGAATTATTGAAGTTATGGTTGAATTGTGATGTATAATTTCTTAGGAATAAGATCTTAAGTAAAAAATTATACATATATTGCCATGAATTGCATGATTAGATGATTTACCACACTAGGATAAGTGGGTTTTAATCATATGATGAAATTGATGATATAATTGTGTTTAGAATCATCATATATGATAGTAATGAGGAAATACTTGAACAAATTGTGTGTTTGAGTATATAATCATACTTACTATGAAATGAGTTTAGTATGATATGATAAAAATTGATGATATATTCATGTTCAATGATGTTTAATATCATTGTGTATTAATTCGGTAAATTATGATTACAAGAACTTGGTTAATAAGTGATTAGAATGGTAACATAAGAATGATGCTTACCAGATAATTGACCAAGTAGTTGAACTACATCGTGTAATTATTTACGTTAATAGGTAGTTGACTTTAAAAAGTCAAATTGACCTTTGATATGATCGAATGATAATTTCGACATAAAAATCACAGGATGGAATAGTCGTGAATGATTATGACTAATCTAACCATCTTACCAATTACAATGATAGTTTGACGCTTGATAAGCTATGTGAAAGCTTGGGAAGGAAGCGGGTCAAACGAATCAAGAATGAAGGAAAAACATAATCATGATGCAAGGTAAGTATAGCTTACACTATTCTTAATTTGTAGAATATTATTTTATCATATTAATTATGAATAAGATAAATAAACAATTGAATTATGATGTTCCGACGTGTAGTCGTACGAAACAAGATAATCAAAGATGATAAGAAACCATATTGATGGTTAAAAAGGAGTAAAACGGTAATTCGGTCACTCGTTGACGATAACCGTTAGTTTTTTAAAGACACTTTATGGCGTAAGCCATAATGGGTCAAAAGAGTTAAGAAATGGTTTATAAGTAAACTGACCGTACGGTGTAAACCGTAGCGAGTCATGTAGATGAGATGATAATAAATATCATCTTGCAACGATAAACGGTCAATTAGACCAATGGGTCAAAAGGTGACGATATCACCCTTTGACAATATCGACTAATGATTAATTGTTGAGTTATGTGCTTACAGGAGAAAATATCTAATGGATATTCGAGTCACTATTAATTAGCGGTTATTAAAGCAAAGTGTAAAACGGGTCAATATATTGATCCGAGCCAGGTATGTGTAATAGGTTAATTACTCATTTAGAACTTGAAATTCTATGAGAGTTAGACAAAGTTAAAATAGACATTTGGTTACTTTAATAGGTAAACCGAATGATTAAGAGTATAGTCATTCTGTTTTGAAAACATAATGACTTCTCAAACAAAGTCATAGTTAAAAAGATGGATTTTGGTCAAACATGCCTTTAAGAGTCCTTCGTCGTAAATGAAAGGCTAAAATGGACCAAAATGCCCTTGATCGATAAATCAAGTAAACGACAATTACGGGTTGTTTAGAAATAAGTAATTTGATCAAGCAAATACTTAAGATAAGTATAAAGCGAAAAGCATGATCATTGTGAGTCAAATGCCTTAAGATGAGCCTTTGCCGTAAAACGATAATCCGAGGGATATAACTCGGAATAAATAATATACCACATTAAATCCACCACAATTATAGTTGTGGTGGAAGATCAATTGATAAATAATGTAGAGATAAGATGCTAGAAATAAATGAGCATGAATTATGCAGAAAAAGTGTTTAAATACCCTTAACGGGTCAAAATAAGCATCTAAGTAAAAACGGGTTTAAGAATGTATACAAACCCGTGATTTGAACTTAGTATAATAGACAACATTGAAATTATGAGGTTCATAATAAATTAGGAAACAATCATGTTTGTTTGATAAATACATGAACGGGTTAAAAACTTAGTAAATATATATTAAGCCGAAGGCTTACAAGTCTCAAATTTTGTTAATTCGGATGTTGGATCCATGTGATGCAGAATTGAATTATGATCATCTAGGAAGAAGCGGATCGTAAAACGGATAAAAATACAGAAAGTTATGCTTGTTTCAGCAAAATATAGTTTGGCTGGAAATGTGCAGGCTTTTAAACAAAACCTGCTGGAAATTAGCCCCTCTCGCGCCACGCAACAGAAGACCTCAGTGTCTTCGCGACACGCAGGGGTTGTCGCGGCCCGCGACCCAATTGATTAAAGCTCTCGCGGCCCGCGAGAGCTACCAGAACTGGCAAATTTGTTGTTTTGTTTGTTTTGTCTTGCGCATCAGTTTTAGACATGTTATAAACATTAAATTACTAACTCATTTCATGTGTTTATGAAATGTAGGTTAACTATATGGTGCAGGATGATGATCAAGCTCGATAAAGAACCGAACACGATTAAGAATTCAAGCTTCCACAAAATGTTTCGTCGTCATGTTTTAAACGGCGAATAGTTATACAAGATGTTGAAATATTTAAATCTTAAAATGTTTTAACAGATTCGTATTTTCAAGTGTATGTTTAATAGTTTCGTAGGATGGGAGTGTACGGTTTCGTAGGATGGGATGCCCAAAGTTACTCTAAAAGGATAAAAAAAAGGTGTATGAGTTTATGGAGTTTAAATACAATTAAATACAAGAAGAAAATTGTAAGAAAAGGGTCTAAAAGTCACTGTTTTAAACTTGGAGATTTTTGCCCTAACTTGAGAAATGTGAAGATTTAAGAGTGTTAAAGAGAGTGTTTGGAGTGTGAAAAAGTGTTTAGGAGGTGGTAAGGGGTTGTATTTATAGTTAGGATTAGGGCTTGAGTGTTAAATGAAGTGGTTGGGGGTTGAAAGGAGGGAAATGGAGCCAAATTCGCGAAATCCAAACAATCTGCCAGACTAGGTCCTTGTGGACCGTAAGAGGTTTGGTCTTACGGTCTGTAAGACCTTTCAAAAACTTCAAAATTCCATTTTGGCCCTTGTGGTTAGGTTTGGTTGTTATTTGGGGCCATAAACGCATAGTTAAGCATGTTTTGGACATTTTAAGATGTAATTACACATGTGTAATGTATGGATATCATTCCGAGAAAATATAATCTCGATTTATGTCTTGGTTTTTAATTAAAACGCGTATATCGTGATTGTTTGCGTATTGTGCATGCATGATTAAACAAGTATGATATAAAATGTGATTTCCATTATGATCAAAGTCTCGGAATTACAAAGATTGAAATTGAATGTACGAATTACAATAAAACGAAAAGAATTACAAAACACGGAACGTTACAATTCCATTCCCTCGTACATTTCATTGCCCCATACCAAATGGACCCGTAACTTTAATACTAACCCTAAAGCTAAACCCTAAATTCTAAAGGATACATATAAGATCTGACAAGCCATGCCAATGGATGATAAATTATGTTAAAAGTTTTAAAAAAAACATAAGTAGTTCATTATTATTGTATCTACAAAACAAAGGTCGGTGGCCTTTGCCACCGACCAAAACACCCCTATACTTTCTAAATTGACACATACACCCCTATTCTTTAAAAAACACCCCTACACTTTGTAAATTAACACCTTTGACCCTCAAACTTTTCTACTCAATAACTTAATACCTCATTTTATTTAAATTACTTTTATAAGTTTACACCACAACATGCTGCACATTATTATACTTTTTTTATCCATGCCTAACCACGTTATTGTCAAAATTACTTTTACAACTTTACATCGCTGATTAAATTACTTTTACGGCTTTAATCGCAACGGCATAGACATGCACCTTTTTTATCTATGTCTAATGACATTAATGTCACGAACGTAACTTGTAACAAAGTCAAAAAGTCAAAAACGCGTAATGTTACGTACGGGCACCACATGTTAATGTAATTATCGTACAGTATAACCACAATACTTATATAGATTATACTGAGTTAGATCGAATACGTCGAAAACGTGTTTTCATATGATTCACATAACGTGTCGCCAACTATGAAAACTAACGTGTCGCTGCCGCAACGTGTCACCTATTACAACAATCTAGTTCATATGTATGTTGTAATTAGTGTATATAAAAAAAGAGATAATATAAAAAGTTGACCGTAAAGATATATCACAAAATATTAAAACCATCCATTTTGGGTTATTTAATACACAATGATAAGTTATTTTCATAATATATATTTAGAAATTCAAACAGGGGCGGATCTAAAGCCAATCAGGGGGTTCCCAGGAACCCGTTCGGTTCGTAATTTATAGTGTTAATGTCACACCCCAACCAATGGCGGAATCATTGGAGTGGGACTTGTTCAAGATTGCAAGAGACTTCATAACACTATTTGTGACAATATTTAATTCAACCAATTTCATTTCATAAATAAATTGTCAAAACATTACAAGAAAATCAAATAACAACATTGTTCAACATAACATTAACAAAATTGATACAACATCTTAAACCTAAACGTCTAAGTGAGTATCTAGGCATCTTTTCTATCCATTTTCATAGCATCATCAATCATCAACCTGTAACATGTTTAAAATACAATTCAATGCAAAAGCAAAGGTGAATATACAAGTTTAAGTATAAGTATAAGTATAAAAGTTTAAAAACGAATCCACATGGCAACTTAGTTTATACAAGATCAACCTAACATGGCATGCAATATTTTTAGTCAACCCTCTGTTTACGCAAAATGATATAATTCAACATGACCACTAGTCTACGGGCGGTGCGTTACTCCTATAGCGCTATACATGTCAAATGGAGGCTCGTGAAAGCTAATGACTAAAACATATCACATAAATATGGCCCACGTATAAGCATCAAGTATGACAACATAGTATTCATGTATAAGGATTGTTTTCGTGCATTGCATAAAGAATAAGTTTAAGTGTGTTTTAATAAAGTAACATGTTACACCCCAAAAAGTGGTAAACAAAAAAAGGGGGTTGCGAGTATACTCACGGTTTTACAAGTCTTCTACTTGAATCCGCGAGTGAGTTGGTTGATTAGGAGGTTGGAACACCAAGTCCTTCTACACAAAGGAAACATAGGTGTGTGAGTTTGGGCATTCGGAAGATTTAGGGATTTAGAAAGTTAAAACACAAGAATATATGTATTCGAAAGTAATCATCCTTTAACACAAAGTACTTGTTCTTGACACTATGAAACCTCAAGGGTTAATGTTTTCATGAGTAATATACTCATTAGAATCGTAACAAGTCTTATGTCTTAGATGATGTTATTCTAATATCTTGACGATTGAACACAAGTCCTCCATCAAGAGTTCGAATAGTATATATATGTATAAGTATTATATGTATTATTTAGTCCATTAGTCAAGCATGAGGTAGAAGATAAATCTTCATTTAGGTACCTCTATTGTGTCATAGAATTCATGTAGGAGGTAGGAAGAACAAGCTTCCATTTAGGTACCTCTTATGGTTCACCACTACACTTGATGTAAAAACATACAAGGAGGGTCATGAACTAATATCAATACAAGAATAAGAAACAACTATACTATGAGAAATCACCAAGTAATGTGGGGATTCTGTGTTGGACAACCCAAGTTGGTCCATAATCACACCTTCATCAAGCTTGAAGCTTGAACATGACTTGTGGGTTAAAAACCCTAAATAAAACAGAAAGTATTTGAGGATTAACCTCTGATTTTGTATGTCTCAGCCACGTTTTTAAGCTTAACTAACCATAGAAGTGGTTATAACCATAAGGACATGGGTTTGAGTGAGTTAGACTCAAGTTTGCACAAGTATAAATAATGTTTGATTCAAAATAAAACGAACAGTGAACTTTGGAGCCTATTTTCTGGAGTTACAGGGACTTATTCACTGTGAAATACCCATGGAATCGAAGCTAAGGTCAAGCCAAGCGTTCTGGAAAAAGAATGAGCTAAAACGGATGAGAAATGAAGAAGTTATGCTCACTTTAGTGGAGCTTGGTACTTCTGTCCGAACTTGCACTTGCAGCTACGTTTTTGAGTGATTGAGAGAGTTGTGAGAGTGTTTCTAAAGTGCAAATGGCTTGGACTAGTGTGGGTTTATATAGGGAATGAATTAGGGTTGGCTTAGGTGTGTAATTAATGCCAAAAACCCGGTTTTAAACTCAAAAACAACCAAATCCCGCTCAAATTCGCGAAGGAGAAAGGGCTGACTGATCTGGGACCTGGCTCGCGCCCCGCGTAGCCCCAAGACCAAGCTTACACGGCCTGTATGGAAGGGTGGGCTGAAGTTTGATTAAATTGCAATTAGGCCCCTAGACTTTGTTATTTTGTGCATTTAGGGTGTTTTAGGGACTACTTTCGCCATAAAAGCATAGTTTAAGGCCAAACAAAGTATGAGGAACATAATCAAAGTATAATTAAGCTTATGAAGGTCGTATTTAAATATCGTTTACGATCAAATCACGTTTTATGCATAAGTTTCACATATTTGCAAGTTTAGCACATAGTTTCCAAGAATTACGAGTAAGCATCAATTGTTTCACAAAATTGAATGTATGAGCATGTATAAAGTATGTATATCATGAATTGAACAAAACACGAGTTTCATTTATGATCCAAGTCTCGGATTTTACAACGGTTACAAAGAAAGAACGATTACCAGAACACAAGACTTCCAAAAATAGAAATACAAACAAGACTTCCTATTTATGGGAAGTATGAAGTAGCAGGGCGTTACAGTTAATCATATAGAAAATTATGAAGGAATCCTCTAATATTTTGTAGGGGAACCCTATAACCAATTCTATTGAATGGTAAACTGGTTCACCGCACTCTAATTAAACTGGACATCCCGAGTCGAGTCAGCAAAGTCCTTTTTTTAACTATAAATACGAATTTGGCTTTAGATATTCGATTCATGCCTTGTGTCTTTCATGTTTACCCTCAAACGAAAACACACACACATATGAAATAGGGTTTATTTCTTCCATATGCATTAACCTAACGTTAATGCCATTTATACTTGTTAATAATTGACTGCTAAACCTATTGTTTCTTGGATAAATCTTCTCCTTTCTCTCTTTCTTTTTCATCTAGCTTATACCGCTTTATATACATTTATACTCAACTAAATTGTTAAATGGAATGAAGATTTGCAACTTGAAATTGAATCAGGGTACTTAATTACTTATCATCTTTGAGTTGAAATATTGATTACTGAATTTTGTATAAAGTTTATGTTGTATCCTATAATGTTAAGCTCGCTCTTATTCGTAAAGACCATCTTATTTATATTACGTGTTTTTAAATTTATCATGACAATGTTTTTGTCATTATTTTATCGTATTTTTATTATGTGATGAACCTTACACGACACGAACTGTCGAACCGACCCGTATTTTTTATGTTCGGAAATATGATATTGAAACATTTAAAAAGTGAACCGCTTAGAAAAAATTTCTTGATCCGCCACTGAATTCAAAAGTAGAACAAGATATACGGCAGTAGGCCGAATACACCATCCCTGAAATAAGAGAAGTATGAGATCATTTTGAAGGCACGTGCCTATTATTAGCTGCGCGTTAGCCATAATGTTTGTGGTACTGAAGAGCCATAATGTTAGGAGACCCCGATTGAGACATCTTTAATGACAATAGCCATAATTAGAAGGGGCCATCCATGCATCCTTAGCGGTATAAATACCTACGAAATATATGAAGTAACACACGCTCTCAAAGTGTTTGTTGATTGAGTTAGCCCTTGCCCACAAGCCAGAAGGTACGTCAGTAAATTTTGTTTTAATCCAATTGTTCCTTGATAATGTAGCTTGGAGTTCATGTATATACTCATTTACTCGATCAGGATTTGTAGACACATTATATGTGTGTGTATTGATTTACATCTTAAGGGGAACTACTAAAAAATGTATTTCAGTGATCGAAGTTTATGATAAAAAAACTAGTCATCTATCCCCTAATAAGTAGGTCACAAACGGGTTTAGGCTTAAATTGGTTGCCAAATCCTTGAGTCATAAACATGTAAGGTTGCAACGATAAATTGTTTTTACGATCAAATTTGGTTCGTAATTTAGTCACAAAAGAACAATATTGATCAATTTACAATTGTTTTAACGGTAAAAAATGTTATGTTATAATAGTGTGAGTTGACCAAACTAAGGACAATTATTTCACTATTTACGTTAATACATAAATAAATATAAGTAACTACTATGAGTTGCTTGGTTTGCGAAATTCAGTGAAAGTGGAATCTGAATTTTATTTTCTTAATAAGTTTGGTTTGTAGAATATGTACAACTGAAATCTCGGTTTCACTCTTATTGTATTGGTTGAGAAATGAACTAGAATAAAAACGAAAAATAATTCCCTAATATTCCTTCATGTAAAGGAATTCAACAATCGTTCCAAAGAGTTAAATGCCATTTTAGTCCCTATGTTTTGGGTCATTTTGCCAGTTTAGTCCAAAGGTTTCATTTTTAACCTGTGGGTCCAAAAAGGTTTCACAGTTGCCATTTTAGTCCACTGGGTTAACTTCATCCATTTTTTCTGTTAACCAGAAGGCCATTTCGGTCATTTTATATGGCTGAATTGTCCTTTTAGTTAATAGAATTACATACAAAATGACCAAATTGGCCTTCTCGTTAACAGAAAAATGGATGAAATTAACCCAGTGGACTAAAATGGCAACTATGAAACCTTTTTGGACCCACAGGTTAAAAATGAAACCTTTGGACTAAACTGGCAAAATGGCCCAAACCACAGGGACTAAAATGGCATTTAACTCCGTTCCAAAATAAGTAGTTCAACCAACGAAAATAGAATCTCTGGCCACTCATCTCATTGTTGTCGCATCTGCCATCCCCCTCCCACCACCCTCGCTACCACTGCAACCCTCAACAGCCTTCACCACCCCTCTGTCACTGTCTCCCAAACATTGTCGCCACCCTTAGCATCGCCGCTATCCCACCACCTCCTTCATCCTTGCCACCCCCACTATCAATGGTGGGGTTGCAATGGACAACGATGGCGGCAATTGTTGTGTGGCAATGGTAGGCAATGTTTGGGGTGGCACGTGTTTAGGGTTGTAGCTGAGCGGAACCGAACCAGGGTAAGCTCAGGCTCGGCTTGTTTTAAAATCAAATCGAGCCGAGCCAGCTCATTTTTCTTAACGAGTTGGAAAGTTGGGTTCAGGCTCGGCTGGTCAAAAGCTCGAGCCAGCTCGTGGCTCATCGAGCTGGCTCGTTTGTTTAATAAAATTTATATTTTTGTATTTTTTTTACAATAAAACCAAAAAACAATAAATAGAAGATTATTTAGGCTAATAGAATGGTAATTTTGTGCAAACTATAAATAAAACGAACAAGAAAAGATTCTATTTTACTTACCCTAATATATATTTTTTTAAATCACTGTTATTAATTAAGACTATAGCTTAACAATCTATTTCTTTCGATAAAAAAATAAACATGTTACTAATTAAACATTTTTTAAATATATTAGAATAAACAAACATATATAATTTGGGGGTTTAATTTAAACGAGCGAGCTAACGAGCCAACTACTGAACGAGCCACGAATCGAACCTACCTTGGCTCGGACTTGGCTCGTTTACAAACCGAGTCAACTCGTTTAAAAGCGAGCTGACTTCGAACCGAGCTTTTTTCAAATTTTTTCGAGCGAACTTCGAGCGAGTCCCGAGCCACAGACTTTTTGAACAGCCCTAGTAGGTTGGGGGTGACGACAGTGTAGGTGGCGGTGTTAGCGACCATTAGGTGGTTGTGGCAAAGGTGCCTAAGTGTTGGGTGTCGAATCCAGCAAATAAAATAATAAGAAAACTACTAGTATGAGTGGAAGTAGAGTTCGTGTCCACAGGGATACAGGATTAACTAATTATGCCAAAATGTTTTGAACACAGATACGATTGTATTGAAAAGGGGGGGGGGGGGGGGGTTTTCTATTTTAACTAAATGTAAAAACAGTTTATAATTTTTAGATTAAAAAGAAAAGCTAATTAAAGTGGTTGGAAAATTCAGATGTTAAAAACTAACTTCAACACCAGGGCAATTTCTTGATTCGGTTCAACTTACGATCAATAACGGTCACAGTGCAATGATCATTTTTAAATAATAGTTTGTATCGACACTAGACGTCACGCAGTTCGGACATCCACTCTATCTAATGTCTGACCAAACGCCGTTCGTTGATTAGAGCCAACCCGCTACTCTAAACTCACGCCGTTCGGATTTTAGCGTGCGGGATAGAAGTATCAATTACAATCAAACACTCACGCCGTTCGGAGTGTTTAATTACATTGTATGATTCTATAATAATTTTGGGTTCATAGACAAACTCAAAATATTATTTGTTCCTTTGTATCAAAAATTAAAACTTTATTAGGGTTCTAAAAATTGATTGAACTTTATTAGAAAAATTAATAAGTTGATCAGTTTTATTAACAATCTAATATTTTCCAGATCGAATCCGTAGTAAAAACAAGAATCATATATACAAACCACTAAAATAATTGAATCAAACGTGATCGTTTCACATAAGTTCATAAACCAAATCAAAGAAAATAAACCCTAATGTTGAAACTATACGGTTCTAGCCAGACATGGTGGCTAGAACAATCAAGTTAAGTGTATAACAAAACATCCAAAAATTAAAACTAACAAATCAAAGACAACACTTTTTTTTTCTAGAAAAATCACCAAAAACACCAAGTGCCTCTTTTGCCGATTTCGAGTACCAGTCGTCTTCGAAGAAGTCCAGAATTGTTGCCCCCTTTTTCTTTTAAGTTGGTGTAATTTTTTATCTCAAATCGTTTTTTTTTTTTTTTTGGGCTTATGTTGCAGCCCAAGTCTCCACGTGAGTTTTGATGGCCCATGAATCCAAAAGTTTTATCCTCGGCCCATTATATTTAATTTGCACAAATAAGTTGCTACTTCTAATACAGCTACTCTTGTAGATTTCCCAACTTGATCTAACTTTTGTTCGTAGCTTGTATTCTTGAATCCTTTCAAGTTTTCCCCACTCCCATGTCGTTTTTAGCAAGCGCACCGCACCTACAATATCAACAAAAAACAAACCAAAGTAGATTCTATTCCACAAAAACAAGCGTTTCGCAAAATCATGAGGTATAACTATGAAATATGCATCATATGTGACAAAATTTAATATTAATATGCTATAAAAACGTGCCTAAAAATGTAACT
Source organism: Helianthus tuberosus (assembly GCA_030545235.1). Lineage (NCBI taxonomy): Eukaryota > Viridiplantae > Streptophyta > Magnoliopsida > Asterales > Asteraceae > Helianthus > Helianthus tuberosus. Next base: position 30,219,551 of record CM060386.1, on the reverse strand, counting down.
AACAAATCTCCCCAAGCTTAAACCTTTCCTTGTCCTCAAGGAAGTCAAGAATAAGAATAATGCACATATGCATGCTTAATATTTTTTTCTAACTCGCTTCCTTTATTCCGGAAAACAAACTTGTAATGAGATCACATCCAACATTGTCAACTCTTGTTACATTCATTCGAACCCGGGAAATACTACCACGTGTAACCACGACTGTTGATATTTTGTGTCCCTTTAAACTCAAACCCGCTTAATCACAACCAAATGTTTTCTGCTTAATAATATACAAACTTACCAACATGGTTCAATCGGTCCAACCCCGATACCTATGACAACATCTACCCAACCTCACGACTTTTTGAAGATATCCAAAACCACACTTGAGGCAACCATGCACCCAAATCATGACACGATAGTTATTATTTTTCCGTTTTTAAGGGGTCGGGACTTTTCTCCCTAATTTGCTCAAATATTTTTTTTTTCGTTTACGATTTCATTTTTTTTCAAATTTTTGGCATACATTGTACTCTTTTACCCGTTTTTTTTTTCTCTTTTCTTTTACTATAATAACCTATGAGGTCAATTTTTCACCTCTTTATTTTTTTTCAAAGAAATTACGGAGGTGTCATGATATGGGGAACATAGTGTGTGATAGAGGATATGCAACTCAACCGATTTTTGGTCGGGATCAATCTTTGACCACAAGCATCAAGATGGGAAACTAAACACATATATTCAATTAAGGTTATTGCATACAACATTGGCGTTCCTAAGCTAGGGCCGAGCCTATCAACATATCCCAAATTATCTATGTTTTCTTACCCAAAGTTTACCATTTCGCGCATAAGCTTTGACATGCCAGAAATCATATCATTTCTCATTTTTCACAAACCATTTTCAGCGGAACAGAAACGTGTGTTTTTTTTTTTTTCGTATATACACCCTAAATGCAATGAACATGAAAAATGCAACTATATGCAACTATTTACAAACTAAATAATGCATGGTAAGATGAAAACATAAAAATTACCTCTAATCTCCCCAAGCTTAAGATGTAGCATCGCCCTCGAGGCTCGGAGAAATATGTGGAAGGCATCTACAAAGGCGGCGGAGCCGCGGAGGTGGCGGAGATTCAAGCCGCTCTATGTGGTCACGGAGAGAGACGATGGTGCGGCCCATCTCACGCATGATTACCAAGCAACATACTTGGTATGCCCACGAATCAAGTAACATACCTCAGAATGGTCGTGATAGGCAGTCCTAATTCACTGATGGTGGCGACGCTCGGAAGAGATAATTAAGGTGATCTGAACCGGCGACGTGGACGAATCCGGCGGTTGATTGTGTGTCGGCGGAGAATATGCGACTGTGGTGGCAGGCGGCGGTTGTTCGGAGTGGTGAAGGTGTGTGATCGGCGACCGGAGACGGGGTGAGGAGTGGTGTTGATGTCCGATGATGTGTGGAGGCCCGGCGGTAGAGTTGTCTTGTGAGAGGAGACGTGGGGCTGATGTTAGGGTTGCTGATGTTAAGGGGAAAGTAGGGGGTTTTTTTTATGTTATATTATTAATATTATCAGCTCTTAGACATCTCTTCCAAATTTTGTTCACAGAATTAGATGTGAAATATGAAAACGAAGAAAACTGGGACGGTTCTATGCAATCTTGGGAATTCTGGGTAAAATGAGAAGAAATTTTTTGTGGTATCCAGAGAAATCTTGGAAAGACTAGACTCTCTCCACAATAAAAAAAAAAAAAAAAATCACTTTCTAAGTTTTCCTTTTGAAAGACATGTCATTAATTATTGCTCCCTAAATCCGAACCCCCCTAAATCCGAACCCCTAGTTGGTCCCATGTGGTGGGGTTGGGCCGGTTTCCTCCTTGGAGGTCACCGGTTTGATCCACGGCTGCTGCATTATGGGGGGAGGACGTCCCAATGATGGATCGTTCCTACCGAGGCATGGTGCGGTCTTGAGGGCAACCCGGTTTTCATCCAGCTGTTACCCCAGCGAGTCTCTCGTGTGGGGCAGTATGGTTTCCGGGCGATGGTCAGTCAGAGCGGCTGCCGGGGCCCGATAGAACATCGCGTCTGAGAAAGCTGGGCTGACGGGTAACCGTCCTTGACGGGGATCCGGTGACCAATGGTCCATGTACATATTAAAACTCACCCTTCAAAAAAATTATTGTTCCCTAACTTCTAGCCTACTGCCTCGCTAGAATTCTCATTCTCATTATTAACGATGTCTAGACTTTGAAACATTATCACGCTATTTTGTATTTTGGTTAGAAAACGACCTAGTTTTCAAGTAGACCTAAAACTAAAAAAAATGTCTTATTTTTTGTTATACAGTTAAGGTTATTTACCGCAATGTCTGAGGCTGTAACTCCGCTAGTAAGACCGAAGAGAAAGGTGTGGGTCGATTATCTAGTCCAGTTCCGATGGATTTTGATCATCTTTCTCGTACTACCAATGTCTCTCACGTTATACTTCCTCGACTACCTCCGCGAAGTTAAATCGCGCCATAAGTCATACAAGCAACGCCAAATAAAACACGATGAAAACATCATCAAAGTCATTAAAAGACTGAAGAAAAGAAACCCATCAAAAGACGGTCTCATCTGTACCGCCCGAAACCCGTGGGTCACAGTAGGCATGCGTAACGTCAACTACAAACGCGCTCGACGTTTCGAAGTAGACCTTTCGGCTTTTTCCAACATCCTAGAAATAGACCAAGAAAGAATGATTATAAAATGTGAGCCCTTAGTGAACATGGGCCAGATAACAAAAGCCACGGTCCCAATGAACCTCGCGCTCGCTGTTGTTCCTGAGCTCAACGATCTAACCATCGGTGGGCTCATCAATGGCAGCGGGCTGGAAGGAAGCTCACATATATATGGTCTTTTTGCGGACATAGTTGTGGCGTATGAGATTATTCTTGCGGACGGACGGGTAGTACGGGCTACAAAAGATAGCGAATACTCTGATCTTTTTTATGCTATCCCGTGGTCACAAGGGACATTGGGCTTGTTAACGTGTGCCGAAATTAAACTTGTACATATCAAAGAATATATAAAATTAAGTTATAAACCCGTAAAAGGTGACAACTTAAAGGATCTCACAAAAGGATATATTGATTCTTTTGCACGTGAATTTGGGGATGATAATAATGATGATGATGAACAAAATGTTGTGGAGTTTGTGGAAACGTTGATTTATAATCCTCATGAAGCTGTTTGCATGACGGGAAACTTTGCTTCTAGAGAAGAAGTGATGAGTAACGGTAACTCGATGAAGATTAATAGGATCGGGTGGTGGTTTAAGCCGTGGTTCTACCAGCACGCGCAGACGGCTTTAATGAGAGGTGAGTTTGTGGAGTACATACCGACTCGTGAGTATTATCATCGACATACACGGAGTTATTTCTGGGAAGTTAAGCTTCTGCTTCCTTTTGCGGATCAATGGTGGTTTCGGTTTCTTCTTGGTTGGATGTTGCCGCCGAAAATATCTTTACTTAAGGCTACTCAATTCGAAGCGGTTAGAAACTATTATCATGACATGCATGTTCTTCAAGACTTGCTTGTTCCTCTTCACAAGGTTTCGGATGCTTTAGAATGGGCTCATCAAGAAATGGAGGTATGTTAATTTGAATATTTAAATGAAAACTTAAATACGTTCAGAGTTTATGTAGAAACACCATTCGGGTGACAGATTATCCAGACACCACTGACTGACATGTCAGACGGGCTGTATGGTCCATACTGGCCATATGACATGGGAAAATGGTCATATGGGGTTGTATGAGAGACGAGAAATGGTCATATGGTTCGTTTGAGGTGATGTTCGACAAATCCTACAGCCTGTATATATCATATAAGTGTAGACTTGATTTGACATCATACGACCCGTATAATGTGACAAACAAGTTAATGTACATTATTATTGCGGTGGTGTTCATATACATCACCCTTTCATATTTTGATAATAAAATTTTGTTCATAAAACAGGTATATCCCATTTGGCTTTGTCCACATAGACTATACAAGCACCCATACAAGACAATGGTGTATCCTGAGCCAGGGTTCGAGCAGGGTGACACAGTATACGTGCAAATGTACACCGATATTGGGCTCTACTATGCCCCAGGACCGGTACTGAGGGGTGAAGCCTTTGATGGGTCTCGTGCAGTGAGTCAAATGGAGCATTGGTTGATCGAGAACCATGGATTCGAGACACAGTATGCTGTTAGTGAGCTCAGTGAGAAGGACTTCTGGAGGATGTTTGATGGCGAGTTATATGAAAAGTGTAGAACAAAGTATGGATGTGTGGGGAACTTTATGAGCGTTTATTACAAAAGCAAGAAAGGTCGGAAGACCGAGAAGGAGGTTCAAGAAGCTGAAAACGCGTACCTGGAAACAGCATATGCTGGACTTGATCAGCCAACTGATTAATAATGTTAGTTAAATGCGGACTTTCAGTAATGGGTTTCTAAAGATTTGGTTCTATGTTTATGTTTTTCTTTATAATGAAACTTGGATACAAGTCTATGTTTGCATGTTTAGAAAATAAGATTGTCTCTATGTTATGTAAGGGACAGTTGTTACATATTGTAGACTTAATTTGAATATATTGATGGTTTTTATACAATATTAATTAGTTTCAATTAGAGCTCTGAAACTTAATGTAATGAATGTCAATTTTCATAGTTGATTTATGCAGCACCAGATTAATACTAGTTAGGGGCTGTTTGTTTACCTCTTAATGAGACTCTTAATGGTTCAAACCTCTTACTGGTTCAGCACTTAATGGTTCAGTCTGTTTATTTCACGAGCAAATGTCTGAATGGTTCAGACATTTGCCTTTGAATGGTTAATCATTATACAGAGTCTGAATGGTTAAGACCTCTAATCTGAATTGGTCAGGCATTTGCTTCTGAACGGTTAAGCATTATACAAGCTCTTAATGGTTCAGACCTCTTACTGGTCCATCAACAGACAATGTTTCAGAAATAGAGAATGAACAGCTACACAAAGATCCTAGAGATCCCAGTTGTGTAAATGGATCAAACACTTCTCTCCGTGGATTTTAAGATATGGAAACCAATAGAGTAAGAAAAGCATAGTATTCTTTTAACTGATGTTTTACAGGGGATAGTTCAAGATAGGATCAATAGAGTTGGTTCTGAGATTGACAAAGTCTACGGGAATTCCAAGATAAAGGATGACGGTTAGGTCGTTTGCATTTGTGGTATAATGCAACGGGTTTCGGTTTTGTCATTGGAAGTTTGTTATCGTATTTCTCCTTTGGTCTATAATTTGGTTTTGTTTCACGTGTTTTTTCCATGTGTTTCTCGCTTCTAGTCTTGTTTTGTGTTTAAAGATCGTTTTTTTTTTCTGGATCAGTTGGTAATTGTGCCTCGTTCTCTCTAGTTTCTTACTAGACCGGAAATTAATACAAGTTTAGGCGTCGTTCAAAAAAACTGTAACTTTCCAATTAGACAATATATGAGATACACGCCGTCAAGAGTTATGAAATGGACACTAGAATGCAACCACCAATTTTTAGTTGAAGTATGGACATAAGAATGTCACTTACGCATTTGTGGTGATGACAGACATATCATAGACGCCGTGAGCTAGTAGTTTGTATTCACTGGAGAGACATGAGAAGTTTTGTTTATTCTATAGTTGTAAAAAAACTAATTATTTTCATGCTAGTCATAATGGGTTATAATTGGGTGTAGTGCCTGATATTGGGTTCAAATGGAAATATTTAGTCGTAGTGTCTAATAGTCATGGTTGTAAAACAAGATCTCCAAGGCCGAGTACTCCTTGAGTAGTCACTACAAGATAGGCTGCCGATGCGACATTCTTCAACTCCGCCTAATTACTCAAAATCGATCAAACGCGGTCAACCTCGGCCAGAATCAGATCTAGGTCAACTCGTCTTCACGGGCGTGGGGGCATTCTTCACGGGAGTGGCCCCGTGCCAAAGGCAAGATCTTCACGGGCGTGGGGGCATTCTTTCAACGTCACAAACTTGATTTTTAGCCCTTTGTTCTTGCTCTCTTGCCTTTTACCACCCTTTCATTTTGTGCTTTAGAGGCAAAGCCTTCTGTCTACGTAACACATACGTAGCTGGTTTTGGACTTTTGCCTCATTTCCTTTACCCAGCTCACCATGTATAGTCTAAATAAGCTAATTATGTTATTTATATTTCAAAGCAATTGCATCTTATTGGCTACACATGACCCCGACTATCAGTGTTACCAACTAAAGAATGTCAACCTGCGCAACATGATCTAAAATTTTAGTAGTACAGAGGGACCAATCTTTAATTAGCTGACATGAGCCATAAGAAGGACCAATGAACCATCCTTTGCATAAAACTACACCATCAATGTAGAATGTAGATCTTTTGCAACACATGAATATGAATACAACCATTTGAGATGGAGTGTTGAAAGTACAACATCTTGATGCACGTGATTGGATAAATCTGTTCGAAAATTAAGGAGATTAGAAGATAGATTAAAATTTAAAAGGGTCAGTGCTCTAGCGATACTCCGGTGACTTTCTTTAGGGAAGGTCACCAGATGAAGTCTCGTTCGTGATAAAATGTCATGCGCGAACTAGGGGTTTTACCACAATAGGCCTTTGGGTGGTGGGTTCCTCTGGAATTGGTGACGGGCTAGGATACGAACGCTATATGTGATCGCAGGCTTGGGTGACCTTTTACCGATGAATGTACCCGAGTGGCTGGAATTTGTTGAACGTTAGTTAAAAAAGAAGATAGATTAAATTGGTTAATACATCAAGAAGATTGAGTTAGGATATAAATTTTATTCCTAGTATAGTTCTAGACTTCTAGTACTATTTTCTGTTGTAAACGTTTTAGTGGTAGGTTTTAATCAAGAAAATTTTGCGCTTTGTGAAAAACCGTAGGTGTTCTAAGATTGTATTCCAATCCGTTCTAGGTTCAACAACTTTGTTCAACAAGAAAAATCTGATAAAATTACAATATCAACTAGGGAGGTTTGATTCATCTCAAAAGGGTGGTTTGGTGGTTATCTAAAGTCAAACAACTAAACCAGTCAATTTGTAATTAAATGTATCAATTATTTTTCACATATTTAATGAAGATAAAAAGTTTCCATATTTAATTTAGTGAAGCTAGAAACCAATATGGATGCTACTGAATCGGTCGTATGGAATATCTGAAGGGGAAAATCCTAAAAAGTCGGTGGAATTTGATTCGTATGAAAAAGTGAATTTGGTAATGAATGGTCAAATATAATGGTTAAGAGTGGCATCTCTGATGTTTGGAAAAATAAGGGTATCAATTTGTTCAAGTATTGCATGAAGACGGTTGCATGGATAGCCAGATAGGTCACGTGGATATGTGGTAATCACATAATCATAAAAATCAAATACAAATACTCTTATCATATAAAACTAACGAATAGGGTGAAAAGATAAAAAAACGCGTTGGCATTTTCGTAATTATTTACTCGTAGAGTAATTATCAAAATTACCCTACAAATGATCTTGTAGGGTAATTTTGATCTTGTATGATAATTTTGTAAAATGTTCTTGTAGGGTAATTTTGATCTTTTAGAGTATCATAATTACTCTACAAATGATCTTGTATGGTAATTTTGATCTTGTAAGATAATTTTGATCTTATAGGGTAATTTTGTAGAGTATCATAACTACTCTGCAAGTGTAACAAAATTACTCTGCAAGTTTCAAAATTACCTTACAAAATCAAAATTACCCTACAACATTTTACAAAATTACCCTACAAGATCATTTGTAGAGTAATTTTGATAATTACCCTATGTGCAAATAATTACGAAAATGCCACCGTGTTTTTTTTTTTTTGTTGCTTTTTCATGCCTTTCGTACGTTTTGTACGATGAGGCTGTTTGTACGTGAACTTAACTCTTCACATAATATGAAGCATGCATATGGACTAAAAACGAATTATTCATTGAAATTGGTTTACTTTAATAATGTTTTGGGTGATGAAAGGCGGATCAATATTGGTTACGTGGTGAGTCGATGATAATGACTGATGTGCTAAAAGTGGTCTAATTAGATTAACTAAAATCAAACCCTAAACTAGACTCCCTAAGTTTTAAATTTCTAACTAAAACTCTCTAAACCTAGACCACACAACCGGAAAGTGTACCTGTCAATGTAGTATAGCCTAAGTAAGACCGAGTATCGAACCCACGAGACTCTACTGATTACGTAAACTAGACTCTATAGACTTGACAAACTGACATGACTAAATTGATTTTATATTTTGAGGGGGGGGGGGGGGGGTTTCATGTAAGACCCATACTAGTTTATAAACAATTCATCATATAAAATATGCATTTATACAACAAATATGCCATTTTACAAAAACATTCCAAAACGTGTTCACTTTGAGTTTAAAACATTCAAAATACCGATTTTAAGTGTCTACATAATTCACATTATCAAAACAAAACAAGATCAACGCGGAAGCTTTATTTAACGTGTGTTAGGTTCTTGTATGCCGCTTGATCTTCATCCGAAAGCTTTATAAAATTCACCTATATTCAAAACCACCATAAACATTAGGTATGATAGTTTATAACATAATTTATCAAGTTCTCTAAGCCAAATAACAAAGACAAACAATTTGCCAGCTTTTATACCCGTCGCATGCCGCGACGGGATTTGCTTGACCTGTCGCGTGCCGCGACGGTCGTGGCGTAGCGCGACGGTCTTTCCTTTCTCCCGTCGCGTGACGCGAAGGCTGCATTTCGACAAAATGTTATTTTTCTTGGAGCTGCAGTTGCCCAGCTCCACATTTTTCACTTGTTACAACTTGTAACTTGCATAACTTTCAAATTACCCATCCGAATAGCACGAATTTCGTTTCTATACGACCCTAACACATACACCTATGTACTTAACACTTCGGGTTTACCAAATCTTGGTTTATAAACTATACTTATAATATATTTTTATAAGTATTTCATAAAACCTTATGAGATTATTCGACCCGCTTGTTTTTTGACACCATTTCTAATGACTTAATCCCTTGTCGTTTTACCCACTTCCGGGCTTATTAAAAACTAGCGTATTTCGCTTCCAATATATGGTTTGCGTACGCTTTTATGTCCGCTTGATATCTTCGATTCAAGCATACGTTTTCTATCCATAATTCAAGAAATCTAGTTTTTTTCCATGTTTTGACCCAAATCCAAGGTTCGTCCATCATACTTTGGCGTATCCGATTCTCGGCTTACGCATCTAGTTTACCGGTTTGTTATGTGACACTCATGTCACTTAAAACCGTTATTTGGCTAACTATTATATTTTGACCCGTTTGGTTGTCGAGTGAATTTCACCACTTCATTGACATACCAAACGCATCCAGTTTTGTTATCATCATACATAATACACTTCAATGACCAAATTTGTTCATAAAATGTAACGAAACAACATGTTACGTACCTTAAAGCTTATCCTTCAAGCGCGCACCTGATCCAACTTGACCGCTTGAAGATTCACCTGCTTTGCCTATAGAGTTCAATCAACTTCATGTTTTGAACTCGTATTATCACATATTACACGTAATTTGTCAAATTAGGCAACTACGTGTTTCTTTCATAATTTTCAACATATCAATATTCTTTTAGGTGTTTTAACAAGCACCTTGCGGGCAAGATTTTTGTGCATCTTTTATCAAGCTCATGATTAACTTTCTAACCAAGTTTTAACATTAAAATTTTGCCTTATGTCTAGTGTTCATGAATGATATCAAGAACTTGCATCATAACATCAGTTTTCACAATTTTAACACTCAAATTCATGTGTTCAGCATATTGTCATAAAAACCCACTAGCACATACAAGGTTAATCCTTCAATCACTAGACTTATGGCACTAATTCAATAAGTTTACATCTAGGGTTTGTTCCTAGACTTGTACTCATGTCAATATCACTCATACATTCAACATTCACTCTAGAATTTCGATTATGAGTGTTCATCACAAATTCAAGATATCACCAAATGACAAAATTTGACTTACCTTGTGATCTCCTAGGTTAGGTGATCACGAATTTAGTTAAAGTCCCAAATTCTTAGCTTGATTTCTCTTTGATTTTGATCAATTGGATGAGTTTAGGGTTTTGAGAAGGAGAACCCCCTTTTCTTCTGTGTAAATGTCGACGAGAACATACACTTGTGTGTGTTTTGGTTTTTAATTTTGTTTTAATTAAAGCTTCTTTCCACACTTGACCCTTTTAGTCCCTCGAGTTTTCAAAGGTTATTAAAAGGGTTACTAATTCAAGTTTCTTTACTATTTTAAAACACATAACTAACTAGGTTAATTATTCCTAGTTATTTTATCATTGGTTATGACCAACCTATAATTTACATATACAATTTTATATTTTTGGGGTGTTACATTTCTAAAATCCTAAATTGCAATTAAAATAAATTTAATTAAAGGAAACAAACTAAAACGCGACTTAAATTAGGATTGAACTCAGTAATGACGAATAACTACCTATGTTGGAATCCCAATTGTTATCGCAAGACTTCTTATTGGATGCTAATATGTTATGGAACCGGAATTTTTAAATGCTAAACCCTAAGAGAAACCAAACAAGACTCCCGACCCTTCTCGGAAAGACACATATGGAACTCTAAAAGGCTGTTAAGACTACCGGTTAACTAAACTCTCTTACGGTTATCTAATTATCTAGAAAAGTGCCCTAAAGTGACTAACTACCACGCAGTGGAAAGTCTAAGGTAACTAGGGCTGCAAACGAACCAAACGTTCGACGAACAGTTCGTGAACCGTTCGGCCGGAAGTTCGTTTGTGTTTGTTCGTTTATTTAACAAACGAACATGAACAAGAAATTTCGTTCGTTTAGTTAAATGAACAAACATGAACAAAGGTCGTGTTCGTTTGTTTATGTTCGTGAACGTTCGGTAACATGTTCGTTTGTGTCCGATAGTTCATTAGTGTTTTTAGCTTTTATATTTATTTAAATACTTCAAAATTTAGACAAATTAAATATCTAATAAGTGCCAGTGTTTTATATATTTTTTTCATGAACGATTGTTTGTGTTCGTTTGTTTCCATTTGTGTTCATGAACATTAGTTTGTGCTCATTTGTTTTCGTCAACGTTTGTTTTTGTTTGTTGCCTAAAATTAACAAACAAACACAGACAAGTTCATTTCCTTAACAAACGAACACGAACATAAAATCTCGTTCGATAAGTGTTCGTTAACGGTTCTCGAACGCATATATTTCTTAACAAACGAACACAAACAAGGTCTTGTTCATGTTCGTTCGGTTCGTTTACAGCCCTAAAGGCTACTATGGAACTCGATTTAACTCGGTAAGCAATGAGTGAAGGGAAACCAAGGAGATCTTCTCACAAAGTATCTAACACTAAAGACAAACCGAAAATCTCTCACCTCACGGATATTAAGATTGGTAGAACATTTAACCCTATCCAAATTACAATTATACCCCTATGGATCACTATGTCTATCAAAACATCTAATAGACAAAAACACGTAGTAATTGACCTAGCATTCAGCTAATTATTTGAAAGACATTCAACTAGCAACATGAGTGATAATAATTATTCAATGAACCGAGTTAAATATGCATACACATCAAATCAAAGAACAAAAGTTAGTTATTTTTTCAAGATAAATCCATGAACATCAATAACATCCGATAAAAATCCAAACTTTAATCAATTGTTCATCACAACCTAAGTAGTTTTAAATGTTTAGCCAAGAAACATAATAGCAAAAACCAGAATACAAATTTCAAACAAAGAATTCATTGAAGTAAAAGATGAAACTAAGAAACAAGATGAATCGGGGAAGTAAAACCCGTTAAATCTTCGATCGTTAGGTTTCCAGCTTCTATCCAATGATTCCAAGGCTCGATTTCGTGCTAAACCAGCTTGTAAATTCGTCCAGAACAGTCCCAAGTTGTCTAGGGTTTTAATTGTGATGAAAACAATACATTTATACCTTTCCAAAACCCTAAAACCCTATAATTTACGAAATTCGTTGATTTAACACCCTCTCGTGGCCCGCGAGAGTATTGGATCAGGCTTTCGCCCGCGACGCTATCTTTTCAGTCAAACGGTCAACTCAAGTGTCACGCGACACGCGAAGCAATTCCTTCATCCTGTCGCGACCCGCGATGATATTAAAAACCTTGTTCTTTTATTCCGTTTCATCTCTCGATCATTCGTTCACGTCCCAGTACTTGGTTTTAGCATATTTTGGCTCGTTGTCCACCCTTTTCAGCTACTTTCACCAACCAAGACCTGTAAAACATAAACGAATAAAAAGTGTGCACACTCTAACTAGTAACTAAACTAAATCTAACTAAAACCATACAAACTATACAAGATAAATAGATGTATTTTGGAATACATCAAATATCCCCACGCTTATCTCTTTTTCGTCCCTGAAAAAGAATTATACAAACGGAATCATAATCAGATAAAATATTCAGGTTTAAAATCTAAATTACTTATTAAAATTAAAACTCGTGTTAACCGCGATTGCAAGTATACGTGTCCACTTAAATCCAAACCTGGTTCCAAGCCCTTATCATGCAATTTATGTTGAAGTTTAGTCAATCTACTTAGGGTCTCACACTAGTGTGTCTACTGAAGATGTCAATGGAGGTCATGTGTTTACCGAAGATGAAGAGACAGATCAAGGTAGAATGAGTCAAGATTGAGAGGGACACTTATAGAAGTTGATGTTGGGAGGGAGTGATAAAATTACAACATCAACTAGGAAGGCTCAGTTGATCTTAAAGGGGTGGTTTGGTGGGGATCGAAAGTCGAAGGACGAAATGAGTAAAATAGTAATTAAATGTATTTAATTATTAATTGAGTTATCTTAGTATTAGATTTAATTAGTTTCTAATTGTTTAAAGATAAGTATGAGTAAGAATAGGAGTCCTAGTAGAATTAGATTGTTTTCGATATTTATATTCCTTGAGTCTTGTAGTTTATTTATTTACAAAAATTTATAGAAAAAATTAGTGAATCTCGTTTGTATTATCTCTCTAATCTCATAATCAGATTCAACAAAACCAACTTTGCAATTTGTAGTGAATTACACTTTCACTAAAATATTATTTCACATGTAAATTTAAAATAAAAGGTTTTGAGAGGAGAAACAATAAATAAATAAATGACACATAACGTTCTTATTAACCCTTTTAACATCAATATTTTCATACTTATCACTTAAAGTATAGACTTTTACCAACATATATACCTTTAGCATAGGATGACACAGAGAATCCACCAACTATATGGTATATAGATATTTCTGTTGAAAAATTAGTTAATAATAGAGCTTTTTTGCCAAGTGTTAAATATCTTTTTCATCAACAAACAACAGAAATATTTATATTATACATTTGTTAATATAAATGTTCTTTTATTGAGTTTGTGTTCTATTATGTGAGTGCTTCACTAAGAATCAGACAACGTCCAAACTGGAGCTAATATGAGTGAGATATGCATGGTCAAAGTTGGGTCATTAAAGCTATGAAAGCTACGAAAATGAAGATGGAAAAGAGTAAAAAGTGTGAACTTGTCCTACATAGGTGATAGATGAAACTTGGAGCAACTTATGTAGAAGCCCTCCTTTCTTATTGTTTCCTAGAGACACACTAGTGAGTTTGCAAAAGGTGCTTCTCATGCATGTGGCATGAGTGTATGGGTGCTTTAGTGGCGCACTTGGCATTTCGCGTGATCACTTGTTTTCCATGAGCAATCGTTTAATTGCTTAGTTGTTTCATCTCGTTCCAGTTGTTTGAGCTAAATTGACATACTTTTTCTAATCAACATAACTTAAACAGAATAAACTGCATTGAAGACGTTCAATGTCATTCAGTTTTCTTTATTTTTTAACAAAATTGTTCTACTCCGCTTTAAATATAAATACTAAGGGATCCTTAGTTGTAAAACACACTTGAAAACGTATTAACATACACAGAAGCACTCCACCAATGTGTTCTTTTCTATGTTTTTCATTTCAAGGTATACATTCGGTTGCCAGTGTCTTCTCCGGCAATACAAACTATGCTGGTTGTTGTACTTTATGATACAAACGAGTTTTCTTGGGAGACTCAAAATTTATTTAAGAGACACGTGTGAAACACGAATCCTCAACTAAAGGTATCCTGTCTCGTATTTCTTTCTTGTAATTTTGTTTGTTTTTGTTGTAATTTGTACAAGTAATTTATTGATTTCCTTTTTATTTCTGTATTGTAAGATAATATAAGTGTTTTTATTTAAATCATACCCGAGCAATTCTTACCATTAATATATTATTATTTTGCAACAAGTTTGTGCATATATGAGTTGTACATGTTGCTTTAGTGGTTTTTTGTTTTAAACCAATGACGAGGTATGGTACTGGACCCGACCCGAGCGGTCGGACTTTCTTGCTATTTATCACTTTTATAGTAATTATATATTATTATTGTGTACTAACCCGCGAAGCCCAGCGCGTTGTAGTTTATATACTACACTAGGCTGTGGGCTTGTAGAGACAACCCCTAACTGGGCCTGGCCCATTGATGTTAGGGTTTCCCATATCTCCTATATAAGGAGGTCTCCACCTCCTTATTAGGGCATGAGATATAGGGCAACACACCTTTGTAGTTGGAAATAAGAGATTCTTCCTCTACCGGCCGTCTCTACACTGCCCACGTTTCTCTCTTCTTTTTTACAGGTCTAGGACGAGATGGAGAAGACGAGGTGTGGCCATATCCGTATCCATCATCGTAGAAGTACCGACCCGCTTGGGTTCACGCTTCTTCATTGGCGCCATCCGTGGGACCCCGAGATCACAGCTCGTTTTCTCTTCGGTCCGTCCTTAAAATCTGGTTTCCTCTGAGGTTTGTACATAATTCTCAATAAAAAAACTCCATATCTAGTTTTCAATTTGATACCTCCAAGGGTGGGAATCACCTTTTTTCCATATAAAAATATGGATCTAGGAGTTATCGTTCCCATCAGAAGATTCTACCAGTTGTTTTACATAAAGTACAATCGATGGTACATTATGTACAAGCATTTATTCATGGGTAGTCACAAGTATTCCATCATGGTTTATAGTGGGCATCACATGACCTATGGCCCTATTTTTCTTTTCGATTCCAATATCAATCAGTTTGTGGGATACCATGTCTTGCTAAAAAATGATAAGCGAAGCCTCACGTGTACACACAGAGGCAGTCAATGAGACTAAGATTCGGCGTTTCAAGACCTCCGGTGGAAACACCAACACGCGCACATCGAACTGCCTTTCTCCGATTTGTGACGCAAATAAGCTTCAAACAAGGTACAACCTTTGCCTTCATCTCTAGTATGTCTTTAAAGAAGTACAACCTCCACCGCACGAGCAAGTTCCTCATACGCTAGACACGCGTCCGCTACATACGAGCAAGTTTTACAAGCGCGGACACGCCGGTGCGCGAGCGAACAAGTTCTGCATGCGTGACACGTCCGCCGCCGCACGAGCACTCCCCGCTTGCCGGACACACTCCGACGTCGCGCGAGTAATCTCCGCATGCCGGACACACTCCGCCGTCGCGCGGACACACTCCGCCGTCGCGCGAGTAATCTTTGCCTGCCGGACACACTCCGCCATCGCGCGGACACACTCCGCCGTCGCGCGAGTAATCTCCGCCTGCCGGACACACTCCGCCATCGCGAGTAATCTCCGTCGCCACGCGAGTATACCCACTTGTCGGACACACTCCGCCGCGCGAGTCCTCCGACCACCAAACATACTTTGTCGTCGCAGGTAAACTCCGTCGCACGAGTATACCGGCCGCCGGACACGCCTGCCGGGCACACTTCGCCGCCGCGCGATTACCCCCTGCCCTCCAGACACCTCCTTTGCTATGGGTAGAATCTGCCGCGCCCTTATCTGAGACCCTCCGCCGCCACACAAGTACATCCCGCGTGCCAGACAGAACCCGCTACCGCGCAAGTAAACACCGCTTGCCGGACACACTCCGCCGCCACGCGAGAACATCTTGCTTCTATGGAGAAGCTCCATACAGGCATTCTTCGTTCGTCCGTCTTGACGCACCACTAAAATATATTACCTATACACCGAACTTTTGATGTGAGTGAACATGGCTATAAAAGATCCTAGCCTTTTAACATTTGTGGAGAATTAACAGACGTGAGTCTCAACTCATTTTGTGGGTTGACAAATATAGTTTTAAAACTCACTTGACTAGAGTCAAGACATTTCATATAAATGGCCCTTGCAAAAGTTTTAAACATACACTTTTAATCCCTTAGTATTCATATTACTAACATATACTCCATTTTTGCATTACATACACATTCAATACGTTGGTATGGCTCGTCCGTATGTTTTTAGCTACCATGGATTATTTTAAGTTGACACTGGAGGAATTATTTAAGAACCATGTGCACAAAGGAGTCTCAAGAATTTATTTATTCTAAATACAATAAGCCAAGGTCATAATTTTCCTTGCCATGACGTTGACGTTTTCAAATATAATATTAACGTTTGGATCTATCGCAAGTAAAAAGCATAGAAATGATATTTTATTGTCACTATACCATCATGAGTTCGTTTTTGTTTAAGCAATCGTGTGACATACGCATTACATGCTGCACATTTATACACTCATTGCTTATCTGCAATCAATATTTTAGTACAATGTTACTAACATTTGTTTAGCAGCAATAAAGAGAGAATAGAATGGTGTAACATAACTGTTGTTCGTCAAAATTGCTTTCACATATTGCGAAGTATGGATGCATGAAACAAACACCTCTGAAGGACGAAATTTCGGTACAACACTTTCCATATATCAGACTCTTTATAACAATTTATCGTGTAAACTTATTTGCAGATTTGGCAATACATTCAATCGGTAACGCGCGACAAGCGACCCATATGTACACCGATGAAAGCCTACAAAACTGCATTACATACGAGCACGCCGGTCTCCATACGAATCTGCTGCTCTACATACGAGCATCTCAGTCTCTATGCGAGCCTGCTGCTCCACATATGAGCACGTAAGTCACCACGCGCGCAGGCTCCTTTATATACGAGCACTTAAAAATATGCATGGCTGGGACACCATTATGTCAAATTCCTTTACATAAAATATGCATTGAAACTCCAGACCTTAGCCAAATACTCGATTTAACCCCGAGCAGATCGAGTTCCAATGGCGTATCAAAGTTCTTTATGCAAACTCTGTCGCGCTTGTTCACCGCTTGTCCGCCGCGCGGGTATATTGATGCCGACATACTTCGTCGTCACGGGTAAACTCTACCGCGCAAGTGCACCTCATCTGCCAGACACAACCCATCGCCACGCGGGTGCACCCGCGCTTGTTGGACGCACTCCACCGCCGTGCAAGTATGCTCCGCCACCGCCCGAGTACACGCCGCATGCCGGACACACTCCGTCGCGCGCGTGAATACACATCTCTTACCGGACATTCTCTGCCAGACACAACCCGTCGCAACGCGAGTCCACCCCCACTTGTCGGACACACTCCGTCACCCCTGTGGTGATCATGCTCTGTCGCCCCTGCGCGCTAAACATGCTCCGCCGCCCTCTAACTATAAACCGGCACGCCATACCATCCACTTGGGAAGAGACCAATTACGATGCCCCCCCTTTTTACGATGCCCCCCCCCCCCCCCTTTAGTCAACTCGCCACTGTCAGTGGAAGCTCGCTACCTTCGGCGGAAGCTCTTATTCAACACGCCCCGAGCGGTTTTAATGGTTCAATACATGTGCTCTTTATACTACACCACATTTAACGGAACTAGGTCACTTATAATGGTTCAATACTTTCCTCTTTACACTACACCACATTTTACATGTGCCGAGGCTGTATAGCGGAGCTGAAGAAGGTATTCATGGGTAAAGGTTTTCCAGATATGGGTTCCTTTATTATTGACGTATGAGTTCTGGCCCACAACCGCCGTAATAAGTTCGCCTAATTCTCAGCAATACTTGGAGATCAAAAACTATACAAATCTGGTATGTGGTCCTTTCCACCGAAACTACTCATAACTTTTCATGAAAATAACATATATATGAGCAAAACTTTACACATGATCCAAAACCTTCTTGAAGTTGCGATAGAGTTTCAACAATACTATTGATATATTTATTAAATTATAAACATAAAGACCTGTGACCTTATCTCAAACATACATGTGACCAATCTTGTCATTTAGCCTCACAAGCATGATAACTCTTGAATATGGTGAACCATTTATGTCGTCTAGCCTACTAAAGGGCACGGCTGGTACACTATAGAAAAAGGCCCAAGTCAAAGGAATTCGTTCTATTATATTATATCAGTTTTATAGTGTGACTCAGAATTTTTACATAAGCTTAAAAATATGCATGGCTGGGACATCATTATGTCAAATTCCTTTACATAAAATATGCATTGAAACTCCAGACCTTAGCCAAATACTCGATTTAACCCCGAGCAGATCGAGTTCCAATGGCGTATCAAAGTTCTTTATGCAAACTCTGTCGCGCTTGTTCACCGCTTGTCGGACGCGCTCCTCCACGCGGGTATATTGATGCCGACATACTTCGTCGTCGCGGGTAAACTCTACCGCGCAAGTGCACCTCGTCTGCCAGACACAGCCCGTCGCCACGCGGGTGCACCCCCGCTTGTCGGACGCACTTCACCGCCGTGCAAGTATGCTCCGCCACCGCCCGAGTACACGCCGCATGCCGGACACACTCCGTCGCGCGCGCGAATACACATCGCTTACCGGACATTCTCTGCCAGACACAACCCGTCACCCCTGTGGTGATCATGCTCTGTCGCCCCTGCGCGCTAAACATGCTCCGCCGCTGAAGGGGTAAGGTCCCAAAAATCCCATAATAAGGGTTTAGGACCATACCACAACCTCATCTTTAAAGTTCTCCTTACCTTGCGCGGCCGCGCACTGGTCTTACAAAAGGAAGACTTATAGAACAATCAACCATCATACTTGCACGCCAAAAGGAAATCATAAGTCCTTGCGCTTCTTCCCACAAAGCAAAGGGTAAAAAACCCACATCAGACATTTCCGCCCAATATCTAGACTTGGATATTATTTACCCAGACTTGGGATTTATTCTTTCAGCTGTTTCCACACAATAAAAGTACCACACCAGATTACAGCAGTAATCTTCTAGAAAAAATACAATCGTGCACCACCAGGACGGTTATAACCGTCTGGACACGTGTCACTATCTCAGGCATCCCTGAAATCACAACGAAAGCATGCAATTGGAGAGTAATCTCCACTTGATCACTTTACACGTGGAAAATCCCCAGTCTTCGATCTAGACCACGATCCGTGTGCTCTCACGTCGGATCAAGGAGCTTGACGGAAGGAAATGTAACCGCTTACGGGGTTAGTATCTTCCGTCAACTTTTCACTAACGGGTTTTCCCGCCTAAACGACTCCCGGCTATAAATATGAGAAAAAACCCAGGTATGAATTCAAGTCACACACACTTCTCAAATACATTTTCTTCTTCATTACCAATACTTATTCTCACACCGGAGTCGGGTCAAGGAGAGAACCCTCTTCTCCCCTTGGCGAGGCTAACGGTGCTCTTTTTTGCAGAATTATCGGAGAAGAAGATCAGTTGCACCTGAATCAATCGAGAAGAAACTAACCTTTTTATGCGGATTCAAACCCCCTAGATATCTCGGTTCTGACCATTTATCTATTGTTTCTTCATTGGCGCCCACCGATTCCTCTGTTTTTTTAGTTTTCATCTCGTTTCGATTCAGTTCTTTTCACCCTCTGTTTTAAGCATGGCAGAAAATTCATCATCTCATCGGCAAACCGGTCTTCGACCGAACGTCGGAAACAATGTTCAAGTAGAAGGAATCCCAGAGGATGCCTCGGATGACAACGAGGTTCAATCCAACCGAGCAAATGATCCTGTCACTCCAGGAATGTTACCAGCAAACCCTGCTCAATCAATTCTGCCACCAGGAGAAACTCCAATTTCCTGGTATGTCAGGTCTCAAGGAGCACTAAACGCAGTATACACACAGCTGTGTGCTCAAACTGCTCCCCTGACTCAATCACGGAGACCGGGATCTCGTGCTCATGCCTCCCAATGGGAAGATTCAACTTATGGAGATACATAAATTTATGCCAGATCCACGTCACAACGGGAATACACTCAGACAGGAAGTCATCCGAGAGTGAATCATGGTAGAACACACCGAAGACAATCGGTTCATGATAGGTTGGGTTCCCAGCGGGATGCTCACACCGATGAATCTGATCCTACATACCGTTTAAGTGCAAACACCAATGTGTTCAATCGGTTGCAGCCAAACTATAATAAATGCAGGCCTCGAGCGGTTTATAACCCTGAGGCAGAACACAACTATGACTTGGTTTACCGCCCTGCAGAAGCAGGGAAAAACTCAAAGTTCATAATGGAAATAGCTTTAGCTCCGCTCGAGAAAGCTAAATTACCATCCAACATAGGGAAGTTTAATGGGCTAACAGATCCCGATGATCACCTAAGAGTGTTTACCAGCGCTGGTTTGGTTGGGGGTTGGACCCTCCCACTATGGTGTCATCTGTTCGTGCAAACTCTGACCGACCCAACGCGAATTTGGTTCGATAACCTACCAACCGGACAGATCGAATCATGGAAGGATCTGCGCGAAAAGTTTTTAACACACTTCAGCCAACAGCGGCGTTCCATTCGTGATACATCCGACGTCATGAATATTTGGCGCCGTGATGACGAAAATCTGGAAGATTTCATCACCAGATACAATAAAGAAGTATTGGAAATTGGCGGTGTTCACGAACAACTAATCTGTGCTCAATTCAAGTACGCGGTTAGATGTGATGACATGGTTAAAGTCTTATCTGGAACAGAGGGCCTTCCAACAAGTTGGGAGAAGATAATGGCGGCGGCCAAGGTTTACGCGCAAACTGAGAAAAACCTTACTACAAACAGGCCACCACCACCACACAATAGTCCCGCGGACTTAAGCTCAACCGGTGAAAGAAGGTTCAAAAAATCATGGCGTGAGTCTGGATCAGGAAATCGTTCCTCTGAAGATGCTCGCGCAACAATCAACAAACTCACCACACAGCGGGAGAACAAATTGGAGAATAGGGAGAGACAGTGGACTCTCCTAACAAAGACTCCAGCGGAGGTTCTGAGTACTGAAGACTATCAATTCAAACCTCCGATCCCAATGAAAAATAAACATGGACAAGACCCGGCGCAATACCGCGAATATCACAAAGACAACGGGCATACCACTAACAACTGCATCTCTCTACGCACAGAAATAGAGAAAGCCCTCAAGAGCGGCGAACTCATGCATTTACTCCAAAACGTGCGCAAAGAGATTAAACAGATAACCCGGGGTGAGGAGGGCCCAAGCAAACGGGCAAAAACCTAAAAAACGACTCTATAAGTTTCCCGCGGAAAGACATGATCTATCAAGCAAAGCGGAAATATTAAAGAGTAAGTTAAGTTTCACATAATTATTAGCAAAACTTTGTAAAGCCTCTGTGCTCTATCCGTAAATAAAATTGCAAAGTTTCTATTATATCTATGTTTACAAAGTGCATGCAATTTCTTTTAGTAAGCGCAAAAACATTATGGTAGTTCTAAAACAAGCTTCATGAACGGTCAGTGATCACATCACAAACGGCCATAAGTTCAAACATGAGCTCTATGCCAACTTCATTCGCCTTACTCAACAAAAAGTAATCGTATTCATGCAAAATATTGTAAACAAACAAATAGAAACATTATCCTATTCTTAGCGTACAGATACGCCCTAAAAAACTTTCAAACACGGCAGTGTTTAAGTTACTTGCGCAACAGCGCACCAACAAAAAATAGGGAGTTACATCCCAAATATTACAAGAAAATCGTTCAAAACATCTTTCAATCTATGACAAATCTTCACCCTCATCCGGAAAGATTTCCCTCAGTTGCGCTACGTAATCATCAGATTGCAGCGCAACATTTATCATATCCATAACTGGCAGTTGCAAGTTGTTAAACTCTGTCTTCAAGGCAGCAGCACGGGACCAGTATCCGCGCCGAAGATTGCAGACTTACTGTTATCCCAGTCAACCTTTAAAGCACTGTTCACATGATGGGAACATTCAGCATATCCTTGCGCATATCCATCTCTTCGCGCAGCAACCAACAAACGAGCAACGGTTTTATCCAATTCTTCAGAGTTCAGCACAGATTCAGCAATCTATGAAATCAAGTAAAAATAAGTATCAAGAAAGCGCATAAACAATTCCGCAACAAAAAGGGAGAAAAGAAACTTACACAAGCAATACCACGATTTTTCAACCAGGCCATATCATTCTTCAAAGGTTCAAGCTCGCTTTCCGCTGTAACCCGCGCCGTTTCTGAATTTTCCAACTTTTCTTCAACTTCAGTCAAACGGAGGGAGGTTTCAGTATTCTTGGAATCCGCAAGCTCCAGATCCTTCTTAAGTTTTTCCTGATCAGAAAGCAAAGTAGTAAGTTCTTCCAATTCCCTATCTCTAAGAGCAAGAGTGGCGCAAGCTTGTACCTCCCGCTGCTTACTGCGCTCCCTATGAGAACGCGCTTCTTCCAAAGCAGCTTCTGCATCCGCTTTCTCCTTCTTCAACCTTTCTACCTTCGCATCCTGATTCTTCAATTTTTCAACCTCAGCCTTGAGGTTAGTAATGATATTACGGAGGTTTGCCTTCTCAACATTATCTTTTTCGCAAATTCTCCTCCAGTTTTTGCGTTCTTCAGAAAGAAGAGCAGCTTCAGCTTCCGCTTTTCTTTTCCAACCAGCAACAGACCATTCCTCAGTCTTGCGCTCAGCTTCAAACTTGGCTTGATCAGCTTCCAATTTAACCTTCAGCTGAGCCAGGCATTTCTCATCCTTGGCAAATTTCTTTTGAGACACCATAAAGGATTCCCGGTCCTTTTGCATACTATACCACTCACGCACTATGCGGTGAGTAGTAGAGACGTGAGAAGCAGTTTCTTCAAGGTAAGATTGATAGGTTTGTTCATAGGACCGGCCTTCTTGAAACTTAATCTCTCCAGGCGGAAGTATCCCCTGCAACCATTCTTGGCACACACGCCAATCTGAGAAAGTGTCACCATTCTTTAAATTCCAAACGGGGGCGTGAGGCTCAAAAGCATCTTTCTCCGTATAAGTCCGGTAGTAATAATCCCCCAAGGTTTCTTCTGGGCGGATGGGAGAATGTTTACCAACACCAGCAGATGAGCTTTGCTCCTCAGTTATCACCTTCTCAACACGCTCACGCATAGCATCAGAAGGTTTAAGGGAAGAAGTTGAAGTTTTTTCAGCAGTCTGCTCTTTCCCGAGATCTTGAGCAACAGGCTCAAAGGTTTGTGGCTTACCAGCACCATCCACCACACCTGGATCAACAACTTTTTCAGCCTCTATATCAACACCAACAAGCTTCTCAGCCTCAGCAATATTCTTCACACCATCATCAGCAACCCCTGAAGGCTCGAACTGATCAGCGACAGAAGCACGCGGGGGGGGGGGGTGGATGGAAGCTCGTCATTTACCACAGATTGCGGTTCTATGGGAACAGAGGAAACAGGAACCTCTGAAAAAGCAACAAAAATCTGTAAAGATTTAAACACGCATAAAGGAAACAAGAAAAGGCAACACTTACCAGGAATAGATTCTGAAATAAAAGAGTCAAGATTCCCTTTCCTGATAATTTTCTTCCTATGGATTTTCTTAGAAGGCTGACCTTCCGCATCAGTATCAGCTTGCTTCCTTTTACCAGTTTTCCTATGCACCAAGTGCTCAGGACTTGAATCTAAGTCAATAGGTTCATGTGGGTTAGATGGCGGGATATCAACAGAATCCTTCGGTTCAGGCTTTGGTTCCCGTACAGTTACTGCAGGAGTTAGACCCTCCAAAGAATCAGAAACCACCACATAATCACACCCGGAGTCAAAAGAACGGCGCGTACCTTTCTTCTCTCCAACATTTTTCGTCCTCAAAGATTGAGTTTTGTCAGCCCCGCCCTTCTTCGGCGCAGAGGTAGAAGTCATCGCGCGTTTTTTCCTCTCAGGGCCTATGCCCAAATTCAACAATTCACCTACAAAAGCGCAAAAGAACAATTTACCTACAAGCGCACAAAGGAAAAACAGAAACAAATATAGCTTACCAGCACCAGCGGCAGGCTGAACAGATAAATCCGCATCCCACGGAAGAGCAAAGTTCTTCACAATTCGGTGGTACCAAAGTTCCTCGTCAGGTTTCTTCTTAATAGTACCCATTCTTCCGCCTTCCCTCTTAAAGGCAACAACATATAGTGAAACAACTGCAAGCGAAGGATAGCAAGTCAAAAAAAAAATGGAAATGGAAAAAAACCCCAATCTTACCATGACCATCCTCGGTGTACACCGGTTTGTCATCACGCTCCATCTTCCAATTCAAACTCATGCCGGCTCCGACGAAAGCTTTCTCCGGCAAAGCAATGTTTGGCACATCCTTCAAATCTTGATACCAATTCTCATCAACAGGGGTCTGAAGCGTTTCAATCGGAAAATCTTCTTTCCCCCTTAAAACCATCCTCACCGGAATCACCCCGGCCTTGATAAAAAAGAATTTTTACTTCCAATCGTGAAAAGATTTTGGGGGCTGCTGTAGAATCTTCTTTTCAGACGTCCTGTGAGCAAACGAATAAAACCCTTGGGTACAATGCATCTGATAGAAAACCCTAAATCGGGGAACAGTCGGCTCAATATGCATTGTCCGACACACGAATTCGAAATGTCGAACCCTAACCATGCCAATAGGATGAAGTTGGGAGATATGCAGATTGTAAAACCCAAGGATTTCAAGAAAAAACTTAGTGCCAGGCAAACGAAAGTTACCTTCACAGAAAAAATCCCAAAAAAGGGTAATATACCCAGCCGGAGCATCTGCTGTAGTCTGCCCCTCTTCAGGATACAGAGCACCCCAATTTTCTGGAAATTTGAAATTCCGAATCAAACCATCAAAGGTCGCCCTAGGCCACTTCAATAGTGGAAGTTCAGTCGACATCTCTTCAGAAAGATCCTCTTGATGTTCTCCGGTTGACATAAGAGGAAGAATGATGAAATTTTTTCTTAGAAGAAAGGAACGGGGAAAGTTTTTCAACAAACCAATGATTGCACTAGGGAAGTTACCCAAACGATATATATACTCATCGCAATAAATAGCATCGGTAACCGTCACAGCAACTTTTCTGGATATCACAGTTCTCCAAGCGGCAGGAAGAGTGAATATCAGACACACACGCGCTTACACACACGAGTGTAAGACACGGACAGTAAAAACAACTGACAGTGACAGGCTGTCACTCAGTTTACTGTACCAGTCTCGTTAAAAGTCAAAGATTTTCAAAAATCTTTACAAAAATCAAAATGAATCTTCGTCCAAAAGTTTTCTTATTTTTCGCGCCCAAAAGCATTTCCCTCTCATAAGTCCAGTGCTCCACTTACTTGCATAAATGCAACACTAGACTGGGGGGACTTGAAGGGGTAAGGTCCCAAAAATCCCATAATAAGGGTTTAGGACCATACCATAACCTCATCTTTAAAGTTCTCCTTACCTTGCGCGGCCGCGCACTGGTCTTACAAAAGGAAGACTTATAGAACAATCAACCATCAATACTTGCGCGCCAAAAGGAAATCATAAGTCCTTGCGCTTCTTCCCACAAAGCAAAGGGTAAAAAACCCACATCAGACATTTCCGCCCAATATCCAGACTTGGATATTATTTACCCAGACTTGGGATTTATTCTTTCAGCTGTTTCCACACAATAAAAGTACCACACCAGATTACAGCAGTAATCTTCTAGAAAAAATACAATCGTGCACCACCAAGACGGTTATAACCGTCTGAACACGTATCACTATCTCAGGCATCCCTGAAATCACAACGAAAGCATGCAATTGGAGAGTAATCTCCACTTGATCACTTTACACATGGCAAATCCCCAGCCTTTGATCTAGACCACGATCCGTGTGCTCTCACGTCGGATCAAGGAGCTTGACGGAAGGAAATGTAACCGCTTACGGGGTTAGCATCTTCCGTCAACTTTTCACTAACGGGTTTTCCCGCCTAAACGACTCCCGGCTATAAATATGAGAAAAAACCCAGGTATGAATTCAAGTCACACACACTTCTCAAATACATTTTATTCTTCATTACCAATACTTATTCTCACACCGGAGTCGGGTCAAGGAGAGAACCCTCTTCTCCCCTTGGCGAGGCTAACGGTGCTCTTTTTTGCAGAATTATCGGAGAAGAAGATCAGTTGCACCTGAATCAATCGAGAAGAAACTAACCTTTTTATGCGGATTCAAACCCCCTAGATATCTCGGTTCCGACCATTTATCTAGTGTTTCTTCAGCCGCCCTCTAACTATAAACCGGCACGCCATACCATCCACTTGGGAAGATACCAATTACGATGCCCCCCCCCCCTTTTTACGGGTGGTACCTTCGGATTTCGTACCCGGTTAGTAGAGTTGGCGAGGTTGGAATGTCATTTTCCTGACGAACAGTCTTCTTTCTGTTGAACAATACCCTAGTGGGAGAATAACCCTTAATGCCTATGGAACAACCCATGGAAGAGATATAGTTTCTGTCATTAAGAAAAAAAAAGAGTACGTATACACATGTATAGTTATCATACAATTAATACTTAGATAACCCTTTTTCTTTTATATCGTCCACGTTTATCACACGGGTTTTTCAAGGTTATCATATTCGGAAAAAAAAAGTTGTGGATAAACAAACCTCGTTGTTACATGCATCTCAAAGTCATGCATACATTAATGTGTACCTTTTGAACTATTTCAAATACATACATCAATTTTGACGTCACTCAGTAGCCAAAATCAATCCATGAGATATGGATGCAACCAATAATAAGCATACTCCTTTTTCCTTGAGGCACGTTCTTGTTTGTACAATATAAAGAGCGCTACAGGTGACCGCCTTTTCCATATTACCAGCCTTTTAATCTGCCGGTAGAGACGTTCAAATCGGCGCCACGCCATTCACAGTGGGCGTCTTTTGGCCACCCGCGTACATCCAGCGGGTATCTATTGTACCTACTGTGTCGTGCAACCTCTTGCGGACACCCACCTTGCTCACAACATCAAACGGCGGGCGCCAATCTGGGCCACACCGGTCACGGCGGACGTTTCCAACCATCCACTCATCGTGGGTTGTGACCGTTTTCTTCCCGACGCTTAGGGGAAACGACTGTCTTGGTCACGCCATCACCAGTGGATGGCGGCATCTCCTTGCCTTCTCCAGTGGACCACTTTCATGCTCACGCCACCTCTTGCGGACCATCATCTTTTTCCGCCATCTATGGCAGAGTACAGTCATATTATTTAGAACTTGACTGCCTTCAAGTCCACCCGCCTACGTGTCACCGGCGTGCATAGGTCCATTCCTCGAATTTTGGCCAGGCGGCTTAGTGAAAGGTTGGATTTTGGACACATCAAGGCAAAGGGCGTTTAACACCAACATACGGTGCACATCCGGGCCAATTACGATTCGGATTGAACCTATTAACGGCGAGTGTAACCAGTCCGCCAAAAGCAACCCCGTGCTACGAACGAGTCTTTGTTGACAACGACACTAAGCTGGGAACGTGCATGTTATCATATTGTAACGGCGGGAATGGGTGATGTTGTACAACTTTCTTGGTCACATCATCAATAGTAACAACACTAAAAATATAAATTGGGTATACAGCACTAGCTAAGCCTATCAACATCAATACGTCTCGTAACATGTACAATTTATTCATGGATATATATAAATAGCATTGGATCTCTTTTTGGAAAGCCTAGTTACTTGAACCCTTTGTTCAAATTGGCTCTAGTAAAACTGTCTGCTTCAGACGGCTTTTACATAAATGTTTGATTTAATTGTGTTATCCTGGCAATACCTCTAACATATTTAGCAGGCTAGCTTGAACCTTGGGAACTAGCACCTTATAATATTGTTGCTATTGGACTACATCAAAGCAAAATACGTTTCGGACATCCTGACTTACACACCAGATGGTCCTCGTTTAAGAATGCGGTTCAGTACGACTTATATGTATATATCCGTTTTGTTCAATGGTTTAGCTATTTACTTTAATGGTTCAGTGCTACTAATGTTGTTTAACAGCATTGAACTGGGAGCGCTTACATAACACGGCATTATAGGATCTGGTCATTCTTGTCAACACGGCGAGCGATCCTTACTCAGGGAGGAATTATGGCACTTTATTGCTAATATATCGAGACAAAACATACAGGCTCGTGCACCATCTGGTGCACGCCACGCCACAAGGGTTGTGCCAATTTCGTTCATGCCATCAAGTTATTTAAATAAAAATTAGAAAGCGATCTACCATCCCGTAATTTGAACATGCTTATCATGCATTCCTATCTTCGACCATGTATAATTTGAATGACAGTGAATTTTCATTTTAGGAAGAAATTCCATAGTATGCCCTGCCTAATATTTCTTCCTACTAGAACATGTTCATACATATGATCTGGGGATCGGCACGGTGTAAGGCCATTATTACCGACCCTTATTAAAGACGAGCATAATCTTCACGAGGCCCAAGATATACGCCAAACGAACCCATTCAAGTATGATGTAAGAACCTCTGGTTTCTGAATGTTACTATCGCTAACGCCGCATCAGCCGCGAGTCACACCAGCAATGACCCATCAGCCACAAGTCATGCTGACAACGAATACATGTTGTTGTGCTATATCTGGGTCACCTCCCCTTCTTGGAAGCCCTGCCTATCGTCGAAAAGCATGCCTGTGGCAACGCCTACTCTCACTCTTGCCAGCTTGCCACGCAACTTGTTGGACACCTGACCTGCTTTTCGCGCCAGCACTCAGCCATGCCACCTCTTTTCCAGGAGACATTTGAGTTCATATTTATCTCTGGGAATAATTAAACAAGAAAGCTCGAGATAAATTGAGTCTGGTCATGCAGACTCACACATATGACAAGAAGGCTATATTATTTGCCACGCGATATATTACATTATGCATTTGTATAATAGTTTGCTAGCATTTTTCGCTAAAGTTCAAAGCTACTAACATCATTTAGCATGGTCAAATAGGGAGAACTTGTATGGTGTGATATCACTGTTACCAGACCTGACCATATGCTTCGAATGACATGATGGGTACACCAATCGAAACCACTTAAGGACAAAGTTTTGGGACTTGAAGTGTATAGCACTACAGGCATTACAATGGCTGAACGTAGTCTAAAGATTCAGTCCGTACATTCAGGTTTACACGCCTAATGATCTGTATTCAAGAGCGTGGTTTGGATCGGACAACTTCTTCTTGGATTTTCTTATTTGTCGCTTGATGTTCACCGGCGTGCTATATACTCGATAATGTTGCACCTTAACCAGGAAACGTTTTGGTATCGACGAATATAAGCCTAGTAACATTGTATCGGACAACACATCCAGGCACACAATTTCAGGTACAAAATTTGCATTTATTGCTTTATTTGTTTAACACTTTACAACAATTTGTCCACACACCCTCATATAACTTACATGCCCTGGTCATGTATAATTTGGTGACGACAAAAAGAAAAGAAAGTCGTTTGACAGAAAAGTCGCAGACGTTCTAATTTTATATGCATACACCTGGTCTCTTATTAACATTCACAATCTAAGTTCAAAGCTACTAACATACTTTAGTAGCACTGAACTGGGGGACTAGCAGGGTATAGCGCCATTACGCCTTAAAAGTGATCAATTTTCTCTCAGGCTGCCCATTAAGGTGATATCCACTGCAAATTATACCGCATCGGTTCTAACATAATGTGGATGTTTCGATACGCCAAACAATATTTATACTTCTCACATCATTTGGCCTACGACTATACCACTTGACACGCATATGCAATTTGGTAGTCAAGACAAACGCATAACAAAACTAGTATACTTGATTATTCGAATAAGTGTTCCACACGCTATGCGACAGGAAAATACTTATTCGGATATGTATTCTCCACACCAGTCTGCGACATGGATAAAAGAAAACCCTCACGCCACAGTCGGCGAGGTAAACAGACATGCCACCTACTGTAAGCATTCCACACGCTAGTGCACGTCCAGGAAAAGCACATAGTAGTTTACATAAAGTGCTCATTCATGCCTAACGCGTATAAAGCATTTTATATCTCAACGAGTGTTCACTCACGCCAAGCGCGTAGAAAGCACTTTGTTGTTCAAGTGTTCATTAACGCCGCGCGGGTTATAAAGCACTTTCTGATATCTACAAGTGTTCATATAAACATTTGTAAACACAACATACCACCACATTTAAACTGTATATTACGGAACAAAATATTACCACCGCATTTGAACTGCATATCACGGTAAAAAACAACTCTGACACGAAATACATTTCATAACAACAAAGTCAGATGATCAAATTATACAGCGCTAAGAGTGGGCATCTTGGTAATAGATGTATTCAACCACTACTACTTCAGTGGGTATCTTGGTAATAGATGCACAACCACTGATGAAAAACCAAGTACTTTTCCCACAATTATAAAAACATTGTGGGGAACATAAATAACGCTCTAAGCACCCTTCCGAGGTCACTTAGCATAGCAAACACTTCTGCAGGGGTGCCTTGTATATCCTTCTTTCCGACTGCAACGATAATTGCTATAACCGGATCGTCAATAACAACGACTGGTAGTGGTTTCACATTCTCCTAAGGTGGTATAACATCCGCGTATGCGTCTATGGCCACCAACGGCCGTACATTACGACAACGGGGATCCCGGTGACACGGACGCGTGGTAGGGATCGTCGTCACATCAACATCGACTCTTTCAATGGGTTGAACGCCGTTAGCGTACCATATGCTAACCGACAAAAGTCACATCAAAGGGTGAATATTTTGCAATGGCCCCCATGACTATGGGCGCATCGCTAAAGTAGGGCCACACCTGAAAAAATCATCCAAAGGCGCGGTACTTAAACTCAGCCTGTTTCGAGGCTCGTGCACGGGACGTAACCGCATACGCGCAACCTTGACGAGCTCATGGCAATGCGCCAGTACAAATGACAACTGCCTGCAATCAATCAGCTTGCGCCAGGTTTGTCCAACCAGTTTCCATGATCGTGTGATATTCACTGCTCCATTATCTCCACTCACAGCTAACGACAACCACAACAAATGTGGCCAACAACTTTCTCGCACTCGGACGGCATGTAAGCCTAAAATTAGTGATCTTCACTCCCGAGCTCCTAATAAGTCTAAGTGCTCCTCCCACACTTACACGCGAGAGCAACACTAGACTGGGGGACATGACGAGGTATGGTACTGGACCCGACCCGAGCGGTCGGACTTTCTTGCTATTTATCACTTTTATAGTAATTATATATTATTATTGTGTACTAACCCGCGAACCCCAGCGCGTTGTAGTTTATATACTAAACTAGGTTGTGGGCTTGTAGAGACAACCCCTAACTGGGCCTGGCCCATTGAGGTTAGGGTTTCCCATATCTCCTATATAAGGAGGTCTCCACCTTCTTATTAGGGCATGAGATATAGGGCAACACACCTTTGTAGCTGGAAATAGGGGATTCTTCCTCTACCGGCCGTCTCTACACTGCCCACGTGTCTCTCTTCTTTTTTACAGGTCTAGGACGAGATGGAGAAGACGAGGTGTGGCCATATCCGTATCCATCATCGTAGAAGTACCGACCCGCTTGGGTTCACGCTTCTTCAACCAATTTGTTCAAAAATTTAAATTAAGTTGTAATGATGAATGATATTTTTATACCGTACATGTAAATATATTTTCTTGTAATTTCGATATATTTTGTTGAAAGTAGAGTTATATACGCAATGGAATGGAGCATCTTTTTTATTTTGTAAGCTATAACGAGTGTTGGTACTAACGGATACCTTCACAACAATATGAGTTCCACTTATATTCCGTTCGAACATCGGTATTGATATTCGTTTTTTATGGTTTTTGATCAATGTGAAACATGTGTCAATGTTCTTTTGGGTATACTACGACTATATTTTTGAGTTTTATCTTTCAGCTTCCATACCGAATGCTAGTAGTGTACCGCCATCGTAACGAATCGAACAGATATTGACCGAATTCTAGCCGCAACACGCGAAGAAGTTTCACTATTTTATTTATATTTTAATACATATAATATCATATGTATTGTGAACAATATATATAAAAAAGCACGTTTTTGTGTATAAAAAATGAATACCAACCAAGCTTTAAGCACGTACTAGAATTGGTGGGATAATTCGGATAACAAACGCATTCAAATTTTTGAAACGTAACTTTCAAAATCATTTATCCTAGAATATTAAAATTATACACATACACACATATGAATATATTTAGTCGTAACTTTCAAAATCATTTATCCTAAAATATCTATATGTGCTGCTTGTTATATTTACTTTTAGTGACAAATTTTTTTTTCTTTTTTAAAGCTATATATTTCGTTTATCATTTTTTTAATAATTCTTTTTTTTCTTTTTTTAGAACTTATATTAATTTATCAATTAATTTGATACTTCTTTAATAATTTGCGTTTATAATCTTTTTTCTAAAAACTTAAGTACGTAGTTGTGCTTACATTCTTTTATAAGTTTTGTTAAAAATGAAATCGTACTCCAAATAAGTATTTATTTGGTATGATAAAACGATATGATGATACACTGAACTGTTCTAATGGTTTGTCTTTCTAAACAAAATACTTTATTTTCAAATCACGTTTGTTTTAAATTATCATTTGTCTACTTTCGCGCAACGCGCGATGTAAAAAAACTGGTTAGTATAAAGTTGCAAGACTCGTGATCTTGATCTTGATTTGTGTCAGATATTAGACTTTATTTTACAGTTTTAATTATGTAAACATAATTACTAATATACCCATCACCTTATAGTACTTACTCATAATACTCTCATCTTCCTCATATAACCCCTCTATTCTGCTCATGTGCACAACTCTCTGCATAAACCAACCATTTCGAAGAATCCTTGATTTTTCTTTGTAAATCCATTATTAATAGGGCTATTGGATTTTAATAATCCTAAGTTTCACCAGTTGGCCGATAATAATCCCAAGATTAAAAATTCACTCCAATAATCTCAACTTGTAAAAGTTTGGCCGTCATTGACCCTTTTTCAAACATATAAGAATTTGGTCTGCTCAATAGATTCAATTACACCTAGAGACTCCTTAATTAATTTAAGTGCACATATGCTAGAAAATGATCAATGGCGGCCAAACTTTTACAAGTTGGGATTATTGGAAGGAATTTTTAAGTTGGGATTATTATCGGCCAACTGGTGAAACTTAGGATTATTAAAATCCAATAA
Organism: Helianthus tuberosus; assembly: GCA_030545235.1. Taxonomy (NCBI): domain Eukaryota; kingdom Viridiplantae; phylum Streptophyta; class Magnoliopsida; order Asterales; family Asteraceae; genus Helianthus; species Helianthus tuberosus. Next base: position 30,186,017 of record CM060386.1, on the reverse strand, counting down.
CCCTTATTAATAGGCCTCGCCCTAGATTGGGGCGCGACATGTATGCACCATCAATCTCCCTCAATTTAATAATATAAAAATACATAAACATATTTGTAAATTTTTGACAGTTAGATACACATGTTAACATATTCACAAATTATTTACCTTTGAAACCCAATTTTCACAATCATGTTCAAGATCCTTCTCCCCATTCTTTTACAAGACAAAGAGTAGGTCTCCCTTGAGAGATGTGTACCCATAAGAAGACTAGAAGCACATATCATGTGGTCTAATAGAATGTGTTAGATGTCATAATAAGAGTAAGGTAACTTCACACGCAACAAAAAAAATAAGGAAATAGTAAACTGTGCAACACAAGTAGGTTTCCAATCTCCAAATGATGCAGTATGCGTTAGTTCTTTAGTTTTTTACGTGGTCGTAGTTGTCCTTGTCATGGTTGAATTGGTGTAATTTTGTAATTATGTTGTTGTGTTCTTGCGGCCGCCCCGGTTTGTGGGTTGGTTGGTTCTAATGAAGTTAACGTTTCAAAAAAAATAATCGAGGTCGTAGTACCAGGGCCGGCTCAACCTTTTTGGTGGCCTAAGGCGATGTAAAAGCTTGTGGTCTTTTTCCCAAAAAAAAAGCTTCTTGATTCTTAATGTTACCTTCTCCTAGATGCCTCTATGGGTCCAAACCAGGCAACAGAGCAGTGGTACCAACTGTATAGCCTCTGGTTTCAATGGATGCTTTAGATCTTCCACGGAGCATTTGATCAAATATTGAAGCAACAGGATCAATCAAAGGTAGGCAAATTATTAATAGGTTAAATTACAAAACTGTCCCTTCATGACCCACCTTCACTAATAAGAAAGACAGGAAAAGGGCGGGTTGGTTAACGGGTCAAGTTCGGGCCAAAACTAGCAATTTCAAGTGGGGTTGGGTTAGGTTGACCCAAAACCCTTTTGTAACATTAGTTTGGACCCCGTAAGTTTCAACCCGTTCGACACATTTCTTCTAAAGCTAACCATTTTCGCTTAAAGTTTCCACATTTGATGTGCTAAAGATAAAATAAATAGACAACATTGCCTTTGTTATACATAAATGGGTCGAAATTGCCACCTCTAAACATAAACGGGTCGAAATTGCCACTGAATATCAAGATTGGTAGGCATGTTGTCGGTCAGGGGCGGATTTAGAGCCTTTTTACGGGTTCCCAGGAACCCAGTCGATTTGGAAAAAAACGTTTTTTTGTAGTGTAAACCTTGTATGATTTGGAAAAAGGAACCCAGTGAAAAAACTGGCTGGATCCGCCACTGTTGTCGGTTCTACCATAAACAAACTTAAACCAATAGACGGAAATATCACGATAGATGGCACCCACTGCGTAACCCATAAAAAACATCAAAAAAATAAAATAATTTACCAAAAAAAGAGAGATGAATAACGACGATCTCTTCGTGATCATCATCATCATCATGTATGTTTGATACCTTTGCTTTAATTTGTAGTGGAGATAGTTCTTGGTCAGGAATGATCTGCTTGATGCCAACTAAGAGCCCTGAAAATGCCCCACCGAAGCCAGAAAGAGGCATGTAACTACACCCAATATTACAATAAATCAATATTGTTACAGATTGATCATAATCACACATAAGTACAAATATTACATAAACTATACATGAGAAATGTTACAGATTGATCATAATCTATCACATATTCGCAGAACTCGCTAACAAACAGATTTTAACTAGGGCTAAGCACTTCAAAAACTAGCAAATATATCAATAACTACTTTGTGTAACATGTTGGTTCATTTTTGGCGTCTAAAATTATTTTGGCGTTAATTATATTCATTAACTACTTTGGCGTTTTATTGTTTCTTGGATCTGTCACGTTGAATAAATTGTTTTTGTGTCACATAGATAATTTTTTTGGCGTTATAGCGTTTCCCAGGTCAGTTCTTTGGCGTTATTGGCGTTGTTAATAATTCATTACGATTTATTAATATTTTCATAAGATTACAATAAGACCAAATGTTTTTAATGGCGTTTAGTCAATTTTTTTGGCGTTTAATACATTAACAAGGTGCTTTGCCAGCATCCGTTCTCACATATTTCATACTATTAGCGTTTTGGTGTTTGTAGTTTTTGGCATTTGTAGTTTTTGGCGTTTTATATAATAATGTATTTTATTAGTACAGAATTAGATAACAAACAACAGATAAGTAGATAACAAATGGTAATCTAATTTCTCATCCAAATCTTGACTGACATCAGCCTCTGCTTCTTGAATTTGTTTTAGCGTTTTGAACCTTTGAACACCTTAGCTAGATGTCAACTTTCCTACATAACGCCCATCTTTTTAGTCGAAGCTTGTTAGTGGCATCCTGTTTTTTGGTGTGATATTCTTGTTCGGTGACATGTCATTGAACATCAACTCCTGCTTGAATGTTATTTATAATAATGGAGTCCAAAATAGCATTTTACACTGGTTTTGATCCCTTCATGCCATGCATACAGTCATCAAGAACAAAGCTCACATGATAACATATCACTGTTATCAGTCTCTTTTTCTTGAATATTTGTCCATCTCATTCAGCAAAAGCTTATAGAGATACCCACCTCAGAGAAGAATCCACTCAGTGAAAGCTTTGCCATCTGTGGTTTTTTTAACTATTTTTTTCGCATTTAAAGTGAGTGGTTTCTAGGGAACATGGTGTCACACCCCAACCGATGGCGAAATCATCGGGATGACACGAATAGATAGCAAGAGACTTCATAACACTATTTGTGACAATATTTAAATCAACCATTTTCATTTCATAATAGAATTGTCAACACATTACAAGAAATTCAAATGACAACATAGGAAAAAGAATGAGGTAAATCGGACAAGAATTGAGTGAGTAATGCTCACTTTAGTGAAGGAGTATGCTTCTGTCCGAACTTCAGAATTCAGTTGCGATTTTGGATGATTTGAGAGTGATTAGAAGTGTTTGTAAAGTGAAAAGAGCTTGGGAATGACTTGGTATTTATAGTGAACGATTTGGGGTTAGTGGTTAAATGAGATTAAATGCAATTAGGTGGGAAGATGAAGCCAAAACCCAACCAATAGTTGGCTGAAAAAAAATTTGATCTGCGGATTAGAATCTGCCCGCCACTTGCTAGCCATTTTTAGTTATACAACTTCCTTTTTTTTACCACTAAGACCCTAAAGCTTCATAATGAAATATTAAATTAAATGTTTAAAAGATAAATTACTAAGACAAATATTATATGAAATATTATAGTAAGAAAAATGTTGTGGATTGAGTACGGCTGTGCACAGGGATCGAATATCCTTCATTTATTTATGGGACAATTGCATATATCCCCTTTTATAACACCCTTAATTGCATATTTACCCAGCCCTAAATTTTAATTGCATATTTCCCCTTCTTAATTAATTATTTTAAATATGACAAAACTGCCCTTTTCAAATATACATGTGAATTGCCATTTGCAAGACATAATCGTCCCTGACTCTTCGTTCTCCTTCCATCTCTCTCGGCTCCGGCGGTTAAAGTGTTTCTCGGCTCCGGCGGTTAAAGTGTTTCTCAGCTCCGGCTATTGCATCTTTCCCTCGGTCGGTTCGTCTGCATATTTCCCTCTCCAGCGAGATTGAAGTCTATCACCCGGTTCGTCGGTTCACCTCTCTCATATTGTCGATGGTTTCTCTCTCCGGTGATTGAAGTGTCTCTCAGTTGGTTTCCGTTACAAATTGCAATAGCTTGTGAGTATACTTTTGTTAGGCTGTGATTTTGTTTGCACATTTAACAGCAAGGAATGTATGCTTTTATTTAAATCTGAGTTGAAATATATTAAATTAATTATACATACATTGTTTTTTATACCTGTTGGTCTTGATCAGATTGCATTCTCATGAGTTGGGTAATATACATAATACTTGTGGTTTTGTACTTTTGTTTGCATATTCTACATATTGATATCATCGAATTGAAAAGATTGGATATTCATGATTTCTGGGGATTGTGATTTTACTGGTTGATTGATTTAAAATGGCAGACGAAAACGTAACAATAAAAAAATCGTGGAAAAGACAACAACTAGTAAAAATATTGGTAAATATGCATATTTAAGTTTCTATATAAAATTTAGGGTAAAATAGTAATAATATAATATGTTTTTAATATAAAAAATAAAAATGGGTAAATTTGCAATTTTATTAGTTAAAGAAGGGGATATATGCAATTTTAATTTTGTATTGGGTAAATATGCAATTAATAAGTTTTATAAGATGAAATATGCAATTGCCCCTTTATTTATTTATTTTTTTATTTTTTTATAATAAATATTCTAATGTAAGTTATATGATATTAACATATGATTAATTAATCTAATAAGCATACATACATACATACATACATATATATATATATATATATATATATATATATATAGTGTCAGTATATGGAGAAAACCAATTTTATTGAGAAAACTAAGGAAACCCCAATACTTGGCCCATATTGAGCCACATCACCCACTTTAAGCATGTGCAGATTGGTATTCAAAGGGCATTTTAGACTTTTTACTTTTTCATCCTATCAAACGTTACCAACCCACCTTTTACTTTTGAGACAAAAGTACACACCTTTTTGCAACATTTTCCAATGCATCTTCTTCCCCACATTTCTATCATCTTCTTCAAATTCAAACCTTCCATATATTTCTTTTTATCTTTGTTTATCCATTGAGTTTATGACAAGAATTTTGGACGACACATAAGTAGACTTTTAGTATTAATTCTTGTTGAATACGTCTCCATGTTGTGTTGTACGAAACAACTAGATCTGGATCTTGTACTCATCCATTTCTATTGAAGCCACCATATCTGAAGATCAAAGTCACCATCGAAGCTCTCAAAGAAAAGCAAGTAAGGTGTTGCTCTCATCACATCTTTGTTTATGTTTTTAGAGAGAGAAAGCTAATGTTTTTTAGAGAGAAACAACAATATTCATCTTGGTTATTTCGGATGTGTTCATGCTTATTGAAAGCTGATTTCGGGTGTGTTCATGCTTCATCTCACGTCGTCATCTTCATCTCGGGTGTGCTGATGCTTGTTGAAAGCTGATTTCTAGAGTGAGAAACAACAATCTTCATCATATTCATCAAGAACACCAAGAACACATAGAGAGAAGCAAGTTTGAAGATCTTCATCGTGTTCATCACACGGTTTCTAGATTCGGTAAGTGTTTTTAGAGAGAGAAAGTTGCTATTTTAGAGAGAGAAACAACAATCTCTTGAGTATTTTATTTTGAAAAATCATTTCACACTTGATGTTTTAGTTAAAATGGTTGTTTATAGGTTTTTGTGTAATGGATGTTTTAGAGATGAACATGATTCTTTTGTTAAAATGTTTCTAAAAATGGGTAAATGTTTATGTACTTTGCAGGTTTTTATTTTTGTGTTAAAATAATTTTTGTTGTAAAAAGTTATGTTTGGTTTGGTTGCTTGTTTGAGGCTTTTGATCTGAATAGTAACTGTTTTTTTGTTGGGTTGGTTGCTTGTTTGGGCTTTTGATCTGAATAGTAACTGTTATTGTGTGTTATACTAGGAGGTAACACATGTTACATGTGTTACAATAAAATTTTCCACGTGTATAACACGTAACACATGTTACATACCTGTAGTTACATTTGTGTTAATAAGTTTAACTTTAGGGGATTAACACTGATGTACTTGTTTTGTTCATAGGTGAATGGATGTTTATGTTCAAGATAAAGATGGTTATCAAGACGCAAAGCGTAGCTAGATTTTTGTAACCTTTATGATAGTTTTTGGATCATTTTTATATGTTTAAGTTTTTATAAAGATTTTTGTTACCTTTAAGTATGATTGTAATGTGTGCAATTACTAACAACAAATGATGACAAGTGACTTTTGTTTTGATTAACATTTGTAACTGGTGTTGGAGGTAACATGTGTAACCTATGTGAGAGGTAACTAACTAATAGCAAAGAATGACCTGATAAAATGTTGGTCATATCATTCCTTTGGTACACATGTGTTACATACGTTAAAAGGCAACGTTACATATGTAACAATGGTTTTTATATATGTAACATGTTTAATGAAATATAATAAACTACTATTAAACGCATGAGCTATTGAATATCATTAATTAGAAAGTTAAAACATCTAACACATTACAATCATCTTAAACATTACAATCTAAAAAATATTACAATATTAAAGAATACTTGTTTTGATTAACATTTGTAACTGGTGTTGGACGTAACATGTGTAACCTATGTGAGAGGTAACTAACTAATAGCAAAGAATGACCTCATAAAATGTTGGTCATATCATTCCTTTGGTACACATGTGTTACATACGTTAAAAAGGCAACGTTACATATGTAACAATGGTTTTTATATATGTAACATGTTTAATGAAAAATAATAAACTACTATTAAACGCATGAGCTATTGAATATCATTAATTAGAAAGTCAAAACATCTAACACATTACAATCATCTTAAACATTACAATCTAAAAAATATTACAATCTTAAAGAATACTTGTTTACCAATTGACGTGACATTTTGGATGATGTAATGCAGTTACATATGTAATTTAACTAAGTTTTAATTGGCACCTAAGGTTGCACATATGTAACACATGTTTTTTTTAACATGTGTTACACTAGAGGGTAACACATGTATAGTCATGTTATACATGTTACATACAGTGTTTACACGTGTTACAACATCAAGGATACACATGTTTCATATAGTTTTTACAACCAAAAATGGCCTTCACGACAACATCCTTCTTCATCCATAATGCAACATGTGTAACAACATCCAAAACTGTTGCTTCGTTTCTAGTATATAACGTGTGTGACATGGGGATCGTCAGAAAACACATAAAAGCCACATGTAACTTGTAACATGATATAGAACCAAGTATTGGTTTACTATGGATACGATCTAACACATGTTACAAACAACATGTAACATGTGTAACAATGCTAAAAAGCGTTGCATTTATTGTATAACGTGTGTGGCATGACGTATATCATGTAAAAAGTGACTGTTATGCATATTACGGGTTGAGATTTTATAAAAGTTAGTTTCCCTATCCCACTATTGAGATTTTATATGCACCCGAAGTCCTATTTTTCCCAACCTCGCCATTAGATTTTATAAAAGTTAGTATCCCCAGTTATATTACATACATAAAAGGAAGTTGATTTTAGATCAATACATAACCGACATGTGTATTGTTCAAATTGCTAGTAATGTATGCAACTACTGAGAATGTGGGACTGGTGTAACAAAATAAAGGGACAAATAGATTATATATATTAAAAAAAAACAATTACAATTAAACTTAAATGTAACAAAAGTGTTTTATACAAATTCAAATATATAAAAATGATCCAAAAAACTATGATAAGGTAACACAAATCTACCTATGCTTCGCTTCTTGATAACCAGCTTCATCTTGAACACAAACATCCCTATACATATGAACAAAACAATTACATCATTGTTAATCTTGTATAGTTAAATTTATCAACGCAAACGTAACAACATTTATGTAACATGTGTTACGAGTTATACATGGACACAAAGGGGGCTGCACATATGTACCACATGTTTGGAACTTGTGTTACATTAGAGTGGTAACACATGTATAACATGTGTTACGTGTTACACATGTGTAAAATTTTTGTTGTAACACATGTAACAACCATATGTGACATGTGTAACATGGCTATACATGTGTTACCCCCTAGTATAACACACACAAACAGTTACCCCATAACATGCGTAATATGATGTAGCAAAATAAACACATGGATACGCTGAATGTTACACATATTCCGAATAAATTATGAAGTTTCTAAAGGTAACACATGTTATAGCATATACGATAAAAAAACCCCAAACAAGCAACATATAGGGGCTTACACATATGTAGCACATATTTGTAACTTGTGTTACACTATAGTGGTAACACATGTATAACATGTGTTACGTGTTATACATGTGTAAACTTTTTGTTGTAACACATGTAACAACTATATGTGACATGTTAACATGGCTATACATGTGTTACTCCCTAGTATAACACATAAAAACAGTTACTATTCAGATCAAAAGCCCCAAACAAACAACCAAACCAACAAAAAACAGTTACTGTTCAGATCAAAAGCCTCAAACAAGCAACCAAACTAAACACAACTTTTTATTTGTAAAATAAAAGATATCATCAACGATTAGATTATGAACTTTTCAAAGGTAACGAATATATATCAACAATAACATTCATTATCACAATTCTAAAAAAAATTAATCCCTTTAAAACAAAAAAACCCAACAAACTATCAAATCTATTTTACCAATACACACACAAAATCATTCAACTTTTACCAAACAAATAACATTAAGACATGGAACCAGTCCATGTCATACGTGTGTGTGTTCTTGGTGTTCTAACAATCTTCTCTCTCTAAAAACCCATGTAACCAAATGATTTCTGACCTTCTTCTCTCACACACACACTTGTGTGTGTGTTCTTGGTGTTCTAACAACTTTCTCTCTCTAAAAACCCATGAACCAAATGATTTCTGACCTCCTTCTCTCTCACACACTTGTGTGTATTCTTGGTCTTGGTGTTCTAATAACTTTCTCTCTCTAGAAACACATTCAACCGAACGATTCGGGCCTGCTTCTCTCTCACACACTTGTGTGTGTGTTCTTGGTGTTCTTCATGAACACGAAGGAGAATCTTGTTTCTCTTTCTCTCACACACTTGTGTGTATGCTTTTGGTGTTTCTCTTTCTTTAACAATAACGATTCAGGCTTGCTTCTCTCACACACACTTGTGTGTGTGTTCTTGGTGATTAGAACATGAAGAAAGAGAGAGGATGAGAGAATAGATGATGATGATGGTTTGATGGTGAATGTACAGAAGATATTTTGAATTCTCAAAGAAGAAGAAAGAAGAAAAAGAGACAATGATGATGCTTTGATGGTGATGGTGACAACTATACAGAAGAGAGAGAATGAGATATGGTCTTTTTGACACGAATACCCTCCTGGCCCACTCATCAACATATGTTATGTATTAAATTTAAATCAATAAACCATCAAATTTCCCTAACCCTTAGATGATCAAGATCAATGGTCACAATTGGGTTTCCTTAGTTTTCTCACTAAAAAATGGTTTCCTATATATCCTTGCCCTATATATATATATATATATATATATATATAGGGAGCCGCTAAAATGAAAACCACCCCAGTTGTAAGAACCACTCTCCACCAATCATATTCTGCCAACCAAAAGGGTAGTTGGGTCATTTACCCCAAATGTCTAATCTCTCACTCTCTCTTCATTAATGATAGCAGACTATTACATTTAATCTCTTCTCTCTCTTCTCTTTCATCTATGTCATAAATTCAAAACCATTTATTTTCATCTCTCTCATTGAGAGACACCTACAACCCATTTGAAGCCCCATTCAAATCCATTCATTTTCATCTCTCTGCACTCCCCTTCCTTCCCCTCGTCCGATCAAGCCCCATTCAAATCCATTCATTTACAAAACCCAGATACAAAAACACCACCAGAAACCCAATCTCACCTCCCCATTATCCCTTTCACATCGATCACACTTTCTCTCTCTAAATTCACACCTACCCATTTCATCTCTCCACCAACAATATCACCTAACCCTCAAAAAATCTCAGTAACCCTCCAAATCCCATCTCAAATCGCTTCAATTTGCAACCTTTCTCTCTCTTTATCTTCACTTTCCGTTACAAAATCGGTAACAAAATCAACCGTCTCTGCAAACCCTCTTTCAAACTCATTATCTCTCAACCTCCGACCCATCCAGCGCCGCCGCTCTCCGTTGTGTCTCCGTCGTCTGGTTCCGTAACGATCTCAGAGAGAGAGACCGGAGAAGGAAAGGGAGGCGAGCGACAGAATCAGAACCGCCGGCGGCGGCGGTGCGGAGAACAACAACACTCCTCAGAACAACGGCGGAGAACTCCGGCGGTTCCTTTTTTTCTGGTAACTCCTCATAACTCTTCTTTTCTTTTGTTTTTTTAAGATCCGATGATGCTTCGGCCAGTAGGTGGTGGTTTTTAGGTGGAACTTTGGTGGTGGTCGATGATGGACGTGGTGGCTGACTTATAAATCCATGGTTCAATTTTTTTAACGTAAAGATGTTTATGGTTTTTAGTTTGTTAGTCTGACTTATAAGTTGTTGGAATTTCAGATTACGTATGCAAAGATGTTTATGGTTTTTAGTTTGTTAGGCTGACTTATAAGTTGGGCTCTCAAGTTTTTATTTTTCTGACTTTGTTCATGATGCTTAAACATTGTTTGTTTTGTTTTTTTTCATCTTATTTTTCTAAATCCATGGTTCAAAATTTTTAACGTAAAACGTAAAAAATTTAACGTAAAACGTAAAACGTAAAAATTTTAACGTAAAACGAAAAAAGTTTAACGTAAAACTTAAAACGTAAAAAGTTTAACGTAAAACGTAAAAAGTTTAACGTAAAACGTAAAAAGTGTAAAAAACGGCACGTTAAAAAAATGTGAAAAAAAACAGCGCGTAAAAACGTAAACTTTTTAACGTAAAACGTAAATTTTTTAACGTAAAACGTAAATTTTTTAATGCAAAACGTAAACTTTTTAACGTAAAACGTAAACTTTTTAATGTAAAACGTAAATTTTTTTATGTAAATTGTAAAACGTAAAAATAACGCGTAAGCCTGGCGTAAAAACGACGCGTGAAAAAACCCGGCGTGCAAACGGGACGTAAAAAACGGGGCAAAAAAACGGCGCCCAAAAAAGGGACGTAAAACACGGGACGTAAAAAACGGTGCGTAAAAACTGGAATAAAAAACCACACGTAAAAACCCGGTCGCAAAAACGGCGTGAAAAAAACGGGGCGTAAAAAACGTCGCTTAAAACGGGACATAAAAACGGGACGCTAAAACGGCGCGTAAAAACGGGACGTAAAAAATGGGGCGTAAAAACGGCTTGTAAAAACGTGACATAAAAAACGGTGCGTAAAACCGGGCATAAAAACGGCACTTAAAAACCCGGTCGCAAAATCGGCGTGAAAAAAAGGAGCGTAAAACGTGTCGTAAAAAAACGCGCGTAAATTTTTTTTATAAAAAAATCTGATTTCAAAATATTGTTTAATAAAGAAATCTGATTTTGAAAAAAATAATTAATGTAATAGGACAAATTTGTATTAAAAAACAATAAACTTAATAAGACAAAAAAAAAAAACAAAATTACTTAAATACCCTTTTAGATTAAAATATTAAAGACATAATAAGATAAAAAGAATTTAATATTACTTTTAACTACTTTTAGTCTCATCCATCTATTTTTAAGATCTAATAGCCAGAAAGTGGTTCCCGCGGTTCTTACAACTGAAGGTGGTTTTCATTTTAGCGGTCCCCTATATATATATATATATATATATATATATATATATATGTTAGTGTTGAATTTACATGAAATGAAGAAATAAGTTTGTATAAGATAAAAGTATTGGTTGTGTCTTGTGGACTTATAATCAAGTGTTTGCACGTATAGAAAATCTAAAATCACGTAGTGATTGTAAGTTACGCATGGGTTTACAAGGGTACGAGTATGTATCAAATGTATAAAAAGTTTAAGCGTGTAAAAATAAACCGAGTATAATTCATATGAAATAATTAATTTTTTTTTATTATGATCGAAGTCTCGGATTTACAATGATACAACGAAAGACGATTACAAGGAATACAAGACTTCCAAAAATAGAAATACGAACAAGACTTTCTAATTATGGAAAGTACGAAAAAGCAGGGCATTACAGTCTCCCCTCCTTTAGGGAATTTCGTCCCGAAATTTAGGAAGATGTAGCGAAAAGATGCGGATACTTCGTCTTCATGTCACTCTTGAGTTCCCAAGTAAATTCAGCGCCACGTTTTCCTTCCTATCGAACCTTAACGATAGGAATTTTACTACGCCTCAATAACTTGACTCCTTAATCCATGATTTCGACGGGTTTTTCCACAAAATGCAAGGTCTCGTTGACTTGGAGGTCCTCGAGTGGGACTTGAAGTCCTTCGTCAGCTAGACACTTCTTTAAGTTTGACACGTGGAAAACAGGATGTACATTGTTGAGTTCTTCAGGTAGGTCCAGTCTATACGCAACCTTGCCAATCCTTTCGAGAATCTTGAAAGGACCCACGTAGCGAGGTGCGAGTTTCCCTTTCTTACCAAATCGAACCACGCCCTTCCAAGGGGATACCTTGAGAAGTACGAAGTCACCTGTCTCTAATTCCAAGGGTTTGCGACGCTTGTCGGCGTAACTCTTTTGTTGGCTTTTGGCTTTCAGTAAGTTGTCTCGAACCTGTAAAATCTTGTCCGTTGCTTCTTGTATAAGCTCGGGACCAGTGAATTGAGACTCACCAATCTCGTGCCAACAAATAGGCGAACAACACTCGCGACCATACAATGCTTCAAAAGGTCCAATTTGAATACTCGCATGATAATTGTTATTGTACGAGAATTCGACCAAAGGCAAGTGTGAATCCCAGTTGCCACCAAAATCTATTAAGCAGGTTCGAAGCATATCCTCTAAGGTTTGGATAGTGCGCTCGGTTTGACCGTCACACTGAGTATGAAAAGCAGTGCTAAGGTTAAGAACAGTACCCATAGCAGATTGAAAAGTTTGCCAAAGACGAGACAAAAAACAAGCATCACGATCGGAAATGATGTCAATGGGGATACCATGACGTCAGATGATATCATCAGTGTAGATTCTAGCCAATTTCTCGACTTTGAAATCTTCACGAATGGGAAGAAAATGAGATGATTTGGTCAATCGGTCAACAATCACCCAAATATTGTCATGACCAGAAGAAGTACGAGGGATCTTAGTGATAAAATCCATGGCAATACTCTCCCATTTCCAGACGGGGATTTCTGGCTATTCGAGCACGCCAGAGGGACGTCGATGTTCGGATTTTACCTTCGAACAGATAAGACATTTCACAATGTAAGAGGCGATATCCCGCTTCATCTCAGGCCACCAGTATGACATACGCATATCCTGGTACATCTTGTCAGCGCCAGGATGAACGGAATACTTCGATTTATGTGCCTCCTTCATCAGAAAGTCTCGAAGGTTTTCGCGATTAGGAATCCAGATAAGATTACAATAGTACACCATACCATCGGGTTTGGACACGAGATCTTGCTCAACAGCGCCTCGTATCTCAAAAGAGAGACTACCTTCGTTAATAGAGGCATATTGGGCTTCACGAATACGGTTTTGAAGGTCGTTAATGAGTTGGAGAAAACGAATACCCTTCACATGAGTTTTACGACTAAGAGCGTCGGCCACTACATTCGTCTTACCAGGATGGTAGCGAATTTCGCAGTCGTAGTCGTTTAGTAATTCCACCCAACGACGTTGACGCATGTTCAGTTCTTTTTGGTTGAAGATATGTTGAAGGCTCTTATGGCCGGTGAAGACCACACACTTAGTACCATAAAGGTAGTGTCGCCAAATCTTCAACGCAAAAACAACTGCGCCAAGTTCAAGGTCGTGAGTAGTGTAGTTTTTCTCATGTATCTTGAGTTGTCTCGACACGTAAGCGATAACCTTGTCGCGTTGCATAAGGACACAACCAAGACCAAGGTTTGAGGCATCGCAGTACACGACGAAGTCGTCGTTTCCATCAGGAAGTGTGAGGATAGGAGCATTACATAGCATGTCCTTGAGCATTTGAAAAGATTCCTCTTGTTCGGGACCCCAAACAAAAGGTTTCTCTTTTTTTAGTCAAAGAGGTCAAAGGAACAGCGATCTTCGAGAAGTTAGAGATAAAACGACGATAATAACCAGCAAGAACAAGAAACGAACGGATTTCAGACGGAGACTTAGGTGTGATCCAGTTCTTCACAGCTTTGATTTTAGCGGGGTCAACGTGGATACCAAGTTCGTTGACAGTATGACCATGGAATTGAACCTCTTTTAACCAAAATTCGCACTTAGAGAATTTGGCGTATAGACGTGCAGTACGAAGAAGTTGAAGGATAAGACACAAGTGACGCTCATGCTCTTCTAGTGTCTTGGAATAGATGAGAATATCCGATGAAGACAATCACGAAACGGTCCAAGTACGCTTTGCACACGCGGTTCATCAAATCCATGAAAACAGCAGGTGCGTTGGTCAAACCAAAGGGCATGACCACGAATCGTAATGACCAAAACGCGTATGAAAAGCGGTTTTAGGTACATCTTCTTCGAGGACTCGAAGTTAATGGTACCCAGAACAAAGATCGATCTTGGAAAACCAGGTCGCGCCTTGGAATTGATCGAAGAGGTCATCGATGCGAGGCAGAGGGTATCGGTTCTTGACAGTAAGATTGTTAAGCTCACGATAGTCAATACACATACGGAATGACCATCTTTCTTTTTGACGAACAAAACGGGAGCGCCCCAAGGAGAAGTACTAGGGCGTATAAAGCCTTTATCAAGAAGCTCTTGAAGTTGACTCGAGAGCTCTTGCATCTCAGATGGTGCTAAATGGTAGGGAGACTTAGTGACGGGCATAGCACCAGGCACTAAATCGATGCGAAAGTCGACAGAACGATCAGGAGGTAGACCAGGAAGATCGTCGGGAAACACATCGGGAAAATCACGTACGACGGGAACGTCGCTTATGCTAGGGCCTTTGTCCTTCTTTTCCATAATATGGGCGAGAAAGGCGAAGGTACCCTTGCGTAAGCATTTGTTTGCTTGGATACACGACATAAGCTTGAGACCTTGAGAAGGTTTCTCACCATACACGTGTAGAGAATCACCCTTTGGAAGAGGAAGGCGGATGAACTTTTCAGAACAAACGACTTCAGCACGAACTGGCCTAAGCCAGTCCATGCCTACTATGATGTCAAAGCTACCCATTTACATAGGTATAAGATTGATTAAGAATGTATGATCATTAAGAATCAAGGAAAAATTGGAAAGAACGGAATCGACAGCGACAGATTTACCATTAGTGACTTCGACAGCGAAAGATGTTGGCAACTTAGAGCGTTTACACAAAAGCAAATGTTCGAATTCTAACGACACAAAACTTTTATCCGCGCCAGTATCAAATAGACAAGAAGCATAAACATGGTTCACAAGAAACATACCAGTAATGACGTCGTTCGCGTTTTGAGCTTGAACAGTAGTGAGGAGAGACCCCTAGCTGGTTGTTGAGTCTGTTGTTGCTGCTGTTGAGGTTGATTACGCTGAGGACACACGTTAGCTAAATTATTGAGATCACCACACTTGAAGCATGCTCGCACAGGAGCAGCTTGAGGTTGAACCTGATTGGGAGTAGGGAGTAGGGTTATCATAGGTTCCATGAAGAACGCAATTGTTGTTAAGCTCAATGACTATGCTAAAGGCTTCCTCTATGGTTTTAGGACAAGCAGAGGCAACATGGTTAACCAAGGAAGGTGCAACACAACGAATGAACTTGGCAATATTTTTGGGGACGGAGTCGACTTATCCAGGGCAAAGTACACTAAGCTGTTTAAAACACGTAATCAGACCATCCATGTCGCTCCCTTTTTACGTTAAGTTCCAAAATTCGTTCTCCAATTTTTGGAGCTCGTGAGGAGGATAAAAGTGAATCTTGCGTGAGCTGCTTGAGCTCATCCCAAGGCATGGCATGTGCAACATCGTTTCCCCTCTTGTTGCGTTCGGTGGTCCACCATTCGAGTGTCCTTGAATGGAAAACTCCAGTCGCGTTCAAGGTTCTTAGCTGATTAGGACAACCACTTTGCAAGAAAGTAAGCTCAATCGTGTCAAACCAATTCATCATGGCGGTAGCGCCATCTTTGCCAGTAAACTCTAGAGGTTTACAAGCCATAAATTGCTTGAATTGGAACGTTGGCTTGGGTTTTCTGCCTTCGAATCGACAGAGCCATGCGGTGAATTTTGAATTTTGCTCACAATATCGGGTATGACCTTGGCCATGAACTTCATACAATCTTTCTTGGACATTGAGGCAGAGGTGGAACCCCTCTTGGACTTTGTTCTCTTGGAAGCACCGTTGGACGACATCTAAGGAAATCGAAAGAAAAGGAAAAGGATGAGACTTGATCATAAATTCAAAATAAGTTTGCAAGTATAAGCATGCATGTAGGATGTATCACGTATGGTTCACATAATTAGCATGGATTCAACAAGTATTCAACAAGTATAAACACGTATGAAGGCGTAAAAAGAGTATAAATTTAGTTTGTTCACGAGAATTATTATTGTTTTTTATTGCGCTAAACATGCGAATTGTGTAACGGTTTTGAAATGAACGAGGTAACAAGTATAAAATTCACATATAAATTGAATCACATAAAAGAGAGGCTTATAAAACATAGGATTGTTTCGGGTAGAGAAACGTCGACTATTCCAAAGTGAATCGAAAGTTCTTTCAAATTAGAGAAACGTGCTTTGGCCTATAGGGAAGATACTCTCGTCGAGAAGCGATTAACGGTATCTTACCCTTCCAGTTACTACACGTCTCTAATCGATTGAAACAATTGAAACTTTGGCAAGATTGAAAGACGAGGAATGGGACTTAATCGACAAGGTGCGGGTTTCACCCCTAACTTGACGATTTCATACCCTAATGTGGTTGGTACTCATCGGGTCAAAATATAATTTCAACACTTTGACGAGGGTCCACTAGAGTTTGAATAGGAAATTTACCATTAAGATGTGGATTTCACTCCTAGCTTAATGGCGAAATTTCTTGCAAAATAAGAATAAGCGGAATGAGAGTCGTTCACCAAATTGTGGGTTTCACGCCTATTTTGGTAAACCCGTCTCTTGAAATGTCTTATGAAAGACATCATGTAAATATTAAGACCAAAAAGAAGAGAAAGGAGCAAAGTATGATGAATAACATTTTAAGCAAGAATCAAGAACGGTCAAAATATGGTTCCTACTATAGACTAGGTCAAACATGGAAATTCTACCTAATTCCCTATAGTTATGGCTCTCATACCAATATGTCACACCCCAACCGATGGCGGAATCATTGGGATGAGACGAAATAGATTGCAAGAGACTTCATAACACTATTTGTCGCAATATTTAAATCAACCATTTTCATTTTATAATAGAATTGTCAACACATTACAAGAAATTCAAATGACAACATTCTTCATAACATAAACATAACAAAATTGATACAACGATTTAAACTTAAGACGTCTAAATGTGTATCTAGGCATCATCACTACTTTGTTTCGTAGCATCTCATCCTGTAACATGTTTAAAATAATTTCAATGCAAAAGCAAAGGCGAGTACACAAGGTTTGAATAAGTATAGCATAAGTATAAAAGCATTTTCTCGAATCCACATGGCAATTTATAAACAAGGTAACTAGCATGCATAGCAATACGTCAAACCCAAGTGTCCACTAGTATTTAGCATCCCTTGCCACAAAAGTGACGAGACCGTTTAGAATAAAGACTTAACAAGACCCCGACGGGTGGGGTACTACTCCTATAGCGCTATATATGTTAAGTTGATGGCTTAGCAAAGTTAATGACATATAGCATGCATAATCTAGCATGAACCTAAGTAAACAAGTAGCATGTATAACCGATTGAGAGTATAAAGAATGGTTAAGTGTGTGAGTGTGTATTTTGTATAATAACATGTTACAACCCAAAGTGTCTTTAAAAGTAAATGGGTCAAGTGTACTCACGATTTTGCAAGTCTTGAACTTGAGAATCCGCGAGTGAGTTGTTTGTTGATTAGGAGGTTGGAACACCAAGTCCTTCTACACGAAGTAAACAAGGCGTATGAGTATCGGAGAGTAACGGTAGATTAAAGATTTAGGAATTTAAACAATAAGAACTTAGACATATGAAAATAACCATCCTTAACATATGATGTTTGGATGGTAAACTTACTACTTGACAATGTCCATTTGTTCATCATCAAAGGTTCGGTTTGTTAAGTATATTACATATATTATATACACATTATTATGTCCAATATTTCAAGCATGTGGCAGGAGGATGAATCCTCCATTTAGGTACCTATTTAAGTGTCATAGAAATCATGTAGGAGGTAGGAAGAAAAGTCTTCCATTTAGGCACCTCTAAGTGTTCACCACTACACTTGATGTTTTGAACATACAAGGAGGGTCATGAACTATAAGTAATACAAGAATACTAAACACTAATCTATAAGAAATCATCAAGCAATGTGTGGATTTTATGTAGGACAACCCAAGTTAATCCTAAATCACACTTACATCAAGTCTTGAACTTGAACATCACTTGTGGGTTAAACCCTTGAACAAAACAGAAAGTTTGTGAGGAATAATCCTCTGATTTTGAATGTCTCAACCTTGTTTTTAAGCCTAACTAACCATAGAAGTGGTTATAAGCATAAGGACATAGGTTTGAGATGAGTTAGACTCAAGTTTGAACAAGTTTAGTAAAGATTTAATCAAAACATAAACGAACAGTGAACTTTGGAGTCTTTTTGGCGTTATTGTTTTTTTGTCACATAGATAATTTTTTTGGCGTTATAGCGTTTCCCAGGTCAGTTCTTTGGCGTTATTGGCGTTGTTAATAATTCATTACGATTTATTAATATTTTCATAAGATTACAATAAGACCAAATGTTTTTAATGGCGTTTAGTCAATTTTTTTGGAGTTTAATACATTAACAAGGTGCTTTGCCAGCATCCGTTCTCACATATTTCATACTATTAGCGTTTTGGTGTTTGTAGTTTTTGGCGTTTGTAGTTTTTGGCGTTTTATATAATAATGTATTTTATTAGTAGAGAATTAGATAACAAACAACAGATAAGTTATTAACAAATGGTAATCTAATTTCTCATCCAAATCTTGACTGACATCAGCCTCTTCTTCTTGAATTTGTTTTAGCGTTTTGAACCTTTGAACACCTTAGCTAGATGTCAACTTTCCTACATAACGCCCATCTTTTTAGTCGAAGCTTGTTAGTGGCATCCTGTTTTTTGGTGTGATATTCTTGTTCGGTGACATGTCATTGAACATCAACTCCTGCTTGAATGTTATTTATAATAATGGAGTCCAAAATAGCATTTTACACTGGTGTTGATCCCTTCATGCCATGCATACAATCATCAAGAACAAAGCTCACATGATAACATATCACTGTTATCAGTCTCTTTTTCTTGAATATTTGTCCATCTCATTCAGCAAAAGCTTATAGAGATACCCACCTCAGAGAAGAATCCACTCAGTGAAAGCTTTGCCATCTGTGGTTTTTTTAACTATTTTTTTCGCATTTAAAGTGAGTGGTTTCTAGGGAACATGGTGTCACACCCCAACCAATGGCGAAATCATCGGGATGACACGAATAGATAGCAAGAGACTTCATAACACTATTTGTGACAATATTTAAATCAACCATTATCATTTCATAATAGAATTGTCAACACATTACAATAAATTCAAATGACAACATAGGAAAAAGAATGAGGTAAATTGGACAAGAATTGAGTGAGTAATGCTCACTTTAGTGAAGGAGTATGCTTCTGTCCGAACTTCAGAATTCAGTTGCGATTTTGGATAATTTGAGAGTGATTAGAAGTGTTTGTAAAGTGAAAAGAGCTTGGGAATGACTTTGTATTTATAGTGAACGATTTGGGGTTGGTGGTTAAATGAGATTAAATGCAATTAGGTGGGAAGATGAAGCCAAAACCCAACCAATAGTTGGCTGAAAAAAAATTGATATGCGGATTAGAATCTGCCCGCCACTTGCTAGCCATTTTTAGTTATACAACTTCCTTTTTTTACCACTAAGACCCTAAAGCTTCATAATGAAATATTAAATTAAATGTTTAATAGATAAATTACTAAGACAAATATTATATGAAATATTATAGTAAGAAAAATGTTGTGGATTGAGTACGGCTGTGCACAGGGATCGAATATCCTTCATTTATTTATGGGACAATTGCATATATCCCCTTTTATAACACCCTTAATTGCATATTTACCCAGCCCTAAATTTTAATTGCATATTTCCCCATCTTAATTAATTATTTTAAATATGACAAAACTGCCCTTTTCAAATATACATGTGAATTGCCATTTGCAAGACATAATTGTCCCTGACTCTTCGTTCTCCTTCCATCTCTCTCGGCTCCGGCGGTTAAAGTGTTTCTCGGCTCCGGCGGTTAAAGTGTTTCTCAGCTCCGGCTATTGCATATTTCCCTCGGTCGGTTCGTCTGCATATTTCCCTCTCCAGCGAGATTGAAGTCTATCACCCGGTTCGTCGGTTCACCTCTCTCATATTGTCGATGGTTTCTCTCTCCGGTGATTGAAGTGTCTCTCAGTTGGTTTCCGTTACAAATTGCAAGAGCTTGTGCGTATACTTTTGTTAGGCTGTGATTTTGTTTGCACATTTAACAGCAAGGAATGTATGCTTTTATTTAAATCTGAGTTGAAATATATTAAATTAATTATACATACATTGTTTTTGATACCTGTTGATGAGCTTGTCTTGATCAGATTGCATTCTCATGAGTTGGGTAATATACATAATACATGTGGTTTTGTACTTTTGTTTGCATATTCTACATATTGATATCATCGAATTGAAAAGATTGGATATTCATGATTTCTGGGGATTGTGATTTTACTGGTTGATTGATTTAAAATGGCAGACGAAAACGTAACAATAAAAAAATCGTGGAAAAGACAACAACTAGTAAAAATATTGGTAAATATGCATATTTAAGTTTCTATATAAAATTAATGGTAAAATAGTAATAATATAATATATTTTTAATATAAAAAATCAAAATGAGTAAATTTGCAATTTTATTAGTTAAAGAAGGGGATATATGCAATTTTAATTTTGTATTGGGTAAATGTGCAATTAATAAGTTTTATAAGATGAAATATGCAATTGCCCATTTATTTATTTATTTATAATAAATATTCTAATGTAAGTTATATGATATTAACATATGATTAATTAATCTAATAAGCATGCATACATATATATATACATATATATATATATATATATATATAGTGCAAGTATATGGAGAAAACCAATTTTATTGAGAAAACTAAGGAAACCACAATACTTGGCCCATATTGAGCCACATCACCCACTTTAAGCATGTGCAAATTGGTCTTCAAAGGGCATTTTAGACTTTTTACTTTTTCATCCCATAAAACGTTACCAACCCACCTTTTACTTTTGAGACAAAAGTACACACCTTTTTGCAACATTTTCCAATGCATCTTCTTCCCCACATTTCTATCATCTTCTTCAAATTCAAACCTTCCATATATTTCTTTTTATCTTTGTTTATCCATGGAGTTTATGACAAGAATTTCGGACGACACATAAGTAGACTTTTAGTATTAATTCTTGTTGAATACGTCTCCATGTTGTGTTGTACGAAACAACTAGATCTGGAACTTGTACTCATCCATTTCTATTGAAGCCACCATATCTGAAGATCAAAGTCACCATCGAAGCTCTCAAAGAAAAGCAAGTAAGGTGTTGCTCTCATCACATCTTTGTTTATGTTTTTAGAGAGAGAAAGCCAATGTTTTTTAGAGAGAAACAACAATATTCATCTTGTTTATTTCGGATGTGTTCATGCTTATTGAAAGCTGATTTCGGGTGTCTTCATGCTTCATCTCACGTCGTCATCTTCATCTCGGGTGTGCTGATGCTTGTTGAAAGCTGATTTCTAGAGTGAGAAACAACAATCTTCATCATATTCATCAAGAACACCAAGAACACATAGAGAGAAGCAAGTTTGAAGATCTTCATCGTGTTCATCACACGGTTTCTAGATTCGGTAAGTGTTTTTAGAGAGAGAAAGTTGCTATTTTAGAGAGAGAAACAACAATCTCTTGAGTATTTTATTTTGAAAAATCATTTCACACTTGATGTTTTAGTTAAAATGGTTGTTTATAGGTTTTTGTGTAATGGATGTTTTAGAGATGAACATGATTCTTTTGTTAAAATGGTTCTAAAAATGGGTAAATGTTTATGTACTTTGCAGGTTTTTATTTTTGTGTTTAAATCATTTTTGTGGTAAAAAGTTGTGTTTGGTTTGGTTGCTTGTTTGAGGCTTTTGATCTGAATAGTAACTGTTTTTTTTTTGTTGGGTTGGTTGCTTGTTTGGGCTTTTGATCTGAATAGTAACTGTTATTGTGTGTTATACTAGGAGGTAACACATGTTACATGTGTTACAATAAAATTTTACACGTGTATAACACGTAACACATGTTACATACCTGTAGTTACATTTGTGTTAATAAGTTTAACTTTAGGGGATTAACACTGATGTACTTGTTTTGTTTATAGGTGAATGGATGTTTATGTTCAAGATAAAGATGGTTATCAAGACGCAAAGCGTAGCTAGATTTTTGTAACCTTTATGATAGTTTTTGGATCATTTTTATATGTTTAAGTTTTTATAAAGATTTTTGTTACCTTTAAGTATGATTGTAATGTGTGCAATTACTAACAACCCATGATGACAAGTGACTTTTGTTTTGATTAACATTTGTAACTGGTGTTGGACGTAACATGTGTATCCTATGTGAGAGGTAACTAACTAATAGCAAAGAATGACCTGATAAAATGTTAGTCATGTCATTCCTTTGGTACACATGTGTTACATACGTTAAAAAGCAACGTTACATATGTAACAATGGTTTTTATATATGTAACATGTTTAATGAAATATAATAAACTACTATTAAACGCATGAGCTATTGAATATCATTAATTAGAAAGTCAAAACATCTAACACATTACAATCTAAAAAATATTACAATCTTAAAGAATACTTGTTTTGATTAACATTTGTAACTGGTGTTGGACGTAACATATGTAACCTATGTGAGAGGTAACTAACTAATAGCAAAGAATGACCTGATAAAATATTGGTCATATCATTCCTTTGGTACACATGTGTTACATACGTTAAAAAGGCAACGTTACATATGTAACAATGGTTTTTATATATGTAACATGTTTAATGAAAAATAATAAACTACTATTAAACGCATGAGCTATTGAATATCATTAATTAGAAAGTCAAAACATCTAACACAATACAATCATCTTAAACATTACAATCTAAAAAATATTACAATCTTAAAGAATACTTGTTTACCAATAGACATGGGGATCGTCAGAAAACACATAAAAGCCACATGTAACTTGTAACATGATATAGAACCAAGTATTGGTTTACTATGGATACGATGTAACACATGTTACAAACAACATGTAACATGTGTAACAAAGCTAAAAAGTGTTGCATTTATTGTATAACGTGTGTGGCATGACGTATATCATGTAAAAAGTGACTGTTATGCATATTACGGGTTGAGATTTTATAAAAGTTAGTTTCCCTATCCCACTATTGAGATTTTATATGCACCCAAAGTCCTATTTTTCCCAACCTCGCCATTAGATTTTATAAAAGTTAGTATCCCCAGTTATATTACATACATAAAAGGAAGTTGATTTTAGATCAATACATAACCGACATGTGTATTGTTCAAATTGCTAGTAATGTATGCAACTACTGAGAATGTGGGACTGGTGTAACAAAATAAAGGGACAAATAGATTATATATATTAAAAAAAACAATTACAATTAAACTTAAATGTAACAAAAGTGTTTTATACAAATTCAAATATATAAAAATGATCCAAAAAACTATGATAAGGTAACACAAATCTACGTATGCTTCGCTTCTTGATAACCAGCTTCATCTTGAACACAAACATCCCTATACCTATGAACAAAACAATTACATCATTGTTAATCTTGTATAGTTAAATTTATCAACGCAAACGTAACAACATTTATGTAACATGTGTTACGAGTTATACATGGACACAAAGGGGGCTGCACATATGTACCACATGTTTGGAACTTGTGTTACATTAGAGTGGTAACACATGTATAACATGTGTTACGTGTGACACATGTGTAAAATTTTTGTTGTAACACATGTAACAACCATATGTGACATGTGTAACATGGCTATACATGTGTTACCCCCTAGTATAACACACACAAACAGTTACCCCATAACATGCGTAATATGATGTAGCAAAATAAACACATGGATACGCTGAATGTTACACATATTCCGAATAAAATATGAAGTTTCTAAAGGTAACACATGTTATAACATATACGATAAAAAAACCCCAAACAAGCAACATATAGGGGCTTACACATTTGTAGCACATATTTGTAACTTGTGTTACACTATAGTGGTAACACATGTATAACATGTGTTACGTGTTATACATGTGTAAACTTTTTGTTGTAACACATGTAACAACTATATGTGACATGTTAACATGGCTATACATGTGTTACCCCCTAGTATAATACATAAAGACAGTTACTATTCAGATCAAAAGCCCCAAACAAACAACCAAACCAACAAAAAACACTTATTGTTCAGATCAAAAGCCTCAAACAAGCAACCAAACTAAACACAACTTTTTATTTGTAAAATAAAAGATATCATCAACGATTAGATTATGAACTTTTCAAAGGTAACGAATATATATCAACAATAACATTCATTATCACAATTCTAAAAAAATTTTAATCCCTTTAAAACAAAAAAAAAACCCAACAAACTATCAAATCTATTTTACCAATACTCACACAAAATCATTCAACTTTTACCAAACAAATAACATTAAGACATGGAACCAGTCCATGTCATACGTGTGTGTGTTCTTGGTGTTCTAACAATCTTCTCTCTCTAAAAACCCATGTAACCAAATGATTTCTGACCTTCTTCTCTCACACACACACTTGTGTGTGTGTTCTTGGTGTTCTAACAACTTTCTCTCTCTAAAAACCCATGAACCAAATGATTTCTGACCTGCTTCTCTCTCACAAACTTGTGTGTGTTCTTGGTCTTGGTGTTCTAATAACTTTCTCTCTCTAGAAACACATGCAACCGAATGATTCAGGCCTGCTTCTCTCTCACACACTTGTGTGTGTGTTCTTGGTGTTCTTCATGAACACGAAGGAGAATCTTGTTTCTCTTTCTCTCACACACTTGTGTGTATGCTTTTGGTGTTTCTCTTTCTTTAACAATAACGATTCAGGCTTGCTTCTCTCACACACACTTGTGTGTGTGTTCTTGGTGATTGGAACATGAAGAAAGAGAGAGGATGAGAGAATGGATGATGATGATGATGGTTTGATGGTGAATGTACAGAAGATATTTTGAATTCTCAAAGAAGAAGAAAGAAGAAAAAGAGACAATGATGATGCTTTGATGGTGATGGTGACAACTATACAGAAGAGAGAGAATGAGATATGGTCTTTTTGAAACAAATACCCTCCTGGCCCACTCATCAACATATGTTATGTATTAAATTTAAATCAATAAACCATCAAATTTCCCTAACCCTTAGATGATCAAGATCAATGGTCACAATTGGGTTTCCTTAGTTTTCTCACTAAAAAATGGTTTCCTATATATCCTTGCCCTATATATATATATATATATATATATATATAGGGAGCCGCTAAAATGAAAACCACCCCAGTTGTAAGAACCACTCTCCACCAATCATATTCTGCCAACCAAAAGGGTAGTTGGGTCATTTACCCCAAATGTCTAATCTCTCACTCTCTCTCTTCATTAATGATAGCAGACTATTACATTTAATCTCTTCTCTTCTCTCTCTTCTCTTTCATCTATGTCATAAATTCAAATCCATTTATTTTCATCTCTCTCATTGAGAGACACCTGCAACCCATTTGAAGCCCCATTCATTTTCATTTCTCTGCACTCCCCTTCCTTCCCCTCGTCCGATCAAGCCCCATTCAAATCCATTCATTAACAAAACCAAGATACAAAAACACCACCAGAAACCCAATCTCGCCTCCCCATTATCCCTTTCACATCGATCACACTTTCTCTCTCTAAATTCACACCTACCCATTTCATCTCTCCACCAACAATATCACCTAACCCTCAAAAAATCTCAGTAACCCTCCAAATCCCATCTCAAATCGCTTCAATTTGCAACCTTTCTCTCTCTTTATCTTCACTTTTCGTTACAAAATCGGTAACAAAATCAACCGTCTCTGCAAACCCTCTTTCAAACTCATTATCTCTCAACCTCCGACCCATCCAGCGCCGCCGCTCTCCGCTGTGTCTCCGTCGTCTGGTTCCGGGAGGCGAGCGACAGAATCAGAACCGCCGGCGGCGGCGGTGCGGAGAACAACGACGCTCCTCAGAACAACGGCGGAGAACTCCGGCGGTTCCTTTTTTTTCCGGTAACTCCTCATAACTCTTCTTTTCTTTTGTTTTTTTAAGATCCGATGATGCTTCGGCCAGTAGGTGGTGGTTTTCAGGTGGAACTTTGGTGATGGTCAATGATGGACGTGGTGGCTGACTTATAAATCCATGGTTCAATTTTTTTAACGTAAAGATGTTTATGGTTTTTAGTTTGTTAGGCTGACTTATAAGTTGTTGGAATTTCAGATTACGTATGCAAAGATGTTTATGGTTTTTAGTTTGTTAGGCTGACTTATAAGTTGGGCTCTCAAGTTTTTATTTTTCTGACTTTGTTCATGATGCTTAAACATTGTTTGTTTTGTTTTTTTTTTAATATTATTTTTCTAAATCCATGGTTCAAAATTTTTAACGTAAAACGTTTTACGTGTTTTACGTAAATCGTAAAACGTAAAAAGTTTTAACGTAAAACGTAAAAATTTTAACGTAAAACGAAAAAAGTTTAACGTAAAACTTAAAACGTAAAAAGTTTAACGTAAAACGTAAAAAGTGTACAAAACGGCACGTTAAAAAAATGTGAAAAAAACAGCGCGTAAAAACGTAAAACGTAAAAACGTAAACTTTTTAACGTAAAACGTAAACTTTTTAACGTAAAACTTAAATTTTTTAACGTAAAACGTAAATTTTTTAATGCAAAACGTAAACTTTTTAACGTAAAACGTAAACTTTTTAATGTAAAACGTAAATTTTTTTATGTAAATTGTAAAACGTAAAAAATGGGCCGTTAAAAAAACGACGCTTGAAAAAGCCCGGCGTAAAAACGACGCGTGAAAAAACCCGGCGTGCAAACGGGACGTAAAAAACGGGGCAAAAAAACGGCGCCCAAAAAAGGGACGTAAAACACGGGACGTAAAAAACGGAACGCTAAAAACGGTGCGTAAAACCTGGAATAAAAAACCGCACGTAAAAACCCGGTCGCAAAAACGGCGTGAAAAAAACATGGCGTAAAAAAACGGCGCTTAAAACGGGTCATAAAAACGGGACGCTAAAACGGCGCGTAAAAACGGGACGTAAAAAATGGGGCGTAAAAACGGGTTGTAAAAACGTGACGTAAAAAACGGTGCGTAAAACCGGGCATAAAAAACGGCACTTAAAAACCCGGTCGCAAAATCGGCGTGAAAAAACGGAGCGTAAAACGTGTCGTAAAAAAACGCGCATAAATTTTTTTATAAAAAAAAACTGATTTCAAAATATTGTTTAATAAAGAAATCTGATTTTGAAAAAAATAATTAATGTAATAGGACAAATTTGTAATAAAAAACAAAAAACCTAATAAGACAAAAAAACAAAATTACTTAAATACCCTTTTAGATTAAAATATTAAAGACATAATAAGATAAAAAGAATTTAATATTACTTTTAACTACTTTTAATCTTATCCATCTATTTTTAAGATCTAATGGCCAGAAAGTGGTTCCCGCGGTTCTTACAACTGAAGGTGGTTTTCATTTTAGCGGTCCCCTATATATATATATATATATATATATATATATATATATATATATATATGTTAGTGTTGAATTTACATGAAATGAAGAAATAAGTTTGTACAAGATAAAAGTATTGGTTGTGTCTTGTGGACTTATAATCAAGTGTTTGCACGTATAGAAAATCTAAAATCACGTATTGATTGTAAGTTACGCATGGGTTTACAAGAGTACGAGTATGTATCAAATGTATAAAAAGTTTAAGCGTGTAAAAATAAACCGAGTATAATTCATATGAAATAATTAATTTTTTTTATTATGATCGAAGTCTCGGATTTACAATGATACAACGAAAGACGATTACAAGGAATACAAGACTTCCAAAAATAGAAATACGAAACTTTCTAATTATGGAAAGTACGAAAAAGCAGGGTATTACAGTCTCCCCTCCTTTAGGGAATTTCGTCCCGAAATTTAGGAAGATGTAGCGAAAAGATGCGGATACTTCGTCTTCATGTCACTCTTGAGTTCCCAAGTAAATTCAGCGCCACGTTTTCCTTCCTATCGAACCTTAACGATAGGAATTTTACTGCGCCTCAATAACTTGACTCCTTAATCCATGATTTCGACGGGTTTTTCCACAAAATGCAAGGTCTCGTTGACTTGGAGGTCCTCGAGTGGGACTTGAAGTCCTTCGTCAGCTAGACACTTCTTTAAGTTTGACACGTGGAAAACAGGATGTACATTGTTGAGTTCTTCAGGTAGGTCCAGTCTATACGCAACCTTGCCAATCCTTTCGAGAAGGTCGTTAACGAGTTGGAGAAAACGAATACCCTTCACATGAGTTTTACGACTAAGAGCGTCGGCCACTACATTCGTCTTACCAGGATGGTAGCGAATTTCGCAGTCGTAGTCGTTTAGTAATTCCACCCAACGACGTTGACGCATGTTCAGTTCTTTTTCGTTGAAGATATGTTGAAGGCTCTTATGGCCGGTGAAGACCACACACTTAGTACCATAAAGGTAGTGTCGCCAAATCTTCAACGCAAAAACAACTGCGCCAAGTTCAAGGTCGTCAGTAGTGTAGTTTTTCTCATGTATCTTGAGTTGTCTCGACACGTAAGCGATAACCTTGTCGCGTTGCATAAGGACACAACCAAGACCAAGGTTTGAGGCATCGCAGTACACGACGAAGTCGTCGTTTCCATCAGGAAGTGTGAGGATAGGAGCATTACATAGCATTTCCTTGAGCATTTGAAAAGATTCCTCTTGTTCGGGACCCCAAACAAAAGGTTTCTCTTTTTTGAGTCAAAGAGGTCAAAGGAACAGCGATCTTCGAGAAGTTAGAGATAAAACGACGATAATAACCAGCAAGACCAAGAAACGAACGGATTTCAGACGGAGACTTAGGTGTGATCCAGTTCTTCACAGCTTTGATTTTAGCGGGGTCAACGTGGATACCAAGTTCGTTGACAGTATGACCATGGAATTGAACCTCTTTTAACCAAAATTCGCACTTAGAGAATTTGGTGTATAGACGCGCAGTACGAAGAAGTTGAAGGATAAGACACAAGTGCCGCTCATGCTCTTCTAGTGTCTTGGAATAGATGAGAATATCCGATGAAGACAATCACGAAACGGTCCAAGTACGCTTT
Organism: Helianthus tuberosus; assembly: GCA_030545235.1. Lineage (NCBI taxonomy): Eukaryota > Viridiplantae > Streptophyta > Magnoliopsida > Asterales > Asteraceae > Helianthus > Helianthus tuberosus. The sequence continues at coordinate 30,156,523 of CM060386.1, read as the reverse complement.
GCTCACGCGGTTCATCAAATCCATGAAAACAGCAGGTGCGTTGGTCAAACCAAAGGGCATGACCACGAATCGTAATGACCAAAACGCGTACGAAAAGCGGTTTTAGGTACATCTTCTTCGAGGACTCGAAGTTAATGGTACCCAGAACGAAGATCGATCTTGGAAAAGCAGGTCGCGCCTTGCAATTGATCGAAGAGGTCATCGATGCGAGGAAGAGGGTATCGGTTCTTGACAGTAAGATTGTTAAGCTCACGATAGTCAATACACATACGGAATGACCATCTTTCTTTTTGACGAACAAAACGGGAGCGCCCCAAGGAGAAGTAATAGGGTGTATAAAGCCTTTATCAAGAAGCTCTTGAAGTTGACTCGAGAGCTCTTGCATCTCAGATGGTGCTAAACGGTGGGGAGACTTAGTGACGGGCATAGCACCAGGCACTAAATCGATGCGAAAGTCGACAGAACGATCAGGAGGTGGACCAGGAAGATCGTCGGGAAACACATCGGGAAAATCACGTACGACGGGAACGTCGCTTATGCTACGGCCTTTGTCCTTCTTTTCCATAATATGGGCGAGAAAGGCGAAGGTACCCTTGCGTAAGCATTTGTTTGCTTGGATACACGACATAAGCTTGAGACCTTGAGAAGGTTTCTCGCCATACACGTGTAGAGAATCACCCTTTGGAAGAGGAAGGCGGATGAACTTTTCAGAACAAACGACTTCAGCACGAACTGGCCTAAGCCAGTCCATGCCTACTATGATGTCAAAGCTACCCAATTGCATAGGTATAAGATTGATTGAGAATGTATGATCATTAAGAATCAAGGAAAAATTGGAAAGAACGGAATCCACAGCGACAGATTTACCATTAGCGACTTCGACAGCGAAAGATGTTGGCAACTTAGAGCGTTTACACATAAGCAAATGTTCGAATTCTAACGACACAAAACTTTTATCCGCGCCAGTATCAAATAGACAAGAAGCGTAAACATGGTTCACAAGAAACGTACCAGTAATGACGTCGTTCGCGTTTTGAGCTTGAACAGTAGTGAGGAGAGACCCCTAGCTGGTTGTTGAGTCTGTTGTTACTGCTGTTGAGGTTGATTACGCTGAGGACACACGTTGGCTAAATGATTGAGATCACCACACTTGAAGCATGCTCGCACAGGAGCAGCTTGAGGTTGAACCTGATTGGGAGTAGGGTTGGCAACAATAGCTTGAACTTGGGTAGGCTTTGGGTTGTAGCGACAGCGATCGGCGAAATGCCCCAGCCTGTGATAGGTGGCGCATTTGCGACATGGGGTGCCAGTAGGGTAATGGTAACAACATTGGTTACACATGGGCCATGTTCCAGTTTAGTTTCTTCTCTGTGGTTCTAGGGTTGTGGGATTAATAGCAGCTACAGATTGGGTGGGTTGAGGGTTTGCGGAGTGACGACCACACAATTCTGGCTTGAAGCCTTCCGCTTCTTGCCACGGTTTTTGTTTGGTTGGGAGGATGAAGGTTCAGCAGCGGTGGTAGTATCGGTGGTATTAGTGCTGGCTTGATGAGCACTCTTCGTTGAAACCTTATCATAGGTTCCATGAAGAACGCAATTGTTGTTAAGCTCAGTGACTATGCTAAAGGCTTCCTCTATGGTTTTAGGACAAGCAGAGGCAACATGGTTAACCAAGGAAGGTGCAACACAACGAATGAACTTGGCAATGGTTTTGGGGACGGAGTCGACTTATCCAGGGCAAAGTACACTAAGCTGTTTAAAACACGTAATCAGACCATCCATGTCGCTCCCTTTTTACGTTAAGTTCCAAAATTTGTTCTCCAATTTTTGGAGCTCGTGAGGAGGATAAAAGTGATCTTTCGTGAGCTGCTTGAGCTCATCCCAAGGCATGGCATGTGCAACATCGTTTCCCCTCTTGTTGCGTTCGGTGGTCCACCATTCGAGTGTCCTTGAATGGAAAACTCCACTCGCGTTCAAGGTTCTTAGCTGATTAGGACAACCACTTTGCAAGAAAGTAAGCTCAATCGTGTCAAACCAATTCATCATGGCGGTAGCGCCATCTTTGCCAGTAAACTCTAGAGGTTTACAAGCCATAAATTGCTTGAATTGGAACGTTGGCTTGGGTTTTTCTGCCTTCGAATCGACAGAGCCATGCGGTGAATTTTGAATTTTGCTCACAATATCGGGTATGACCTTGGCCATGAACTTCATACAATCTTTCTTGGACATTGAGGCAGAGATGGAACCCCTCTTGGACTTTGTTCTCTTGGAAGCACCGTTGGACGACATCTAAGGAAATCGAAAGAGAAGGAAAAGGATGAGACTTGATCATAAATTCAAAATAAGTTTGCAAGTATAAGCATGCATGTAGGATGTATCACGTATGGTTCACATAATTTGCATGGATTCAACAAGTATTCAACAAGTATAAACACGTATGAAGGCGTAAAAAGAGTATAAATTTAGTTTGTTCACGAGAATTATTATTGTTTTTTATTGCGCTAAACATGCTAATTGTGTAACGGTTTTGAAATGAACAAGGTAACAAGTATAAAATTCACATATACATTGAATCACATAAAAGAGAGGCTTATAAAACATAGGATTGTTTCGGGTAGAGAAACGTCGACTATTCCAAAGTGAATCGAAAGTTCTTTCAAATTAGAGAAACGTGCTTTGGCCTATAGGGAAGATACTCTCGTCGAGAAGCGATTAACGGTATCTTACCCTTCCAGTTACTACACGTCTCTAATCAATTGAAACAATTGAAACTTTGGCGAGATTGAAAGACGAGGAATGGGACTTAATCGACAAGGTGCGGGTTTCACCCCTAACTTGACGATTTCATACCCTAATGTGGTTGGTACTCGTCGGGTCAAAATATAATTTCAACACTTTGACGAGGGTCCACTAGAGTTTGAATTGGAAATTTACCATTAAGATGTGGATTTCACACCTAGCTTAATGGCGAAATTTCATGCAAAATAAGAATAAGCGGAATGAGAGTCGTTCACCAAATTGTGGGTTTCATGCCTATTTTGGTAAACCCGTCTCTTTAAATGTCTTATGAAAGACATCATGTAAATATTAAGACCAAAAAGAAGAGAAATGAGCAAAGTATGATGAATAACATTTTAAGCAAGAATCAAGACCGGTCAAAATATGGTTCCTACTATAGACTAGGTCAAACATGGAAATTCTACCTAATTCCGTATAGTTATGGCTCTCATACCAATATGTCACACCCCAACCGATGGCGGAATCATCGGGATGAGACGAAATAGATTGCAAGAGACTTCATAACACTATTTGTGGCAATATTTAAATCAACCATTTTCATTTTATAATAGAATTGTCAACACATTACAAGAAATTCAAATGACAACATTCTTCATAACATAAACATAACAAAATTGATACAACAATTTAAACCTAAGACGTCTAAATGTGTATCTGGGCATCATCGCTACTTTGTTTTGTAGCATCTCATCCTGTAACATGTTTAAAATAATTTCAATGCAAAAGCAAAGGCGAGTACACAAGGTTTGAATAAGTATAGCATAAGTATAAAAGCATTTTCTCGAATCCACATGGCAATTTGTAAACAAGGTAACTAGCATGCATAGCACTACGTCAAACCCAAGTGTCCACTAGTATTTAGCATCCCTTGCCACAAAAGTGACGAGACCGTTTAGAATAAAGACTTAACAAGACCCCGACGGGTGGGGGGTACTACTCCTATAGCGCTATATATGTTAAGTTGAGGGCTTAGCAAAGTTAATAACATATAGCATGTATAATCTAGCACGAACCTAAGTAAACAAGTAGCATGTATAACCGATTGAGAGTATAAAGAATGGTTAGGTGTGTGAGTGTGTATTTTGTATAATAACATGTTACCACCCAAAGTGTCTTTAAAAGTAAATGGGTCAAGTGTACTCACGATTTTGCAAGTCTTGAACTTGAGAATCCGCGAGTGAGTTGTTTGTTGATTAGGAGGTTGGAACACCAAGTCCTTCTACACGAAGTAAACAAGGCGTATGAGTATTGGAGAGTAACGGTAGATTATAGATTTAGTAATTTAAACAATAAGAACTTATACATAAGAAAATAACCATCCTTAACATATGATGTTTGGATGGTAAACTTACTACTTGACAATGTCCATTTGTTCATCATCAAAGGTTCGGTTTGTTAAGTATATTACATATATTATATACACATTATTATGTCCAATATTTCAAGCATGAGGTAGGAGGATGAATCCTCCATTTAGGTACCTATTTAAGTGTCATAGAAATCATGTAGGAGGTAGGAAGAAAAGTCTTCCATTTAGGCACCTCTAAGTGTTCACCACTACACTTGATGTTTTGAACATACAAGGAGGGTCATGAACTACAAGTAATACAAGAATACTAAACACTAATCTATAAGAAATCATCAAGCAATGTGTGGATTTTATGTAGGACAACCCAAGTTAATCCTAAATCACACTTACATCAAGTCTTGAACTTGAACATCACTTGTGGGTTAAACCCTTGAACAAAACAGAAAGTTTGTGAGGAATAATCCTCTGATTTTGAATGTCTCAACCTTGTTTTCAAGCCTAACTAACCATAGAAGTGGTTATAAGCATAAGGACATAGGTTTGAGATGAGTTAGACTCAAGTTTGAACAAGTTTAGTAAAGATTTAATCAAAACAGAAACGAACAGTGAACTTTGGAGTCTTTTTGGTGACGTTCCAGGGACTGATTTCTTGTGAAAAAACCCATGGAATCGAAGCTAAGGTTAATCCAAGCACATACGAAAAAGAATGAGGTAAATCGGACAAGAATTGAGTGAGTTATGCTCACTTTAGTGAAGGAGTATGCTTCTGTTCGAACTTCAGAATTCAGCTGCGATTTTGGATGATTTGAGAGTGATTAGAAGTGTTTGTAAAGTGAAAAGAGCTTGGGAATGGCTTGGTATTTATAAGGACTTGGGGTTAGTGGTTAAATGGGATTAAATGCAATTAGGTAGGAAGATGGAGCCAAAACCCAACCAATAGTTGGCTGGAAAAAAAATTGATCTGTGGATTAGAATCTGCCCGCCACTTGCTAGCCATTTTTAGTTATACAACTTCCTGTTTTTTTACCTCTAAGACCCTAAAGCTTCATAATGAAATATTAAATTAAATGCTCGAAAGATAAATTACTAAGACAAATATTATATGACATATTATAGTAAGAAAAATGTTGTGGATTGAGTACGGCTGTGCACAGGGATCGAATATCCTTCATTTATTTATTTATTTATTTATAATAAATATTCTAATGTAAGTTATATGATATTAACATATGATTAATTAATCTAATAAGCATATATATATATATATATATGGTTGGGCTCTATAGAAAACTCTATCTTTTTTAAAAAACTATGCAAACCCAATGTCATCCATTGATTAGCTTTCATCTAACTTGATCAATAGCTCTCATCATTTTGGTAAGAATTAGAATTAAAAGAAATCTTATAATACACATTAATGATGCTGGAAGGGCATTTTGGGTAGAAGAAAAACACTTTTTGGCATTGGAAATGACAAAACCCACTAGTATCATCATCTCTCTCCTCTTTCTTCTAGTCAAATCTTTCAATACACTATTATCTCTCTCCTCTTTCTTCATCATGTGAAAGAGAAAAGCTTCATGCTCTTTCATGGTGATCCTTCAATGGTGATCTTCATTTGAAGATAATTTCAGCATCATGTGGTCTGAAAAAATTACAAAGACACGCACGAGTGTGTGTGTGAGAAGAACAATGACAAGATGAATGTTTTTAGAGAGAGAAAGTTTCGATCTTCAAGTTCAGATCTACATCGTGTGAAAGAGAAAATGTTTGAAGATTGTTGTTTTAGAGAGAGAACGACGGCAGGATGAAGGTTTTTAGAGAGATGAATTTTTTGTTTTAGAGAGAGAAACAACAATCTTCAACATGTTCATCTATAACACCAAGAACACACATACAAGTGTGTGAGAGAGAAGAAGTTTGAAGTATGTTGTTTTAGAGAGAGAACAAGACACACGCACGAGTGTGTGTGTGAGAAGAAGGTTTGAAGATCTTCTTCGTGTTCATCGGACGGTTATAGATCTGGTAAGTGTTCTTGAAATATCATTTCACACTTGATTTTGTGTTGAAATGGTTATTAATATGTTTTTGTGTGCTGAAAGTGTTTTAGTAATGGTTGTTAATATGATTTTTTATTTTAAATAAATCAAAAACTTTAGGATGAGATTTTGAACGGGTTTTTTTTTTTTGTTGGTTTGGTTGCTTGTTAGGGGCTTTTGATCTTAACAATAGCTGTTTTTTGTTGGTTTGGGTTGCTTGTTTGGGTTTTTGATCTGAACAGTAAGTGTTTTTTTGTTTGGTTGCTTGATTCACAGACTCAGGCCCATAACATGTGTTAAGCCCCCTGTTAGAATGTTATATAGCGTGTGTTGATTTACAGAAACAAACCCATAAAGATATTCAATTGACAAGCTGGATGGATGTAGGCGAAGTTAATGCGTGTTCTAGTAATGGTTAATGTTCATGTATTTTAAATAAATCCAAAACTTTAGGATGATATTTTGAACGGGTTTTTTTGTTGGTTTGGTTGCTTGTTTGTGGCTTTTGATCTTAACAATAATTGTTTTTTTGTTGGGTTGCTTGATTTACAGAGACAGACCCATAACATGTGTTAAGCACCTGTTAGAATGATATGTAACGTGTGTTGATTTACAGAAACAGAACCATAAAAGATATTCAATTGACCAGCTGGATGGATGTAGGCGACGTTAATGCGAGGAAATTAAATAAGTCACATCCTTTGGAAAAGAAGTCTTCGTTCATTTATAACATGTGTTGGTGGTTCATGCTGTAACAGAACACCATGATGTAACCCGACTTGTATTCATGTATATGAAAGTGGTTTGCAAAACACCACGATGTGTATATACTGATTGTAACACGTGTACAAGTTAATATGGAACATACAAGTAAATATTGTAACACCGTATACCTGGGATAACATTTTGGAATGTATAACATGTGTTAAGCCTCTGTTATAATCTTTTTGTAACCTGACATGTATTCATGTATAAGCTAGTGGTTTACAAATCACCATGATGTGTATATACTGATCTAACATGTGTTACAATTTGTCTGTTCGGAACATGTAATTGCTTAACATGTGACAAGGGTAAAAACAGTCGACGGGGGCGATGAGTTTAAGGGTGAGCTTAGTTAATATCGTAATCATGTTGTAACCCCACTTGTACAATATCGTAATCTTGTTGTAACCCCACTTGTATACATATGATAACATGTAAACATCCATTATAACCCGACTTGTATTCATGTATATGAAAGTGGTTTGCAAACACCATGATGTGCATATACTAATCGTAACACGTGTACAAGTTAATATGGAACATACAAGTAAATATTGTAACACCGTATACCTGGGATAACATGTGTTAAGCCTTTGTTATAATCTTGGTTTAACCCAACATGGTGTCATGTATAAGCTAGTGGTTTCCAAAACACCATGATTTGTATATACATGCTGTAACATGTGTAACGTGTGTTAAGCCTCTATTTTAACGTGTGTTAAGACTTCCAGAATGGATGCATAAAGTCCAATAGTAACTTAATAACAACATAGTATACCTTATATAACGTGTGTTAAGCCTCTTTTATAACGTGTGTTAAGACTTCCAGAATGTGTTAAGTCCATACCGGTTTAACATCGTGTACTAGACAAAACAATAAGAGTCTCACATTACATATTACTAGTAAACGAAAATACATAGCACTAAGAAAATGATGTACCGGTAATTTTGGAATATATAATATGAAACGGGTCATTTGTTTTGCACATTTTGGAATGTATAACATGTGTTAAGCCTCTGTTATAATCTTTTTGTAACCTGACATGTATTCATGGTTTACAAAACACCATGATGTGTATATACTGATCTAACATGTGTTACAATTTATCTGTTCGGAACATGTAATTTCTTAACATGTGACAAGGGTGAAAACATTCGACGGGGGCGATGAGTTTAATGGTGAGCTTAGTTAATATCGTAATCTTGTTGTAACCCCACTTGTATACATATAATAACATGCAAGCATCCATTATAACCCGACTTGTATTCATGTATATGAAAGTGGTTTGCAAAACACCATGATGTGCATATACTGATCGTAACACGTGTACAAGTTAATATGGAATTATAATCTTGGTTTAACCCAACATGGTGTCATGTATAAACTAGTGGTTTCCAAAACACCATGATTTGTATATACATACTGTAACATGTGTTACGCGCCTGACATATATAACGTGTGTTAAGCCTCTATTATAACGTGTGTTAATACTTCCAGAATGGATGCATAAACTCCAATAGTAACTTAATAACAACATAGTATACCTGATATAACGTGTGTTAAGACTTCCAGAATGTGTTAAGTCCATACCGTTTTAACATCATGTACTAGACAATACAAAATAAGAGTCTCACATTACATATTACTAGTAAACGAAAATACATAGCACTAAGAAAATGGTGGAGCTTCCTTTTACAGTCTGCCTTATCTTTTCAGCGGCTACCTTTGCTGCCTTAGCTTTTCAGCGGCTGTAACACGTGTTAGTTATGTTGTGCTGTAACATAAACATAGTCATGATCCTTACGCATCTGATCCACGTTTGACGAAACCAACGGTCCCGAGAATTGGATCTTTTTTCCCTTGTATCCATCACCATCCTAATAACAAAAAGATAAGATAACCGTTAAGTCGTTAACCAAAGATAGTGTTAAGCCTCTATTACAACATGTGTTAAGACTTCCAGAATGGATGCATAAACTTCAATAGTAACTGTAACAGTAGAGGTACAAATACGGGCGCCTCCAACAGAAAATGTGTTAAGTCTAGACCGTTTTAACATGTACTAGAGAAAACAAGAAGAGTCTCACATTACATATTACTAGTAAACAAAAATACATAGCACTAACACGTGTTACGTTGTACATGGGTTTCATGTCACATGTAACACATGCATGTCCTGAAGTTCAAACTATAACACGTGTTAGTTGTGTTGTGCTGTAACATAAACATGGTCATGATCCTTAAGCATCTGATCCACGTTTGACGAAACCAACGGTCCCCGAGAATTGGATCTTGTTTCCCTTCTATCCATCACCATCCTAATAACAAAAAGATAAGATAACCGTTAAGTCGTTAACCAGACATAACTATTAACACATTCATAGCCAGAAAATCTTTTTCCCAAACAACATCACAACTTTTTAGCTAAATTGCAATCTTTTTCTCAAATAACATCACAACACAACCAAAAATCAGTTCATATGCAAACCAAGCATAACTTTTTAACACAAAAATAAAAACCTGCAAATTACATAAACATTTACCCTTTTTAAGAACCATTTTAACAAAAAAAAAATATCATGTTTCACCTCTAAAACAGCCATTACACAAAAACCTATTAACAACCAGGTTTTATGAATAATTTTTGATATTTTAAGTATAAAAAATGGAGCTATACGGTGAATATCATCATATAAAGTCCATACCTATATCATTTTTAAATTCAATATTTTATTGGTTCAATATTTAAGTGTGAATAATAGAACTGTAAATTATAATCATCTTTCAAAAGTTCATACCTACATGATCAAGTTATCAACTAACATAAACTCCACAAAATCAGAAAAATCCATACGAAATACCCAGAATCAAACATATATGAAAGCATATGTTGCATAAAACTAAAAGAGTGTAAAAACTCACAAATATCAAGATCTGAAACAACATATACAAATCATATTTTATATAAACTAAAAAAGTGAAAAAACTCACAAATATCCATATCTGTAACAAAATTATGAAACATGTGGACAAACGAGATCTAAACGGGAATGGAACAAGATCTGGAAGGGGTTTTCACGTGGATCTGACTTCATATATTAACATCTTCATCACAAAACCACGTTCTTCATCAGGGATTGATCGATCTGACATCTTGTGTTGATTCTCGTGGAATAAGTAGTGGGAGTGAAGCTCCATGGTTCTTTAATGGTGGACCTCGTACATGAAGATATTAAGAAGATGAAGAAAAAGTGAAAATTTGGATTTTAAAAATGAAATAATCTATAAATGGGGGGTATGGTGATTTGTGAGGTGATGGGCATTAATGATAATGTCAAATCATATGGGGAAGAGTTCTTGGGGTGGGTGGATAAATGTATAATTACTAATATACCCTTAGAGGCAAAAAGCATAATCAATTGACTTGGATGACGTGGATAAATGTAGGCCACATATTGAGTTTGCAAAGTTTTCTAAAAATTAAGGGTTTCTTATAGAGCATTGCCCTATATATATATATATATATATATATATATATATATAAAGCAAAGATCCGTTAGGAACCACCCCTTATTGCGAGAACCGCGAGAACCAATGTGAACACGTGGCAAACTTGTAATTAATGATATTTAATTAAAAACACGCGCTCCTTATATCTTGTTCACTGCCGTGGTTTTCAAAGCAGGGTATATCTTCACTGTTGTCTTTTTCAAACTAGGGTTTCGTTGGAGATTTTGCATAATCGACGACGGCGGCGACTGATTTCTACAGATTCACGGCGGCGACTGATGTTCTACGTTTTCACGGCGGCGTGGATGATGGTGATGGAGGATCTAAAGCAGCAGCAGCTGCTGCATCGGTTTCATGCTCGATTCGCCTCGATGTTGTGGCGGATGGCGGCGATCGGTCCATGGCAAAGCTCCAATGTGGGCATCAGTTTCATTTAAGTTAGTAGCTTGTTTTAGTTTTCTGTTTAGGTAGATTGTGAATTTAAGTTGTTTTGTTTGATGTGAATTGAATAATTCTGATTGATTGATTCTGATTTGTGTTATAAAGATGGTTGCTTTGTAGTTGAATGGTTGTTGGGAGGTAGTATGATGATATGATTTGGTAATCTGAAAGGATATTTGGTGTTAGTTTTGATTTTTGTTACGTTATAAATATGTTGTTATTAAACGTTTAAACCTTTATGATGTGTGTCAATGATTCAATGTATGAAAGTTTACAACTTTTGATGGATGATGGTATGTAACTCATAGAATGTCTAGAAGTTGAAACTTGAAAATAGGTTGAAAAGTGGGTCGGTAACTTCTTTCGATTTTGGGAATTGTGGGTAATGGTTTTTATTTGTTATGCACATGTGCAGGTGTCGCTCAATATACCTGAACAAACAGTAAGCTGTACGGCAATCTTACAGCGACGACTGATATCCAAAGAATATCATAATCTTCAATTGATTTTTCCTGTTTCTATCTTTCGCCAATCCTCACACAGTTCTTCAATCGGTTTTGGATTTATATGATACCATTCAAACGCATGAATACCTATTTTTCATCCGATTTTGGATTCTGCTTCGATTATCTTCATTATTCACTTATTTGTTCGATTTTCTTCATAATCTGCAGGTTTTAGTTTTCGAATCCAATTCAGATGTTTATGCTATGATTTCAATTTATGATTTGCCCTTGATTCGAATCTCGTTTTGAAAGATTATTTGGTTGTTCTGGAATCGAAACAAGTTGCAATGACAGGACGATGGCTGCTGTAAGTAATTCAATTTTACATATAGCATTCTCCAGCAGGTATTATGTTGAATGTAAACGATGTTTATACTTTTGTAAATGATATTGTATTAAATGATGTGCACATGTGCATTATATTGATTGTAAATGATGTTGTATTAAATTATATGCACATGTGCATCATGTTGATTGTAAATGATATTGTATTAACTTATATGCACATGTGCATTATGTTGAAAATTATACCATGTCGTTGATGTATGGATTTTGTTTATGTATGGATTCTGAACAGGTACCTTATGGATGACTATCCAATTATGTACAGAATGGCATTAAACAAAGGGTCTTTGGTGGCGGACAACTACAAAAAAAAATGGAAGAACAAGCCGACAACCGGGGAGGCATGGTGGAGTTTATGCATCTTATGGCGTGCTGAGAAACACCAGAGTGAAGACGGGTCAAGATGGGTGGGGTTGGCACTGATGTTGATGCTGAATTCCCTACTCTAAATAGAACGTTTAATCACTAGGAGGACATTGTGATGATGTACAACACTTATGATACAACAACTGGATTTTCCACACGCAACTACTTATATATTGATTATCACTTGTTTTTTGTTTACATTATTGTTTATACTTATTGTTTATCTACTTAATTGTGTAATATTCATTGTTTTATTCATGTCCATTTAACATAAATTACCAATATGTCCACTGTTTCAACACATGCACATGTGCATTACCCAACGCATGCATTTTCAACATTTAAACCGTAGCATCTAAACTTGTCGATTCACTGTTTCTAATGTCATTATGTTTTAAGTGCATGTACTCCATTTTCAATCCACCTATTATACATTGCAACATATACATTATGCACATGTGCATTGCCACCATGTACTATGTCAAGCAACATTAAACATTACTACCTTTACGTTATGCACATGTGCATTGCCAACATAATTTATGCCACAAATTATATCACATCAATATGTGTCTGGGCATTTCCAACATATATTATACCATACACCATACAACATTGTAAACTACATATCCTATACCAAACACCATCATGAAAATTAAATATAAGCGAAAGAAAGCCGATAAGCGAAAGAAGGCCGCACGTTTATGCAACAAATGTAACAAATATGTTTTCGGCCATGATTCACGCAACTGCGAAAAAAATCAAGGCTGCCAAACTTGATGCACGAGCAGATAAACGTGTTGTTGCTATTACTGTTGTACTACTTGCTCCGTCTGAATCCGGTTCTGTGAATCCGGTTCTGATGATGTTGATCTTAATGACACCGATGAGTATTCTTATGAGAATTCTTCATCAGAATTCTTCTTCTTCTGATGATAACCCTAAAGTCCCTACATATGTGCAAGAACCCGAGCAAAAACAGACGTCGTAAATCAACCAACCCGACTTGTGATTCTTGATTTATCTATTACCTATTACAACTTATGATTATCGAACTTAACTACTTATGAATATCAATATTTGTTTTGATTATGTTTCTTAATGGACTATTTATGCGTTTTTTAATATATTCATCGTTGGCGTCATCCTAATTTGTTATCAATTATGTATTACACGTAACTATTTGTGATTTTATTATTACCCACTTAACATAATGTAATTTTATTACTACCCATTTAACTTACAATATTAATATTCATGCCTAACTTACAATATGCACATGTGCATACATATCGACCAGTTGTATCTAACAGTTGAATCATCTTGTTTATTGATATACCATTGTTTATTATTATACCTGTTACTAATATTAATATAAAACCGTTTGTTATGCCTTACATATAACTATACCCATTTGTAATACATTACATACTACACTGTACGTTATATAACTTTATGCACATGTGCATACCCATCATTTAATTTATTAACCAACATAATATAACATATTTTAACAATCGTGTACATCTATGACACATTATATATTACTAACACACATTTAATCATTACTAACATTCATTACCAACCATCTTGTTAGTTTAACCATTTTAATGCACATGTGCATAAACAGCAACAACCAATACGAACTCCAAACATCGATTACTATATCATCTAAAATACCAACTGATTACTATATCAACTACTATACCATCTGTTGTCAACCAAAAGTATTAGTGTCATAATAGACCACTTCCAACCACATTTAACCAAAACTATAAACGACATCATAACAAAGTACCATCTGACGTGTTAAAACAAACAAAACAAAACAAAGTACTAGTTTCATTAACATAAATCACAAACAAAACAGAAATACTATATGTTCCTAAAGTTAATAACCTGATGTGTTAACTCGTACCCTCAAACTCATCCTCATTCTTCCATTTGTCAAGCATATTCCAACATTTTTCTTGTTTCATCACCTCTTTGTCTAACGTTTTCTGCATTTTTTCATCTTTCAAACCACGTGTTTTCTCTTTTGCAAGTTCCATAACAGTTTCCTTGTACATGTTTGCCTCTGATAATAACAGTTTTGTTGATATCTTCATCCTCAAGTTTTTCAGTTGCATGTCTTGAATATCTTTCCGCGTACTAAAACCGCTTTCAAACTTGACATTGCTCCATTTGTACATCTCCATGTGTCGCATAGCGAACACACCGCAATCGTTGAAATTATCACTCGTTGCCCATTCCAATTTTTTATGTTTAACCTATGTGCAAACACATTAATACATGTATGAACTGTTTGTACACACTAATGCACATGTGCATTTTGAATATTGATTAAAAATTCTAAATAACACATACCATCAACAACATTGTCATCTTTATCACCAACTTTAGATGTTGATAACCTTCTGTTCTTTACCATGCGCACCTCACCAACACCTTTGTTTGGTGTTTCCACCTGTTTCCGTTTATTATTCCTCACCTTCATGTCCTTTTTTACAACTTTTTTCACACATGCATTCATAAACTCAATATGTTTATACAAATTATATTAATACAAAACAACATTAATGTAATGATGCACATGTGCATGAAATAACTTTTAATTAATGAACATCCAAAATATTAATTATAAATAATCAAATATTCTAACCTTTTTGTTTACCATGCATATACTTTTCCGTTGTGACTGCGTCTTACAATGATGACCCTTCGTCCCTCGACTTTAATACCAATATAACTTTTTTTTCATTTTCTTTTCCAACTTTCTTTCCATTGCAATTCTGCAATGAACATGTGCATATACGTTAAATACCTTAATAACCTAGTATGACAAATTATGCGCATGCGCATAGTAACATATTTTGTCAGTTTATGCACATGTGCACATATGTATATATCACACCACAATATCCTCTTACCACATTCTAACATAAAATACATTTGTGCATAACTATTCACATGTTATTACAAAATATGCACACGTGCATATTAAATTAATATGACAATCTTTGCACATGTTCATAACTATATATCACACAAACTTACCTTAATAACATATTCTATTAAACATCTGATGTAAACATATGCACATGTGCATGACAATATTTCTCATAATACACACCAAAGTTTGAGTTAACAAATTATATGTAATATAAAGAAGTACGAACGAATTGTGTAAACTTGCAAACTGTCGCGTGAACTATGCACATGTGCATATTGAACTATTATGAACATATGCACATGTGCATAACTTATATCACACAAACTTACCTTAATAACATATTCTATTAAACCTAGTTAAATCTATGTTGTAAACATATGCACATGTGCATAACAAAATATATCACAGTGCATAATGAAGTTTGAATCGCCAAATTATATATCATATAATGAAGTATGAACGAATTGTATAAACTTGCAAAGTAACTTGAGTTATATGACAGAGTTCTATTACAATATCTATGTTACATTGCACAATATCTATGTTAAACCGTTGCCCTAATTACGAACGAAATAGAGATCCACGATGTTTTTAATCATGTTGCCGTAATTACAAATTGATGAAGAATATACGATCGATGATTATGCTCCTAATATAAATTATACGACTCATTATGGACGAATTTTAGGAACTAACCTCAATTATATGACGAAATCTGAAATATATGCTTGTAAAATATCAAATATCTGAGAAAAATGTCACTCCAAATGCTTCAAAACGGTGAACTGATGATCGTGAATGTGATCATGTATTTGAGTCGATGATGTAATTGTTTGTAACAGAAGAACTGATTCAATATGATGGTGAAATGTTGAGATAATCGTGAAAGAGAATCAGATTCAAATTGGGGAGATAGATTGGGGATTTTTGTTGGACGTGAATGATATTATTGAATATAGTTAATTTTCTAATTGAAGTCCGATCATATGCGCGTGTTTTAAAAGTTGATTGGGTATTTACAAAATTGCCCCCTGTTCACATTGGTTCTCGCGGTTCTCGCAATAAAGGTGGTTCTCGCATGAACCCTACCCTATATATATATATATATATATATATATATAGAGAGAGAGAGCGGTTAATGTACATTACTAATAATCCTACATTTCGTACGTGACATTTCTGACCGTCCGATTAGAGAGATTAAAGCGTCATTAATTTTACACGATTAGGAAGGGGCAAAGTTGTAATTGATCTTCGAAAAGGTTAAAAGCGTAATTTAACCCATATATCAAATTATAACCGACATTTATATAACCGGAATCTTCATCTTCTCAAAATCAAAATACAAATTTAGAACCCATAAATCTCGCTCCGATCGACGAATAATTGGAGAAAAGGTCAATGACGATTACCGCATTTGGAGGTAAACGAATAGATTTGTCAAAATCGTTCATCAGTTTTCATGTATTTTAAAGGAATTTTAGTTTACAATTCACGATACTGAGTGTGTGATTCATTGTGAAAAACACTTAGCTACAAGGGAGAAGAGGAGCAAGAAAGGAAACGATCCGGCGTTGATGGTGAAGAACAGACCAGGTTTTAACTAAATCCCAATTTTTAGGGCTTGGTTTTTTAGCATTCGGTGTAGACCTATTCAACTTGTTTTCAGTGAAATTGAGTTTGAAACCAATATTGATCGTATTTTTCTTTGGGCAACAAGCGTTATTTTCAGATTGATACAAACTAACGAGCGTGATTTTTTAGATTGGGGGTTTTAAACTAGCGTTAATTTAAATTGGGGTTTTTTAGGTTTAGGTTAACAAGCATCATTATATGCTAACATGCGGTATTTGATGATGGGTGCATTCACAAACAAAAACAATGTTAATCAGGTTTATCAATTTGAAGATTGACATGCTTTGTATGCTTAACCTTTTAAGAGACATGGAAATTGAGTTTGGAACAGGAATATGATGTATTTTGATTTGAGCCAACAAGCGTTATTTTCATGTTGATATGAACATACAAGCGTGATTTGTAATTGGTGGTTTTTAACTAGCGTCATTATTTGAATGTGTTTTGTATCATAAGTCTTTAGGATTTGCGTGATTTTTTACATTACTTGATTCCTATGTATGCAGAAGTGGCTGACGATGATGATGATTTTGAACCGCTAAGTGAGCTGAAAAAAAGACTCATGCCTCCAAAGTTAACTAAAAGATCAAAGAAAGTAACTGATGGGAATGATGTTGCTTTAGCAAAAACAAAAAAGAGGCCAAATACTAGAACTGATGACGATGATGATGATGATGATTTTCAGGAGCCTATAAACATAAAGAAGATGAAAGTGGGGAAACAAGATAAGGTTCGTGACACTACAAAGCCTACAAAGAGTATTGAGGTACCGGAAACAATCAGGGAGGAACAGAGACCATTCTATGGTTATCATCACGAAGCATTAAGTCTAAGGTGTAGTCCTTCTTCTTTCTTAGAAACAATAAGAAAGTTTACTCAAGCACAGATAGCCGATGTTAAAAGCATGGGATTTGGACCAGTTCTTGATATAAATGTTAATTACATATGCACACATTTAGGATATTGGCTCGTACGAAACTATGACGAGCAAGATAGCATGCTAAACATTGGGAATTATAGAATAAAAATAACACGTGATTCAGTATATGATGTGTTTGGTATTCCGAAGGGGCGAAATCCAGTAATCGAAAAAAATAAGCCTCGGAAGGGTGCAATAGTACAAAAAAATACTGCTACTGATGGCGTACATACAACCATAGATGAGTTCAAAAACCAGTGGCCCGATAGGAACAGGATCACTCATGGGATGGTTGCAGACGCAATGCAACTACAACCAACTGGTGGAAGGCTATTCAAATTAAATTTTTTAGCGTACTGGAACACCTTATTTGTAGAGATTACAAAGTCAACCACAGTGAAACAAAGTTTTTTGCTTGCAATTGACAAAGAGGAAGACATATCGAAACTGGACTGGTGTTCGTTTGTTTTAGAATCTCTTAAAAGAACTAGACAAGGTTGGAAAAAATATGATTCACAATATAACGGACCTGTTGCTTTTCTGACGGTATGTTTTCCAAAGCTTCTTGATAATATCAGGTAAAAAAGTCGATTGTTACTAACTTTTCAAAATTTTGATTTTCATGTCTATTCAGCTTCTATACGCCCACGAATACAACAAAAGGCACCATTTTTTCAAGGAAGTTATCGAAATGCCTGTCATAAAGTATATGACAGGGATTATGATTGATGACTTAGAAGAGCATATATACAACAACGGGCCGCTAACAGATGTTGAAGATAATTTTGAAAATGGTGAACAAAGGCATGAGAATCAAACAGAATCACAAGTGGATGCCCAGGCCCAACAGGTTCAACAGCAGGATCAACATACACCACAGGTCCAAGGGGTTCCGGTAGCCCCAAACAATGATGAGCATGAGCTACAAGAGGCTGCGCAAACGTCAAAAGAACTCATAAATAAGAATTCTCAACAGCTTTCCACATTATTGGAAGACCTTTTCCATGACAACATACCAGTACACGAAGCTGCAGCAATAGAAGGAAACAGCGTTGGATTAGAAAAAACAGGTGACCCTATACCAGATGAGTTCACAATACCACCTGTTGATATGACAAAGGTCTACAAAAGGCGAAACGAGCGTGAAAAAGATCCACACGACGAATGTTACATACCATCAACATCTGATTTTAATGATGATTGGTATGAAGTGACTGATATTTCGAAACTGAACCTAGTTACGGGCATCGGGACCAAAACACAAAAACTTATCGACTACTGCAGCACACCGATTCAGTTGACAGGGGTACCCTGTGACGAAGCTGCACGTGAAGCATCGAAGAAAAATAAGAAGGTAAACTATTTTGATTTATATATAATAACTCTTGTTTTAAAAAGTGAGAAAATAATGACGCTACTTTAGATTAAAGAAACGCTAATGAAAATATTGACATTCAATTACTGTAGGTATTGTTGAAAAACATGGACCGTAACATAAATAAA
Organism: Helianthus tuberosus; assembly: GCA_030545235.1. NCBI lineage: Eukaryota > Viridiplantae > Streptophyta > Magnoliopsida > Asterales > Asteraceae > Helianthus > Helianthus tuberosus. The sequence continues at coordinate 30,137,433 of CM060386.1, read as the reverse complement.
TACATTGATCTCGTTAAGGAAATGAACGAAATCGTTACTAACGCCAAGGAAAAGTATTTTTGGGATCCAGAAATAATGAGAAGGTGTAAAAAGTGGGATGATACAGTGAAGGATACCGTCGCTGATCACAAAACTTGTGGTAGTGATGAAGTTCTTTTAAACAAAGATGTAGAGGATGAAGCTAATATTCAACAGTTCGTGGGAGATGAAGATGCATCAGTTCAAAAGGAAAATCCCGAAAAGACAAAGGCAAAAGGTAGACAATATTTTGTGTATTATTTTCTAATATTTTTTTTCTAAAACACGTAAATGGCATGATGATAAAATGTTTATGTTTTTAGAAGGTTGTGACGATGATGAGATTGGGATTGAAGATGATGGGGGTATTTCAGACACGTGTCTGGCACAATTACAAACAGTAGAGCCAGGTGTATACAGACACCCTGACCAGACGATAGAAGGTAATAAATCTAATCATTCGTACAGTAGTTACTGACTTCTTATTGATAAACTTTATCATACAAACAGTGGTTGCCGCCGCGACATATATGGAACAAGAAATAGAAGAAGATGTAAATTTGGCAGAGTCTAGTCAACAAGAAACACCAACGCAAAAACCGGTAACCAGCTCGATGTTGCATGAACTAGAAAACATAAACCCTGAGGCGTATGGTAAAAAAAATACATCCAACACATCCGCTGAAGAAAGAAATGACGAAGTAACGGATGCATAAATGCAGTCGGTTGAGACGCTTTTAACCTTGGCTCCAGTCCTAGAATCAATTCCACCGGGGAGTACACTAAAAACAACTACGGGTGTAAACAAAAAAATATTGAATGAAAAAGAAAAGGATGAAATAGTGAGGGCACATATTAAAAAGATTACGGCTATAAATGAAAAACGAATGACAGAATTAGGTGATGCATACCGATCACCTTACTGCAACAGGATAGTAAACTTATATGAGCCACTCTTGGATCGTGACAAAACGATCATCTCATACCTCTTATCTCCGATCGGTGATATTGGGTAAGTTCTATATTTTGTTTCTTTAAAACACTTAAAACGGTCAACTAATTGACATGTTGGTTATATAAAACAGGGCAGTGATGTACAAGTCAGAAAGTGGGGTGGAAACCTTGAAAATAGTTTTTGAAAGTTTCCACCCATCACAATTCGTAGCTTCTAATGGGGTGGACGCGTTTGTAGATGTGTTAAACTATGAAGAAAAGAAAAGGGACAAAAAATCATCACCGTACAGGCTGTTCTTGCCAACTTCAATGATTGTAAGTTAATAACGCATGTTATTTAATTGACACTATTAATCACGCATGTTATAACTTATCATTCATGCATGTTATAAGGTATTAATCACGCATTTTATGAGATATTAAATACGCATGTTTATTAATCACGCATTATATAAGGTATTAATCACTCATTGTGTATTAATAACGCATTGTGTATTAATCACGCCTGAATGATAAGTTGTGGTATTCTCACGCATGGTATACTCATGTTCTTTATGGTGGCAATTGATGGGTTGTTTTGCGGTCATAGGGTGGGAGGTGTTAGTGGTTTCGGATGTAATAATTGGAGGTGGTGAGTTGATTGGGCTTCGAGATGTGCTTGAGGAAGTTGTGGAAGGTGTTGTGGGTATGGGTCTGGTTGGCATAGTGGAGATAGTTGGGCTTAAACGTATGGGCTGTTTGGGCCTTGGGGTTATGCGCTGAAATGTAAGTAGTGATGGGGCTATTGAGGGAAAAGAGTGGTCATGTTATACTAACTTATTATGCAAAGTTAAATAACGCACTGAGGTCCAGTATGTATTAATCACGCATGTTATAATTGAAAGACGCTTGTTTATAAATATGTAGATACCATACTTACCGGGTACAAACTCATTTTTTTGCAGCCCGAACCAATCTATGGGGCCGAATACAATGACACCGCACGATTGAATGTATTTTCATCAAACTTGGAAGATACACTGGTTAAATATGGGGTGAAGAATCTTGAAACAGTGGATCTTATCTTCATTCCTGTACTGTTATCTCAACATTTCTTCTGTATTTGCTTTCACTTAAAGAAGGGCAATATTGAGTTAATTGATAACTCTAAAATCAAACAAGCGTTTGGTGCACGTTACCATGGGCGTCCCGAAATGCTGGTAAAACTGCAGATTTCATGTTTATATACTATTATAAGTACGTACTAATATGATATTTTTTTTATCTGATTATAGCGTAGAGCTCTCATTCAGTACCTAAAAAACAAGATACGTCAAAAAGAATGGATAAAAAAGTTGGAAAAAGCAAAAATAATAAGGAAAGAAATGGATTGGAGGACTCTTGAAAATGGGGTTGATTGTGGTGTCTTCACTATGAGGCATATGGAGACATACAAGGGCAAAACACCATGGGATCCGGGATTTGAGAACGAAACAAAAAAAGTCGTTCAAGATTCACAGCTTCGTTTCTTGAGGTATCGCTACCTTAGTAAGATTGTTTTGTCGGAGTACAACCTTATAAGAAAAGAAGTCTTTGAAGCAGCTAAGGAATTTGATAAGAACGCGGCAAAATTGGTTGTGTTGAAAGATCTAGATAAAAAAAATCAGTCGACGATTAGATGATTTCTATAATCTTGAAAAAAAGTAATCAAAAATGTTATGTAGTTGCACTATTTTTGTTAGATTGATATCTGAACAAATTTTTTGTTTATTATTATTGATGTGTTTGTAAATTTTTTTATTCAGATTTTTCTTGTTTTCATGTTAATCTATACTATACTAGTAGACGACATAAATAACAAAACACAACGCCTAAGTTTAGTCATACAAAAACAGGTACGATACATAGAAAAACACTAATAAAAAAAAAAAAACATTACTAAACTACTAGACAACATACACCAAACACACATGCTTAGACAACTTCAAAAGAAGGACTGTAAAAACTTGATCTGTTTTTGGCATGTCTGTTTTTTGTAAGTAGTCTCTTTTGATGACTTTTGGGATGTTACGTAG